>JAYESD010000003.1:30257321-30593436 GCA_036927565.1 Tuctoria greenei | reverse complement strand
CTGAACGATGATGGAGAGGAAACAACTACAAAAGTACCGATTAAACAACTTTGGTACATGCCTGTCACAACAAGGCTAAAACGGTTGTTCCTGTCCCAAGAAACAGTGAAACAGATGAGGTTGCATTCTGAAGGGATACGTGAGAGCGATGATAAGGATATTATGACGCATCCTTCTGATGGTGCAGCATGGCAAGCTTTAGACCGTTTTGATCCGCAGTTTGCAAGAGATCCCAGAAATGTTCGTCTTGGATTGTCAACAGATGGTTTCACTCCTTTCAGCACCAGTAGTAGTCCATACTCTTGTTGGTCTGTATTTATCATGTCATACAATCTTCTTCCCAACATGTGCATGAAAGAAGGATACATATTTCTCACGGCTATCATTCCTGGCCCTAACATCCTGGGAAGAAAAACAATGTGTTTATGCAGGCGTTGATTGAAGAGCTGAAAGAGCTATGGCATGGTGTAAAGCATATGACAATCATCTGAAGTGTGAATTTACCTTACGTTCCGCATATTTATGGTTGATCCATGATTTGTTGTCATATGGCATTTGGGCTGGTTGGTGTGTTCATGGACAATTGTGTTGTCCCATATGTATGGCTGACACTGATGCTATCAGGTTAAAGTATGGAAAAAAGTCAGCTTCTTTGATTGTCATCGACAATTCCTTCCTTAAAACCATCCTTTCAGGAGTGATACACAATCATTTCAGAAAGGCAAAATGGTTACAAAAGGTCTGTCTCATTGATTGACAAGTGATCAAAAAATGGCATGACATGCAAAGTTAAAAGAGTCCGCTGAAGGTGGTTTCGAAGGGTATGATAGAGAACACAACTGGACTCATATTTCTTTTCTTTGGGAGCTACCATATGCAAAGGCGTTGATTCTACTACACAACATAGATTTGATGCACTAGGAGCGTAATGTGACTAAAAGCATCATAAGCATGTGTTTTGATTTCACTGATCAAACCAAAGATAATATGAATGTGAGGAAAGATTTAAACTGATCTTTGCGATCGTCTTGGGCTTGATATTATAACTAATGCAAGTGGAAATGATAGTAGGCCACGAGCTCCTTACTGTCTCAAGCTAGAAGAAAGGAGATAAATACTTACTTGGTTGAAGACATTGAAGTTTCCGGACCGCTATGCAGCTAATATAAAACGTTGTGTTAACCTTAGTACCGGTAAACTAAATGGGTTGAAGAGTCATGATTACCATATTATGATGGAGAGACTTGTGCCCGTAATGTTCTGTGGCTACTTCAAACCTGATTTGTGGAAGATATTTGCTGAACTGAGTTACTTTTATAGGCAAATATGTGCTAAAGAAGTGTCGAAGAAGATGATGCGACAGTGGGTGAAAGAAATCGTTGTGCTTGTATGTAAGATGGAAAAGGTCTTTTCCACCTGGTTTTATGAATGTTATGCAACATTTGCTGGTACATTTACCTTACCGGGTCCTGCACAGTTCAGGTGGATGTATAGTTAAGAAAGAGAATTGAAAAAACTTAGAGCTACAGTACGCAACAAGGCAAGAGTTGAGGGGTGTATTGCAGAGGCATTTGTAGCTAAAGAGATTACAAATTTTTCTATGAAATATTTATCACGTGCCAACAATATGAATGCATCTAAGACACGATATCATGATGTAGAAGAGCAACATATGACTGAGCTTAAGATTTTTAATTGGAAGGGTAAAGGTGTTGGAGTTGCCAATTCTCATCATATTTCATAGCAAGAGAGGAACTACACCATGCTTTAAATGTTTTCAATATGGAGGATGTGTTACCATATTTTGAAATATTTGACAAGTTGTATTGAACATCTTCTCGAAGACCTACACAAAGTCAACTGGATAAGATGCGACAGTATGGCATAAATGGTGGGCTAAGCTTTGTGGCATGGTTTTGTGAACATGTAATGTTTCTATCTCTCTTTTGTCTTCAATTATAGTTCACATGCTTGTCGTAAGATGCTAACTTTGTCTATTTATGTAGTGTATGCGAGATTGCAATATCTCAGATGACTTGCGACAGATTTTGCATAGTCAACTAAAAGCAAGAGAATTTGGCCGATACGATATCAATGGATACCATTTTCGACTGTCAATAGTTTGATCCAATATTAGACACACGAGTCGATGAATTTGGAATGGTGGAGGTTAACCACAACTCCCAGTACACAACTCATAACAACAATGTTGTACTTGTCCATCAAGTGGAATAAGTGTACTATTTAATTTATCCTCATCCAAGTTTCAAAAATTGGTAGGTTGTATACAAAGTTAATCCTGAAGGTGGACCATCGTTGTTATGATGGATACATATATAATGAGGAAGATGATGATGGTGATGTCTATCAAGATGAAGTCGAGGAAGTAGAAGATTTTAGGATATCTAGCGAGACGGGACTAGCAGAGATAGCTAGTGATACCTTTGAGTTAATGTCTGAAGAACATACTGGCATTTCGAGGAAACGTATTCGACAGTCACAAAGTATTATTGAAAAGCAGAAAAGGATTATTGAGGATCAAGAAGAATTTGATCAAGACAGTGAAGGCGAAGAGTTTGAAGAAGAGAGAGAAGAACAAGAGAAACGTGAACATCTTCAAGCACGTGTGGCAGAAGCAGATTTTGATGTTGATGATTTTTTATTCTTGATTATATGCATTCTGTTAGATTTTGATTCTTATTGTACGTATTATGTTAGATTTTGATTCTTATTGTACGTATTATGTTAGATTTTGATTCTTATTGTACGTATTATGTTATATTTGATTCTTATTGTACGTGTTATTGATTCTTATTGTACGCATTTATTTATCATTTGTTTTGTATAACTAATCATTATTTTGAAATTTATGCAGATGTTCAAGCATATCATACTTGGCAGGAAAAAGCGCAGTGGTAGTTCGGACCACACTAGTAGTTCGCAGCACACAAGCTTGTTTATTTTTAAATACATATTAGTATTATAATTAACTATCTAATATTTGTTACATGTTTATTTTCATTTGCAGGGTACAAACGTCAGTGTGGATAGGCAGAGACAGCTCATGCGGTGTGTCGCAGAGTCGGAGCCCTCACGAGAGTCAGAGCCCTCACGAGAGTCAGAGCCGAGTCTGGCTCAGGACTTGCACGAGGAGATGGATACTGTGAGACAAACGTCAGAGCAGGGAGGAGACTCAAGTTCGGACACGAGAGACCGGACGATTGCGGCGATCTTTGGGCAGTCCTCCTCTAAGGGTGGTGCTGAGGCGGATGGCGAGGGGCGGCGATGATGAAGAGGGGGATGATCTCGAGTGAGATAGGAGGTTGGCGAGACTTGCGGAGCTAGCTAAGGCAGGTCAGCCGCCCGCTCGATGCCCTTTCAGATACTATTTTGGATTAATTGATAAGCTATCTTTTATCTTTGTTTATTATTAACTAATTAACTAATATTGTTTGAACAGGCTATGGATGCACCTTTTATGTACTCCAAGCAAAAGCTTGGATGAACGGATAGTTATAAAGCTGAAGGGTACTAGGTGTTGGGTCGAGGTTAATTGGAGTGGTAGGGTGGCATCGACGAGTAATTAACATAGATTTGGGAAACACCATCCAGTTTTGCTTTCCCGGGATGGTTGTGTTGGACGGTCAAAGAATTGCCGCTCATAGTTGGGATCACTATGCATTGAAAGAGTATGCCCCTGCGGGTACTTGTCAGAATAGAGTTTCAGATATGTTTTGGGTAAGTGTATTCATAGTCCTTCAATTATATTACATCTTGTTCTGATTAATATTAATTATTGTTTGTATTGCAGGGTGTGTTTCGTTTGCAGGAAGGTGAGAGTGAAGCATATGCAAGAGCGGTTTTCCATGAGTCAGCAAGAAGGCGCAGAAAGGACTCCTTCTCTGATGCCCGGATCAAAGCTGTGATTGTGTAATACAAGACTAAGTTGTTGACACGCATATCAAAAAATGAAGCAACCAAGTTACATCTAACTAAGGAGGAGTACTTGAATAGCAACGTGGATTGGATATGTGTGAATTCGGAAGCTTGGGAATGGTTCAGTGAGTACTGGGCATCGGATGAGTTCAAGTTATTTTCGGATAGAAACCAAAAAAAACCGGAAGAGCAAGCCTAGAAAGCATTACTATGGGATGGATGGACATGCGCGGATGGAATAAAGAATGGTATGAATTCTTAAAATCAAACATAGATTGATTCAAATAATTGTATTGACTAAACTTCGAATTTTGTTATTGCAGCATGCTGAAACTGGTATCGCTCCTAGCTTTTTTGAGGTTTACCTTAAGGAGCATAGAGGTCCAGACCCAAATCGCCCGGAGCAATTGTGTGATGAGACAACAACGCAAAAAGTGGTAAGTATGATATATTCAAGTTATTTTACCTTTTATTACATCTACGCATGAACTCATTGTATCCTCGCACACGAAATATGTTGAGTGCTTCGAGAATAATCATGGAGATGAGGCGGATTTTGTAAGAGCGCCTTTGGATGTGGGTGCAACGTACGAAGCCGGTGGAGGTGTACCGCATGGGAGGTATGTGTAAAGATAATGTTGTTTCTACATTAATGATTGTCGATTCATCACACTTGTATCTTTTGTAGACTTGGATTGGGCGACGGGTATGTGGAGCGTGAGGCCTATGTTAGGCGACGACACTCCAGTGCTAGTTCTAGTAGGTCCCAATCTACTGTCGAGACAGATGCATTAAGAGACGAGTTGAGACGCACTCAGAAAGAGATGTAGACCCAGTTCCAACAGCAACAACAGCAGCACCAGGCAAATATGCAGATGCAGATGCAGCAACAGATACAACTACAGGTGCAGCAACAGATGCAGTATCTATATATGGCACAGATATCTTAACAATTGAGCTATTTATTTTATTTTAAATTTTTCACTTTAGATCTTACAAATAATTTACTTGATGCAGTTTTTGGGTCACGGTAGCACCGGTACTCCATTTGGCACACCACAACCACCTTAGTTTGATATGATGTCGCAGGTATACTTTGTTGTTCTATTCAAGTTACAATACTCTTTACTATGTGATAAATTAACTAAATATCTTTAATTGATGTAGTTCTTCGCTCAAGGTGGTATGTCTCGTCCAATGCAGCCAGGAAAACATATTGGCTCCGCACAGGTATCACAGCGTGTCTTACTACATTGAGTTATAATACAAAATTCTAACCATATGTGTAACAGGATTCTGAGAGTGGTCAACCATTTGCTCCTCAACCTCAGGGATTTATATCATTGTTGGCTCCTGGATTGCAGCTGTATCCAGCTGTTGTACACTGGATGCCCTTTAGTCCGGGACAGACTAACCCATCAACAACTCCGGCCGCAGCGTATGACTTCTAAATCGTTATTTCCTATAAAGCATAGTTTAATTTGAATAATACTTAGCGGCTTTGAGTCAAATTAACATTATCCTTTGGATAATCATGGGCTTAAGTTTTTTTCCTTCTGGTTCACATGAATGTTTAGATAAGTTAAATGGATTTGTTTAGATGAGTCATAACTGGTGAAATGACATCTGAAATTAGCGTAATGTGTACTTGTATTTGTTTCTTGCAGGGTTCCAATCATCTGCAAGGTTGTGATGATTTTCTGAAGGGAGGTGCGAGTGGCGGAGGTTCCAACACATGAATTCGTAAATGTCGTTTTCATTGCCACTTTCTGAACTCTATATGAACTTGTGATCTTTGTATTCATTCCTATATGTATGCTCGTTGTATACATATACGTGAACTTGTATTGTGCTTATGTGAAGTATTGTTGCTTATGTCTTTGTGCTTGTGAACTTGTATTACTATTGGTGTTGTGTATTGTGCTACTGGTGTTGTGTATTGTGTGTTGTAACTAGATCGGAGCTTAGCTCTCGGAGGCTGCCCATCCGGGTGGGGAGGAATAATACAGGCGGGCGTTTAAAAAAAATGGCAAGTATAGTCGTCGGTACATGTAAAGCCGACGTACTTAACCCGCATTAAAGCCGTCGGCTGTGGACCCAAGCCGACGCTCATAATCGCATTAAAGACGTCGGTCGTGTCCCAAACCGACGCTCATAACTACATTAAAGCCGTCGGCCGTGTCCCACACCGACGCTCATAACCGCATTAAAGCCGTCGAGTGGCCACCGACGCCTACATATCTTAAATGCGTCGGCCCTCTGGTACCGACAGTTTTAACCTTTAAAGGCGTCGGCCCCGACGTTCATAATAGTTAAAAACGTCGAATCTGAGTCGTCGGCTATGAACGTCGGTAAACCGATGTTTTTAGGATAAAGGCGTCGGTTTATTCAGGTTACCGACACCTATATAGCTAACGGCCTTTTGCCCGATTCCTATTGTGGGATTGAATACAGCGAGAAAAAAAAGTACACACGGGCCAGTTGATTCCAGCAGAGGTCAGGAGAGAAGACCAGCCACTTTCACCTCTTTATAAAACAATGTGACACCAAGCACCCATGTCAATCTAGATACAAGAAACTTCATTGTCCTGTCAGTGCCTATGGGCTACAGAAAAGGAAATACATTTTGAAATCTCACATACTCCCTACTTCCTCAAAAGTTTGTCACTTTGTAGTTCAAAAATGAACTATAAAGCGACAAATTTTTCGGAATGAAGAGAGTATATACAAGTCTCGCGTAAGTGAAATGAGATAATAATGTGTATTGGGATAAGTGAAATATCCTTCTTCCTTGTCCATGCACATTGTGGAGAAGAAATATAGTAAAATTAAGGTGTGCCATATGATGGTATTACATAAACAGAATAACCATAAAAAAGAGGCTGAACACTCATCAAAGTCACGTGAGTGATTCAGTTCATTGTAGAAGAAATTGGACCCTTGCTAAGTGATTTTAGTTAGTCAAGTGCTCAAGGTTTTTGCATGAACATTAAGCCTATGTATCGTGTGCAATCCTTGGTGTTACTGTACTGGGAGGCTCGTAGGCTTCTCTTGCCATCGTATTTTCTTATGGACTACAAAATGCAGATCACAGCCCGTGTTGTTACATGCATAATGCCAGATCTGCCACTTGTTCTAAACAAATAATGCAGATCTCTCTATTTTTTTTAAAAAAAATGGGCTTGGCTAGTGGTTAAGTATTCTGAGTAGCACTACTTAGGTTTTGAGTTCGATTTTCAGAAGGAGCGAATTTTAGGCTGAATTTTTTTCAGAAGAAGCGAATTTCGGGCTGAATTTTATAGTATTAAATACAGGTACTCTACAGAGGAAGTCATGGGCGCTAGATTTGGGGTGCACTTACGAAAAATGTGAAGGGATGAGTGTGTCGTAATATTGGCTTACGAAGTTCTGTCCACAATCGTGTGCTTAGTCGTCCAGTTAGCGTCGCCTTGTTCTAGACAATAGGTTGTGAGTGTCTGCATTTGTACTCGCTTATAATAAACTGGTCATAACCTCCTCAGAGAGAAAAGTCGAGACTTACCCATCATCTAAAAAAAGATCTCTCTATTTTTTAATCCCCAGGGTAACGGAAGGACAAAAGTGCTTACTAAACAAAACCTGCAGTAAGATATTCATGGGGTTGATGCAGCATAGAAACGTACAAAATGGTATCTGACATTAAGCATGGAGAATCTAAGAAAACAACAGACCCGACCAGTGTCACTTTCCCACAGGAGGACAGAACAAACATCTGCAATTCAGGACTACCAACACTCAACAGCCACAATGCCTTACGTCTTCCAAACCAAATGTTTTTTTTTTTTGTTTCACTCAGGCGACTAAAAAACAGTTCGCGAACTAGAAGAGTCCGTTCAACCACGGGGTCTGTTTCAGTGCAACTCATAAATCGACACTACAGTTGAATGCAAATTGCAAAGTACAAAAAGACAACAGACATCTTGCAATCATCCCACAAGTTCAGAGTGTCGGGGCCAAAATGCATCGAAACTGAAACATCAAACACCGATCCGCAACTGCCGGTCCATATCTCATTCACGCTTGCAGATCCCCGCACGTTGCTATCAGCTTGATTAGCAAAACCTTCGAGTTCACGAGACGCGCGCAGAAAGCGCCAGTGCCTCGCTTCCACAGTTCCACTCGAGTAACCCGGAACTTGTCAAACCGACGTCTGCCGCCAATCAGACGGAGAGAGGGAACATGGCAAACCAGGAGAGGGCGCTCGAACTCGACTCCCCCAAGGAATCCCAGGCCGACGCAAGCCCGCCAATGCCCCGCTCGAACTGGACTCCGAAATCCCTATACAGTACGGGATCAAAGTAATTCAGAAAAAAAAAGTCTATTTATCCCCCTCAAGTATACTCTAGAGTTTAATTTACCCCTCAAAATACAAAACCGGATTATTAACACCTTAATCAATCCAAAACCATCTAGTTTACCCCCTAAGCTGATTTTCCAGAGTGGTTTTGCCACGTCAAATGCTTATATGTCATTCACTACATGTTCTTCATGGTGGGACCCACATGTCATTGAGTGAATACAAAAAATCACAAGCCTTATCTTGAGGCCAATACAGCAGCTGCAAAATAGAACAAGCAACGGCTGTCAGCCAAGAAATAACATGACATATAAATAAAAGTTGAGTAGCTAATAAAGTACTTGACGTGTTGGAAGCATCCGGATTCTGTATTGTCCTATTTCCTTGGCTGTAAGATCCTGTCTGTAAGTAAGAGCTTTGCAATCCTTAATGCGGCCATGGAGCTCCACAATAATTCTACCAACTCTGTGGGGCTCGATGACCTCGAAGCTTTTGATGTATCCTGGTTGGTGCAGTGCAGGTGGTCATAAATCCTCGGGGTGTCATCGAAATTGATAGATAATCCAGAAGAGGAGAGCAGGGCAGAGAGGGGAGGAGATAGGGAGAATGGATAGAGGAAATGAAATACCTCGGTGCTTCATGACGTTGAGGAAGGAGAGCATGATGCCGGAGATGGGCTGGAAGAGCGCTGTGGCCTTCCCCTGGCGGTCTCTTTCAGGGTCCGTTGCCCCATGGGGATCTCATCGTCGTCCGCCGGCGGCGCACTGGTTCTCCAAAATAAACAGCTCGCTGCGAGCTAAGCAAGAGAGATCTGTGATTTTTCGTATTGCTCAATGACAAGTGGGTCCCACCCGGTAGGACATGCAGAGGATGCCACATAATCATGTGATGTGGCAAAACCACCTAAAAAACCAGCTTAGGGGGTAAACTAAATGGTTTTGGATAGATCATGGTGTTAATAATATGGTTTTGTAGTTTAGGGGGTAAACTAATCTCTAGGTATACTTGAGGGGGGTAAGTAGACTTTTTCCCAAAAAATGCGAAAACACGACCCAGTAGAGCAGCGCGACACAAGCGGTCACCTCAAGTCGAGCGGCGAGCGCAGGGACGGGGGTGGGGTGGGAGTAGGGGGCAATCTGGTTGGTGGGATCGAAATTGGAAGTTTCGATCGGAACAATGGGGCGATGGACGAAGAGGAAAGTGACGGTAGAGTTGCGCTGCCGCGCGAAAAAACAACACTGTTTCTTTCACTTAACTCCTTCCAAAACACTGTTTCTTTCACTTAACTCCTTCCAAAAAATATAGTGACATCCATCTCCCCCAAAAGTGAGATCTCTCATTGCATTGTTTTCCAAATTCCATCATTATAGTTAAGAGTGTGTTTAGTTCAGTTGTAGATTTCTGAAAATTTGATTTTAGCTGTTAGCTATGGAAAAACTGTTGTGAACTAAGAGAAAGAAAAATAAAGAGAATGATTTGTATTTGTAACTAAAGACAATTGGGTAAATTTTTTCAGCAATTGGATGAAGAATCTGAAAAATCTATAGTGAGAGCATAATCCAGTTTGTACTAGATTCTCAAGAAAACTCTTTTGGTTCAGATTTTATATTTTTGACAGTTAATCTGTTGCAGGAAGCTGAACAAAGAGACTCTAAGTTATAGGTGGCCAAATCGGTCAGGCCAATCGGGTCGCCCCAAAGCCCAATAAAAATGGCCCGGCGCGACACGTTTAAGATCGGTCTGGTTAGCTTGATAGTATGGTCCGGTAAGCCCGTGGGGGCCTGCCACGATCCATAGAAGTCCTTATAATATATTTTTTCATTGGGTCGATCCGGCTCGGCAGACCCGTTTACGGCCTGACACGAATAAAATGAGCCCAGATCGTGCTCGGATCGAGGTGCAGAACTACCGGCTGGCCCGACACAGCATCGAAGTGTGGACTAAGACACTTCTCCTAGTACTATTAAGAAGTAGTCCGCGGAGGTATTCGGATGGGGCGCTGAAAGTGCATCTAGGCATCCCCGTGGGGTTTGGATGATTGATGACGACAATTAAGATTCTAATGAGCTAAGTTGATCCTAAACACAGTTACAATAATTGAAATGAGATGAAACCCTTCAAAAAGGAAAAGGACATAACACGCATCAAAGGTCAAGAAGTAGAAATTAGGGTTTCTATGAAGATGAGCTTATATGAGCCGTGTCATGTGAAAGGGTGGACGTATCATGTGCATTGAGACCATTCTAGAGGGCTTAAAGTGGTGGCTTAGAAAAAACCTAAGTGAGAAGCTAAAAATGAGGAAAAACCCTAGCAGGCCGGACTAGTCCGGGCCTCAAGGCCGGACTAGTCCGGCCAGGCAGACAAGTTCGTTTTGAGATGGACCAAACGTCTCTTGAGTGTTTCTTAGTGAATTTGGAGCTAGGTCCCAAAATACCGGACTTGTCCGTTTTTGGACGGACCAAAGCTCTCTGGAAAAGTTCGGACGTGTCCGTTTGGGTACGGACTAGTCCGTTTTAGACTTGGTAAGATTAACCGAGAGAAACCCTAGAGGGCCGGAATAGTCTGCCCCTGTGGTCGGACTAGTCCGGGCCTACATAGATGAGTCCGTTTTGAGCCGGACTAAACCCTTCTGTCCTACTTCGGACTAGTCCGTTTTTGATCGGATTTGTCGGAATGTGATTCCGGCAATTCTCCCGGTACTACCGTTAGGAGCCCGCGAAGTTTGTAGTTCGATTGTGGGCGCGTAGAGATTCAGAACAAGATGACAAGTTCACATGAGGATTTACGTGGTTCAAGCCGCCTGAGCGTAATACCCTACTCCACGGGTCTGTGTTGTTGTTGTATTGAGCGTCTGAGCGCTTGAGTATGAAAGACTAGATTGTCACGTCTCAGCGTACGTGGGCGTATGTGGAAGTCTCCTTGTGTATCGCTCGACCAGTCCTTTTATAGTACAAGGACTGGTCGTTACATCGTTAGCCTGGCCCGACATATGGCCCTGGCAGTTACTGATGCTTAATACACAATTAATATACTTAATTACCCTTAACAGCATGATAACGCCCTTGATGGTGGCGTTACTCGTATTAAGGGTCCTTCGATCGTGTGTTATTAGGATAGCATTAATGACACACAATCGGGTCTTGAAGCTTTAATTGTTCCTTGAAGGTCCGAGCCGTTGGAGGTCCACCAACCTGTCTGTTGAACTTGAAGATCCGGCGGTTGGACGTGTGGCAGCTCTGGAGCTTATCGTCTTGGACGAGTAGGTCCGGTGCTGTTGTACACGTGTCGGTACTGGAGCTTCCCTCTGCCGGGGGTTAGGTCCGGGGGTGCCGTATAGGTATCTAGCCTGGAGCTTTCCCATGTAAGGAATGTAGCTCCGGTTTTATGATACACGTGGCGGCACTAGGACTAACCATAGAAGGGAGGCAGGTCCAGTTCTGTATGACACGTGGGGCCTTCGGAGGTTTTCAACTCAGGTATGTGGAGTTCCATAGCATTCTTTGCAGTCCCAAAGGGTATCCGGTACGCAGGGTACCGACAGTGGCCCCCTGGGCTCACCTCTGGGAGAGACCTTTTGGATGAAGTCATTTTGCTGGAGGTGGGTCCATCTTTTGGTTTTCGTGCCACGTCTTCAAGGGTTTTTTGATGTGTCGTTGGGGTGGTGGTTCGCAGCTAAACCATCGCCGCGTGGCATATCCAGGATGCGGCAGGTGAGATCTGAGCGTGCGGATCTGATGCAATTGAAGGTTGCCGGTTCTCGATACGAAAATCGTATTGGTTCCGTGCGCCCTGTCAGGCCGCCTCCCTCGGGCTTCCCGCCTCTCATGATGACAACTGTTCGCCTGGGGTAAGGACCTCGACTTGATCGTCAAGGTGGCCCTGGGCCCCCTTGTCATTGGCAGGGTGAAGTTTTTGAGCTGTATCGTTGGCCCTTCTGCGGTTTCCATCCAGCGTTGTGGGGGCTTACTTAAGAGGGAAAGTGTGCACCATTTGGGGATTCTTTACGCCTTCATTTGAACTTGCGCTCGAATCCTCAAAACTTTCGCTTGCTTTTCCTCTCTCGCCCCGCTGTGCTGCGATGAAGTTAGGACTTCCCAAGAGACGCATTAGTAACAAGAAGGAGTTGTCTAGGGTCCGAACCTACATGGGTTGGTCCAGTGACTCCTTCGACGATGACATTCGTTGCGGCAAGCTTCCCTTCAAGAAGGAGCGAGCTGGAGATATGGTGTACTTCCTTGGGTACGCCATGGCGGGTTTGATCCCGCCTTTCTCCACTTTCTTTCTGATGCTGCTAGATTTCTATGGTCTGCAGATCCACCATCTTGGCCCTCCCCCTACCTGGCACGCCAACTGTCGGAGTGTGATTCTGACAATTCTCCTGGTACTACCGTTAGTAGCCCGCAGAGTTTGTAATTTGGTTGTGGGCGCGCAGAGATTCAAAACAAGATGAAAAGTTGACACCAGGATTTATGTGGTTCGGGCCACCTAAGCGTAATACCCTACTCCACGGGTATGTGTTGTTGTTGTATTAAGCGTCTGAGCGCTTGAGTATGAAAGACTAGAGTGTCACGTCTCAGCGCACGTGGGCGTACCTACTTAAAAAATGAGTATTCTTAAATAAAAATAAGAAAAGAAAATGTGGAAGTCTCCTTGTGTATCGCTCGGCCAGTCCTTTTATAGTACAAGGATTGGTCGTTACATCGTTAGCCTGGCCCGACATGTGGCCCTAGCAGTTACTGATGCTTAATACACAATTAATGTACTTAATTACCCTTAACAGCATGATAACGCCCCTTGATAGTGGTGTTACTGGTATTAGGGGTCCTCCGATCATGTGTCATTAGTATAGCATTAATGACACACGATCGGGTCTTGAAGCTTTAATCGTTCCTTGAAGGTCCGAGCCGTTGGAGGTCCACCAATCTGTCTGTTGAACTTGAACGTCTGGCGGTTGGACGCGACGCAGCTCCGGAGCTTATCGTCTTGGACGAGTAGGTCCGCTGCTGTTGTACACGTGTCGGTACCGAAACTTCCCTCTGTCGGGGGTTAGGTCTGGGGGTGCCGCACAGGTATCTAGCCTGGAGCTTTCCCATGTAAAGAATGTAGCTCCAGTTTTATGATACACGTGGCGGCACTAGAACTAACCATAGAAGGAAGGCAGGTCCAGTTCCGTATGACCCGTGGGTCCTTCAGAGGTTTTCAACTCAGGTATGTGGAGTTCCTTAGCATTCCTTGCAGTCCCAAAGGGTATCCGGTACACAGAGTACCGACAGGACTAGTCCGTTGTTTAGTGACCGTTTGAATTTGAAAATTTCATGGGTAGTGTGACGATCGTCGTGTAGTGTGGCAATTGTCGGAACCTGACCAGAGGTCAGTGGTTCCATAGGCCCGGACTCGTCTGGGTCCATAGGCCGGACTAGTCCACCCTTCTGCTGAGGTCAGTAGAAGGGGCTCGGGCCCCTATAAAAAGGGGACCCCCGGCCTCATTTAAACAAGTCTTGAACCCTAGTGCCACCACAAGTGACCAAGAGCCTTCCAAAGCCTTCTACTCGTCCTACTAGCCCTCCAAGATCAAATCTTGAACAGATTAGGGTTTGGGGAGAGGAGAGTAAAGGAAGATCATTGCGCTGGGGCTCTCGATTTGATCTCTTTGCACATTGTGATTGTGTTTTGTGGCTTGTGTGAGTTGAGCTTCGTGTTCTCCTCATTGTATTGATTTGTGGGAGCCTCAACTTGTGAGTAGCCCCATCAAACTTGGTGATTACCCATTGATATAGTGGAAACCAAGCTGGCCATTGTGGTGGCTTGGTGAGAGAAGGGTCAAGTGAGACCCGATCCTTGTGTGGACTTCTCAACGTGGATGTAGGATTTTGCATGGATCTAAACCACGTGATAAATCTTGTCTCACTTGTGTTTACTTTTTGTGATCACTAGTATTTCTATTAGAGTTCATATTGCTCATATTGCTCTTCACTTTGATCATTGTTGAAAACTTGTGATCTAAGCGCTTTAACTTCACAATCTGAATCGTATTAGTTTACCACATATTGCTTATCTCTTTGGTGAACTTAAATTCCGCAAATAACTTGTAGAAACCAAGTTTTTAGGTTTTTACCCTGTGTTGAGCGGACTAGTCTGGCCCTATCCAGACTAGTCCGACCACAGGAGTTTAATCTCGTTTGATTAAGTCATTTTAGGTATTATTGCCTATTCACCCCCCTCTAGGCGACTTTCAATTGGTATCAGAGCAGATTTCTCCACAAGAGTCTAACAACTCGAAGAATAAATGACCGGAATGGGTGATAATGAGGTTTCGGTGGTCGTCGACGACACTAAGACGAAGAACGTCGATGTTCTTCAAGATGACCCAAACGATGATGAAGAAGTTCACATGTTCAAGGCACGGTTTCGTGAGAAGCTCAATGTCCCAAGAAGGAGATCAAGCAAATTGCTCCGGACAACATCGACAATGGAGTAGTTCACATAACTACTCCCGGGATCCTTACAATTATGAGCAACTTACTGCGAGCAACCATTATTTGTCTATTCCCATTGGCAAACCTCCTTAGTTCGACAGAAATGATTACTCTATGTGGAAGCATAATATGAAGATGCACCTCATTGCCTTAAACCCTAGCTTGTGGCAAATTATTATGACAGGTGTTCATCTACCAAAGAATGAGGAAGACATAACTCCAGAGCAAGCCGTCCTTCTCCATCGCAATGCTCAAGCCGTTGGAGTGATTACCTCCTCGGTGACTCGAGAGGAGTTCAACCGCATTGAAGGGTTGTAGGTTGCCAAGGAGATATGGGATAACCTCAAGACGGCGCATGAAGGCAACCGCGTCATTAGAGAGGCGAAGATCGAGATGATTGAAGGAGAGCTTGGGATGTTTACCATCATGGATGGTGAGTCTCCCCAAGACATGTACGACCGCCTCAAGACTCTCATCAACAAGAGTCGGTCATATGGAAGCACCAAGTGGACCGACCACGAGGTGGTAAAGAAGATGATTCGAGCTTTCATGCCTAGAAATGTCACTCTTTGCTCACTAATTCGTGAGAGCTCGGGCTTCCACAAGATGACTCCCGAAGAAGTGCTAGGGAGTATCATCAACCATGAGATGATGGAGCAAGAAGCGATGTTCTACAATGATCTACAAAAGCTTTCCTCCTCCAAGAAAAGGGATGTTGCATTCAAGGCAACGTCCTCAAGATCACAAGAAAATGAAGAGAGTGATGAAGAGAGTTCTGATACCGATGAGGAAGAATCTCTCTTCATGAACAACTTTAAAAGGATGTTTACAAGAAGGAGGGGGAGCTACCAAAGTGAAAGAAACAGCAAAGACAAGCCCAAGACAAGATCAAAGAGGGTTTGCTACAATTGTGGGGAGTATGACCACTTCATTGTGGATTGTCTACATGAAGGAAACAAGAAGAAGAAGGAGGGCAAGTCCAAGGAGAAGAAGTACTTCAAGAAGAAGAAGCAATTCGGACATGCCCACCTTGGAAAGGAGTGGGATTCAAATGAGGAATCCTCCTCCGATGAAAAAGAGAAGATAGCAACCATTGCTATGAAGAAGACAACTACGGAAAACAAGCTCTTCCCCAACTTGGAGACTTCAAGGACAACATGTCTCATGACCAAGGAGGGAAGAAAGAAGGTTAAATCTAAATCCTCTTCTTCAATTTATTCTCATGATGGTTTTGATAGTAGTAGTGAAAATGAATATATGCTTAAGGACATGAGTAAAAGTATTTTGAAAAGATTGAGATTGTTGACGGGGGAAATATTTGAGAAGGAAGAGCTCATCAACCGTCAAGAGGACATGCTCATCCAACAAAAGGAGAGATGTCAATAGGTTGAGGAGCTCTTGGAGCTTGAAAGATAAAGAAGCAAGGCACTTGAGCGTGAACTCGCCTTGAGCAAGGAAACTTGCTCAAACTTTGAGAACACTACAATTGTACTCAAGGATGAACTTGTTAGTTTGACACGCTAACAATATCCTTGAGACACAAGTGAAGTCTCTCAAGGTCAATGCACCTTCTTCCTCTACAAGCTCATCTTCCACAAATATTAAATCCGAAGCATCTCAACCTTGTAAATGCTCAAACTTGATCATAAAGCTTAAATATGAGCTTAAGTTGGCACAAACCAATCATGCACCAAAGGGTGGCATTTTTGACAAGGAGAAGGTGGCATATGCACGTAGTGCATATACCAATACAAGACATTTCCTTGTCAAGGATGATCTTGGTTATTCTAGGGAAATGAGGCAAAATGCCAAAACTCTCAAGAATGGCAAAGACTTGATTGTTTTTGTCAAATGAGGCTCATACAACAACAAAGGGAAGAACATTCTATTTCACCCAAAATGCCTAAGAAAGAACCTCATCCATTGTTCCATGACTTTGATGCATCATATGTTTTATTGAGGAACAAGTTTAGAAAGGCCTATGCTAGGTATGTTGGGTCACACCGCAAGAGTCTCAAACCTTGTGTGTGGGTGCCCAAGTGCTTCTTGACTAACATCAAAGGACCCAACACCGTTTGGGTACCTAAAGCCAAGGCTTAAATCTTTCTTGTAGGCATACTCCTCCGGTGGAACCAAATTGGTTCTTGATAGCGGGTGCACGAATCATATGATCGGAGAGAGGAAGATGTTTGTGGAGTATGAGCTAAATGAATATCCAAGTGAAGGAATCTACTTTGGGTACAATAGCCAAGGAAAAATCCTTGGCACCAGTAGAATTTCTATATCCCCTAATCACACTCTTTCAAATGTTTTACATGTTGATTCACTTGATTATAACCTCTTGTCCATATCACAACTATGTGACAAAGGTTATAATTGTTTATTCACTAATGAGGGTGTGACCGTCACAAGGAGAAGCAGTGACTCCGTTGCCTTTAAGGGTGCACTCAAGGGAAAACTCTATCTTGTGGATTTCTCCGCGGATAAAGCCCAACTTGATACATGCTTAATTGCAAAAACTGACATGGGATGGCTATGGTAGAAGGCTAGCCCATGTTGGGATGAGAAATTTGCAAAAACTCCTTAAGGGCGAGCACATCCGTGGTTTAAAGAATGTTGTGTTTTAAAAGGATATACCATGTAGCACATGCCAAGCCAGAAAACAAGTTGGAGCACCTCATCCATCCAAGAACATTATGACAACATCAAGACCATTGGAGCTTTTACACATGGATCTCTTCGGTCCAATTTCCTACATAAGTATTGGCGGTAACAAATATGTTCTTGTTATTTATGATGATTTTTCACGTTTCACTTGAGTATTCTTTTTGCATGATAAGAGTGAGACTCAAGGTGTCCTCAAGAGGTACTTGAAGAAAGCTCAAAATGAGTTCTCCTTAAGTATCAAGACCATAATAAGTGACAACGACACCAAATTCAAGAACACTCAAGTTGAAGAATTCTTGGATGAGGAAGGCATCAAGCATGAGTTCTCAGCCCCCTACTCCCCTCAACAAAATGGGGTCGCCGAGAGGAAGAATATGACCTTAATTAAGATGTCAAGAACCATTCTTGATGAATACAAGACGTCGGACCGGTTTTGGGCGGAAGCGGTCAACACCGCTTGTCATGCTATAAACCGGTTGTATCTTCACCACATAGTTAAGAAGACGTCTTATGAGCTCCTAATCGGTAACAAGCCAAACATTTCCTACTTTCGTGTTTTGGGGAGCAAATGCTACATTCTTAACAAGAAGCCTAGGACTTTGAAGTTCGCTTCTAAGTCCGATGAAGATTTCTTACTTGGTTATGACTCAAACATTTACGCCTATCGTGTCTTTAACAAATCCTCCAAAATTGTTGAAGTAGCACGTGACGTAGTGTTTGATGAGATTAATGGCTCCCAAGTGGAGCAAGTTGATCGTCATGTGCTAGATCAAGAAGAATCTCCGCAAGTGGTGATAGGAAGGATGGCACTTGGAGATATACGACCACAAGAACAACCTCAAGATGCAAGTGACCACCCTACACATCAAGCAAGATTATCCTCAAATGACCAAGATCAAGTCCCCCAAGATGCGCTCCAAGAAGATGAATATGGAGGCATCAATCAAGGGGGAGACAATGAGGATGAGGAAGACCAAGTTGATGAATCAAGACCTCAAGCGCCTCACCCAAGAGTGCATCAAAGCATCCAACGGGACCATCCCGTTGACAATATACTTAGAGACATCTCCAAGGGGTAACTACTCGATCTCGTGTTGCAAACTTTTGTGAACATTACTCTTTTGTTTCTTCCTTGGAGCCCCACAAGGTTGAAGAAGCACTATGAGATCTGGATTGGGTGATGTCCATGCAAGAAGAGCTCAACAACTTTGAAAGAAATCAAGTGTGGGAGCTACTGAAGAGGCCCAATGCGAATGTTGTAGGCACCAAATGGGTATTTCGCAACAAACAAGATGAGCACGGGTGGTTACAAGGAACAAAGCACGATTTGTGGCCAAAGGGTATTCACAAGTCGAAGGTTACGATTTCGAAGAAACCTTTGCTCCCATAGCTAGGTTTGAATCAATTCGTATATTACTTGCCTTTGTTACTCACCATGATTTTAAACTATATCAAATGGACATCAAGAGCACATTCCTCAATGGTCCAATCAAGGAAGAGGTGTATGTGGAGCAACCCCCCGGATTTGAAGACGAAGAATTCCCAAACCATGTGTACAAATTGTGTAAGGCTCTCTATGGACTCAAACAAGCTCCTAGAGGTTGGTATGAGTGCCTTAAAGATTTTCTAACTCAAAATGGTTTCAAAATTGGGA
Organism: Tuctoria greenei; assembly: GCA_036927565.1. Lineage (NCBI taxonomy): Eukaryota > Viridiplantae > Streptophyta > Magnoliopsida > Poales > Poaceae > Tuctoria > Tuctoria greenei. Next base: position 30,574,367 of record JAYESD010000003.1, on the reverse strand, counting down.
AGGCAGAATACATTCACTAAGCACTTCAATGATGATCTGTTTGTTTGCCAAATATATATCGATGACATTATATTTGGTTCTACTAACAAAGCTTTTTGTGATGAGTTTTCTAAGATAACGACAGAAAGATTTGAGATGTCCATGATGGGGGAGTTGAAGTTCTTTCTAGGTTTTCAAGTGAAGCAACTCAAGGAAGGCACGTTCATTAGTCAAACCAAGTACACACAAGATATACTCAAGAAGATTGCACATGGACAAGGCTAAACCCATCAAGACTCCTATGGCAACCAATGGGCATCTCGATCTCAATGAAGATGGTCCAAGTGTGGACCAAAAGTTATATCGTTCCATGATACGCTCATTGCTTTATTTATGTGTATCTAGGCCCGATATCATGCTTAGTGTGTGTATGTGTGTTAGATTTCAAGCTGCTCCTAAGGTGTGTCATTTGACCGCCGTTAAGAGAATTCTTAAATATTTGGTTCACACACCAAGCCTAGGACTTTGGTACCCCAAAGGCTCTAAGTTTAGCCTCATTGGATATTCCGATGCGGACTATGCGGGATGCAAAGTTGATAGGAAGAGTACATCGGGAACTTGCCAATTCCTTGGTAGATCTCTAGTGTCTTGCTCCTCAAATAAACAAAACTCCATTGCTCTTTCCACAGTCTAAGCGAAGTATGTCGCTGCCGGAAGTTGTTGTGCACAACTTCTTTGGATGCGACAAACTCTTAGGGACTATGGCATAAACTTGCGCCATATTCCCCTCCTATGTGACAATGAGAGTGCCATCAAAATTGCCCATAATCCACTTGAACACTCAAGGACCAAATACATCGATATTCGACACCATTTCTTGAGAGATCACTTCATCAAAGGAGACATTGCAATTTCACATGTGAGAACCGATAAACAATTGGCCGATATATTTACCAAACCCCTAGATGAGAAAAGATTTTGTGAACTTAGGAGTGAGCTTAATATATTGTATTCTCGAAATGTGGCTTGAATCTTGCACATCTGATTGTCATATTAAAAATTCACACATGCTTGCGAAAAACTCATCCTCCTCGATTTTCTACATATTATTTTGAAATTATTGAATCCTTGTGAATCAAGGTCATAGTTTGATTGTTGATTGCTTACTGACCATGTTTACAAAGATATTTTGTGAAATCTAGTCCAAAAAGATCATATCTCCACTAAAAATTCAATATATAGGAGTTTTCAGTCTTAGGACCGGACTAGTCCGCCCCTAGATCGGACTAGTCCGGTGGCTCAAAACTGTCCGGACTCAGTCCGATAGCCGAACAAGTCCGGGTCCCTGACCGTACTAGTCCGGCCCTTGGGGACTTAACCTCCCCAGGGATCCCTCGACTTCTCCACTTCCATTCAAACACTCTCTCTCCAAAAACGCTCGAAAATCGCCTCCCGAACGGCGATTTTCGATTCCCACCAACAAATCTCGACTCCAATCCGTGGATTGAAGCCCTAAGGTGCTAAGGAATCTTTCCCCAAGCATTGGAGGCCGATTCTTCATCCACATTTCATCGATTTGAAGATTTGAAGAGGTATTCTTGACCTAACCCCCAAAATTCTTGAAATTCAATTCTTTTGGGTCTATTGATATAAACTTCTTCACAAATGTTGTTGTGCACATAATTGTGATCATGTACCTCCATTTTTTGGTAGGATCTGTAGTTTTCACAAAATTTCTCTAGATTAGGGTTCTTGCTGTGTGAACCGGACTAGTCCGGCTTCAGGGCGGACAAGTCCGGTTGGGTGCGGACTAGTCCGGCCCCTAGGCGGACAAGTCCGGATTACACAGTGAAAACCCTAACCTTGATCGATTTTGTTAATTCTACCACTTTATCTTGACTCCTTGGACTCATACACATTCCCTTGCTTCTTTTATCAGCAACCATGTCGGATAACGAGTATGTTCCACCTTCCGACTCCGAGGCCAAAGCGGAGAAGCAAGCTCTTTATCGCTGGAGGCGCGGGGATCAATAAATGGTTGTTGCCTACTTTGCATCAAAGAGGGCAAAGAAGACGCAGCGAGAAGCACACAACTCTGTAGCAGCCGAGGCAGCCCCAAAGAAAAAGATACTTGTGACTTTGGGGGATCAAGCTCGAGCCCAAGAGGCGGGGACCTCTAAGGATAAGGGAAAGGACCCGGTCGATGTTGCACCCAAGAAGAGGGTGTTCGTTGCCAAGAAGTCGGCAAGCAAGGCCAAGAAGGGTGCCTCTCAACCCATAGGCCCCTTGAGGATGTCTTCTCCTGCACGGAACCCAAACCGTGTAGTTGCCTTATACGCCAATATCTTCAAGGGCAAAGGGGTTGAGAAGTCGTGCAAGCTAAAGAATATAAATGTCTATCAACAGGACAGGAGCACAGTGGACCCCCACTTCTGGTGTGACTTCCACTGTGACTATTACCGAACGGTGTACATGTCCAAGCAGACCCCAATCACCGATGCTCGGTGGATTGTCTGGGACTAAATGGCCCAGAAGGATCATGTGGCTTTCAATGCCGTGATTAAGGCTGTCGAGCGCCATGGTTTGAAGAAGTGCATGGCCTTCCAGTATGACTGGAATGTGGAAGTTATTACTCAGTTCTATTCCACTATTTACTTCCACACCGATGGGGACAGGAGGATTACATAGATGACCCATGAAGAGCAATACTCCACCACCTACTGGGAGTTTGCTCAGCTGCTTGACTTGGAGGATCAACTGGACAATGAAATCATTATCTCCAACTTAAGGTCAGTTGATCGGGATACCCTGGAGTACATGTATCCTATCCATGTACCCTTTGAGGCGGGGCACATAAGGAACATCAAGCCGTTCTACAGTGTCCTCAATAGGGTGCTCCGGAAGACCATTGCCCCCAAATATGGAGATGCGGGGATAATTCAAGAGAATTTGAGGCACTTGATGGTCCTTATTGATGGAGATGTCCGCTTCGATGTGGTTGACTACATCTTCGACGACATCTTTAACATCTCCCATACTCCAAACCGATCATGTGGATATGCTCCATACAACATGTACATGAACGAGAAGATCTCCGGACTCAATTTCAAGGACATCACTCACTGGAGGCTTCAACCAAAACTCCCTCCTCCGGAGCCGACTGCCCCTAGGAAGAAGAATGTGGATCCTCTCACTTCTTCCTCTCGCTTTGTTCCATCTCCTCCGCCACCTCCGCCTTCATCACAATGCGGGAGTGGATTTCTCAAGTGCCTCAAGGCCATTTTCTCTTCTTGTCGGAAGGCGGAAGTTCGGCAATGTCGCATGGAGCGTCGCCAAGAGAAGTATCTCAAGGCGGTGTGCGACAAGTTGGACATTCCCATGTCTCCTGCCGAGGAGAGTGATGGAGATATCACTCCATTCCCGGAGTTCACCACCGAGGAGCTCGCTCAATTTGGTGCAGACGGTACCTCCACCGCAGCCCCGACCGATGATGATGATGCTAATATTGATCCGGAGGCCACAGAGAGTGATAGCGAGCACCAAGGCGGCAACGACGACGACGACACCGATGACGATGATGAGTAGTCCTAAGGGCTCTTCCCTTCTTTTCCTTTTTGGTGTTTTGATGCTAAAGGGGGGGGAGATTAGTGGATGTGGCTCTTAGAGAAGGGGGAGATATTGGTTGATAAAGGGGGAGAAATTTGCAGTTAGATAGTTGGAGAGATTGCGAGTTCTACTTAGTTATTAGTGGGAGGGATTGATCCAAGATTGGACTTATGTTTTTATGTGTTTAAAAATCTTGCTCAAATTGTTGTAAGACTTAATTCATATCAATTGTGATGTTATGCTTGATTTACATGCTTGTCTTGCATATTTGTTGCCTTATCACAATTTATGAGCACATCACTTAGGCACCCCACCATAACATGTATATGTATGAGAACTCTCTCATATCTCTCTTACTCATGATGCATACACTGAGGGGGAGTCACTCATACAAATACATGTTATGAAAAACAAATTATTATCCTTTTTTGAAGTCTTAATGTGTTGTCATCAATCACCAAAAATGGGGAGATTGAAAGTGCATCTCGGCATCACTATGGGTTTTGGTTGATTGATGACGACAATTAAGATTCTAATGAGCTAAGTTGATCCTAACCACAGGTACAATGATTGAAATGAGATGAAACCCTTCAAAAAGGAAAAGGACATAATAGGCGTCAAAGGCTCAAGAAGTAAAAATTAGGGTTTCTATGAAGATGAGCTTATATGAGCCGTGTCATGTGAAAGGGTGGATGTATCATGTGCATCGAGATCATTCTAAAGGGCTCAAAGTGGTGGTTTAGAGAAAAATCTAAGTGAGAAGCCAAAAATGAGGAAAAACCCTAGGAGGCTGGACTAGTCCGGACCTCAAGGCCGGACTAGTCTGACCAGGCAGACAAGTTCGTTTTGAGACGGACCAAACGTCTCTAGAGTGTTTCTTAGTGAATTTGGAGCTAAGTCCTAGAAGGTCGGACTTGTCCATTTTTGGACAGACCAAAGCTCTCTGGAAAAGTTCGGGCTTGTCCGTTTGCGTACGGACTAGTCCATTTGAGACTTGGTGAGATTAACCGAGAGAAACCATAGAGGGCCGGACTAGTCCGCCCCTGTGGCCGAACAAGTCCGGGCCTACATAGATGAATCCGTTTTGAGCCAGACTAAACCCTTGTGTCCTACTTTGGACTAGTCCATTTTTGACCGGACTAGTCAGTTGTTTAGTGATTGTTTGAATTTGGAAATTTGGCGGGTAGCGTGACGATCGTCGTGCAGTGTGGCAGTTGTCACGACCTGGCCAGAGGTCAGTGGTCCCATAGGGCCGGACTAGTATGGGTCCAGAGGTCGGACTAGTCCGCCCTTCTGCTGAGGTCAGCAAAAGGGGCTCGGGACCCCTATAAAAAGGGGACCCCTGGCCTCATTTAAACAAGTATTGAACCCTAGCGCCGCCACAAGTGACCAAGAGCCTTCCAAAGCCTTCTACTCGTTCTACTTGCCCTCTAAGATCAAATCTTGAAGAGATTAGGGTTTGGGGAGGAGAGTAAAGGAAGATTATCGCGCTTGGGCTCTCGGTTTATCTCTTTGCACATTGTGATTGTGTTTTATGGCTTGTGTGAGTTGAGCTTCGTGTGCTCCTCATTGTATTGATTTGTGGGAGCCTCAACTTGTGAGTAGCTCCATCAAACTTGGTGATTACCCGTTGATATAGTGGAAACCAAGCCGGCCATCGTGGTGGCTTGGTGAGAGAAGGGTCAAGTGAGACTCGGTCATTGTGTGGACTTCTCAACGTGGATGTAGGCTTCTTCATGGAGCTGAACCACGGGATAAATCTTGTCTCACTTGTCTTTACTTTTGGTGATCACTAGTATTGCTATTAGGGTTCATATTGCTCATATTGCTCTTCACTTTGATCATTGTTGAAAACTTGTGATCTAAGCGCTTTAACTTCACAATCTGAATTGTATTAGTTTACCACATATTGCTTATCTCTTTGGTGAACTTAAATTTTGCAAGTAACTTGTAGAAACCAAGTTTTTAGTTTTTTACCCTGTGTTGGGCGGACTAGTCTGGCCCTATCCAGACTAGTCCGGCCACAGGAGTTTAATCTCGTTTGATTAAGTCATTTCAGGTATTATTTCCTATTCACCCCCCTCCGGGCGACTTTCAGGCGCTAATCAAGATCAAGAACATGAGGTGAACACAGAGGATTTTACGTGGTTCGGCCCGCCTGAGCATAATACCCTACTCCATGAGGTGTGTGTTGATTGTATGAGTATCGCTTGAGTGTGTATGAGCTTGGCTGAGGTTGGCCTCAAATGAGTTGCCTTCTACCGTGCAGCGCAATCCTTTTATATGACAAGGATTGGCTGTTACAGTGTGTGATTGGTCCGACAGATGGCTCCGGCTGTAATAAACTACCCTATACATGATATATGGTGTTAAGGACGGTTAATAGCGTGATAACGTATCTTAACAACAGCGTTACCAGTCTTGATAGTCCTTTAATCGTGCTTTATTAATATAGCATTAATGACACGTTAACCAAGTCTTGTAACGGTCAATTGATAGCTCTTGAATGTCCGCGCTGTTGGAGATCCTGCTGTCTTCCCGTTGCAGACTTAGGTCCGGGAGTGTAACACATGGCAGCTCTGGAGCTTCCCTCTGTGGGGAGGCAGGTCCGGAGCTATTAGACATGTGGAAGCTCCGGAGCTTCCCTCTGCGGGGAGGCATGTCCGAAGCTACTGGACACGTGGTAGCACCGGAGCCACCTAAGAAGGAAGATAGATTCGGCACTGCGGGGCACGTGTTGCCTTCAGAAGTCCATGATACTGGAAGGTGGAACTCGACGCATCTTCTTCTGGTGCTGAGGGATACCTGGTATGCAGGGTATCGACACGACCCGATTTATTTTCGAACCGTGGCGGGCTGAGAATTTTAAAGCTCGAGCCTGACCGAGCTCGCGGATGGCCGTTGGCCACCTTTACCCTAAGTTTATATGATTGCTTCCTGTAACTTACGTAGTACGTGTGAACCAGCCACAATCATCACTATGTAAGGGTCAAGTGGTGCAGGCATGCACCCGAGGAAGTACCCGGTTAAGTTAGGTTTCATAGTGCTGTGCGGCTCCCCCCATCGAGTGAGCCACAACTAGGGGTGGGCAAAAAAACCGAAAACTGAAAACCGTAACCGAATAAACCGAGACCGAACTAACCGAACCGGGTGAAACCATAGCAAATTTCGGTTCTTAGTATGCGATAACCGAACTTTTTTTCAGTTCGGTTTTTATTTCTGGTTAACCGGATTAACCGGAATTTGGCCCAATTTGCATCCTAACCAGCCCAGCCAATTTACCTTAACCCTAACCAGTAGAGTCCAGCCCATCCAACCCCCTGTTTTCAATTCCACGCCGCCTTCCTGTCCAGCTGAGGTGCGGCAGCCGAGCCCCGCGTTCCTTCAGTCCTCTCCCGTCGTCGCCAGCTTGCGTCTGACGCACCGCCGCTCCTCGCGCTGCCTCCGCCGCTGGCGGCCTCTGCTCCGCGCTCCGCTCTTCGCGCGGCCGCCCCGCCCTGCGTCACTCTTTGCGCCGCCGCACCGGCCGCTGCCCCGTGCTCTGCCTGGACGCTGCGCGCCGCGTTTCCGAAGTATCCTGTCCCTCGTGCTCTCTAGCTCCCGAAATCCTCCGCATCTGACGGCCATCTCGACGCCAGCGCACGCTCAGGTAGTCTGTAGTTGGGCGCCCTCGCCCCTGCCCATGCCCCTGATGAGAGATCGTGAGGTTAGGGATGAAGTCCGGTTTTTTCGGTTAACCGGACATCGAACCGAATTTCCCGGTTAACCGTCGGACGGTTTCTCTTTTGTATTTTATATTTCGGTTCCCATTTCTTAAAAACCGAATTTTCAAAAAAAAACTAAAAAACCGAACCGAATTAGATCGGTTAACCGAATGCCCACCCCTAGCCACAACCAGGCATGAACGAGTGAACGACTCACTCGCACCATTGGCGAACCTAGCATTTTATGAAAAGTTATGCCGCACAAATTTTTTACATGTAAACGTATCCAGTGTCGAAGTCTCACACATTTTGTGGAATCTGTAAAAAGGTTATTCTTAGACCAGCTTACTACTATTTTTGAAAGAGGTAGGTTTGGACTGAAGACTCGTAACATTAGTAGAGACACGTTACCCTGCCATGTTCGTCCTTTAATTTTTTTATGCAATTTGATAAAATTATTTATTAACTCAGTAAAAAGTTCTAAAAATCATTACATATATTTTGTATGCTGAAAGATAGATATACAGTACTACTTATTTGATCTTTAACCACCATTTTCTAATTGATATAAATGTATCGGTAATATCATATTCATCCATTTCTTAGTCCAACGTCTCTCCAAGCATGAACACATGCAGCACATTGAATCCCCATTTTGATCCAAGTAGCATGGTTAGCATTCTTGGATGGCATACCGTCACGTTTTCTTTCTTAAGCCTAACAGATATAAAAAAGATTTTCTTGCTCCTGCCTCTACAACAAGAGGTCGGAGCAGAAGAGCTCATCAGGCCTCATCCATAGCGCTTGTGAGAAATAGAGCTCACATCCTCCCAGTCACCCTCTCCAGCACGGATCTTATGTACGGAGAGCACACACATGGGTACCCTCCTGCTCGTCAGCTGCACCTCGAACTCGTGCTCCAACACAGCCTATGGGGCACTCGCATTCGCACGCCATGTTTTGCTGAGCCGCTGGATATGGCGTGGCCCATCAGGCATACTCAGCCACTGACTCGCACGACGTAGAAAGAATTGAGTCGTACAAGCAAGACCTAATTCATGCATTTGCTGGTCCTGATGTTGCCACCTTTTGAGCACGCATGTGTCAATAAGAGTCCGCCTTTTGCAGACCGCGAAAAGGAGAAAACGAGACCCGGTATTACTAGACGTCGACTTAATTTTGTGTTGCAGCTTAACGATAATCTCGTTTTAATATTTTCATGCGCTGCCTCTCGTATCTGCTTGCAAATGGAGGACGCGCGAGACGGCGCTGATTATTCTTCGCAGCTTTGCGTGAACAAAACAAACAGAAGAGGCGGCCTGCCACGGAGATCCGACACCGATGAGGATCCGTCCAACTTGGGTACCTCAAACAGCGCGGCATACTCGACCGATATGGCGCCGCGATTCGGGCACACGCGCTCGGCATGCAAGCAAACCACACAGGTGCAGCCTCGCCGTGGAGTCGGTCCATAGGCCGTACCAGTATGCTTCTAAGTGCTCGTCTCGAAAGAATATGTTTACAAGTGCTTAGACCATTCTTCAACCAATAGTTGTCCGTATTATAATCATTCTTAACAAAAAGTATTGTACTTTACTTATACTCTCTTCTTATATTTTTTATTTTATTGTTAGGACAGCACAACACAGTTTATTTTTAGTTCATATCTTTGTCTGAAACGATAATAAAAAGATAAAGAGAGAGTATATATTAGCAAGATAAATACGGACGTTACAATTGCGATTATTTAGCGGGAGCGACATCCTTGTTGATATCGAGATGATATTTTACATAAAAATATTAAGCTTGTACGTATTCTTGAAGAAACTAAAACATTTTTCATTTCCACATTTTTTTTGTAAAACATTTTTGTACAAGTCCTCACTCATTCTTACTTATGTTACTTTGAAGAAGATTAGAGTTATTAGTAGTGAATTTTGTTTCTAGGCGGGTTGATGAAACATGCTACTCGAAACGGTTGTGTGGTTTCCAACTGCATCGACAAATTAAATAGCACTCTACTTCTATATCTAAGTATTTTATCACATTTATTTGGAGAAAATATTTACAAAAGAATTACATTCATGGAACACGAGATGAATATTTTGATTCCCTCATTCCAACAAATTCAGTACAAACGGTTGTGTAATTCATCATTGCATATTTGCTCTACTTATGTGATCTATGTCTATTTTATCTGGGGAAATGATCTTTCAAGACAAAGAACAAGGACGATTCGAGGCGAATATTGTGGTTCCCCATTCCAACAGATCTGGTTAGCCAGTGATACCAATTGACCATGGTTTGAACCAGCGACCAAACCGTTCCGGTCCATAGACCGGCCCCATGAAAGCGCCGGCACAATGCCGCGACAGTGCACGAGCCGGCGAATCCGCGAATGCGTATTCCAGCGACAGCAACTTCACCCGAGGCCCCAAAATCACACCATTCACACGTCTCGCTGCCGTATGGGGCCAACATTTTCACGGGCCCGCAGACAGCGGAACGAGCGTCACGAGGACCACTACTCCGGCCAAGCTGGCCGGTCGTAGCGCTCTCTTGGCCCACACGTCATGGACCCTACCACGAGGGCGGTGAACACCCGTCCCGTGGCCTCGGCGGACACGCGCGCCCCCACCACTTCACTGCAATGCACGAGTTATTCACACACGCACCAAGACACTCGGGGCTCCTAAATAAAAAAACGGCAAACGCAACTGGTAGGATTTTGTTCCGCTCACGAAGCAGCAAGAGGTGGCACGAGAGGGAGGAAGCTTTCTAGTGGTTGCCCCTCGGCCCTTGTCGTCGTCGTTGAGTCGAGCGGCGAGAGAGGGACCGGTAACCCGTTCGGCGGCTGCGAGGGCGGTGGTGGATGGCGGTGGAGTACCACTGCTGCGAGGCCGGGTTCTTCGTGCAAATCGCCATCATCGTGGTGCTGGTGCTCTTCGCGGGCCTCATGTCGGGCCTCACACTGGGGCTCATGTCCCTCAGCCTCGTCGACCTCGAGGTCCTCGCCAAGTCCGGCACCGAAAAGGACCGCAAGCACGCAGGTACGGCGCACGCAGCTCTTCCGCCCTGACGCGTGCCCCCGCCCTGGTCTCGCGCGGGGGCTGCCGTTCTGGGCGTATCCGGTTTCGCATTCCGGCCTGTGGCGGCCTGTCTCATTATCCACCTGTGCCGTGTCCGTGGTCAGATCGGCTTCCCTCCTACTCCACTATGCGTGCTCCTATGATGTGTCGTCATCTTATTTGTTGTGATGGTATGATAGTTAAGCTAAGCATTAATAAAGAGATCAATAAAATTTTGACACATCAGCGGAATGACGCATGAGAGGACGGAAGCCGTATCCGTGCTCGGTGGCTAATTTATCAGGTTTTACTGCCCTGGCTGGGCCTGGCTTGGCATTCTGTCGAGCAGCTTCCGGGTGTTGGTTCAGCTTAGGAATTCGGAATCCACGGATGATAATAGGAAAAGCGGGTTGGTTCAACGAACTGGTGGAAAATGGGACTAGTGATTGATCAAGAGTGTGGCTATTTGAGCTGATGGGCCGATTACTTCCTTTTCTTGATCAGTTCGTGCTTGTTTGTCATCTGGATACCCTGACAATGTTGTATAATGGCCCTCGTGTCACTGGATTTGATCACCTGGGAAGTGTTTATTCATCTTTTTTTTTTCCCTAGACGTAATGAATGAAATGCTGCGTTAGTTGTCAATACTAACCCATGTTCTGTTTCAGATAAATGTTTTAGATTAAGAACAGATAAATCTGTTTGTTTTTGTTCTTTTGCAAAGTAAGTGCATGGTAGTAGGAAAATATATATGAGGTTATGCCTTCTGTCCTTAGGTTTTATTGTTTGTTGTGGTACTTCGGTTCTTTTAAGCAGTTGGAGATGAGCCCAAGGATATAAAATGTGCAGGACTACATGCTATGTCATAGCTTGCAGCAAGTATCTCTTTTATCATGGTTGATGTCTTTTCCAGTGGTGCTGAAATCACGTTTTCCCTTTCATAACAGCTAAGATCTTGCCGGTTGTGAAGAAACAGCACCTACTGTTATGCACTCTTCTGATCTGCAATGCTGCCGCCATGGAGGTTCCGCTCTCTAGTTCCAGTTTCTTTTTAAATAATTTGAGTCAATTCCCCAACAGATTAGTTGTGATGTGATGCTTCTGTCTGGGTATTAGGCTTTGCCCATATTCCTTGATAGCTTGGTGACTGCTTGGGGTGCGATTTTGATCTCAGTGACACTAATTCTGCTCTTTGGTGAGGTGAGTCAACTGTATCTCACTTTTTTGAAGAAATCAACTGTATCTTTCTTATTGATGACCACCTGCAAGTGTCAAACTTGTTTTTCGATAAAAGGGTCAAACTTGTTATCGTGTTCTAATATTTTGGTGTGAACAGATCTTACCACAGTCTATCTGCTCACATTATGGATTGGCTATTGGTGCTGCAGTTGCTCCATTAGTCCGTGTGCTCGTTTGGATCTGCTTTCCTGTTGCATATCCTATAAGCAAGGTAATAAGTATACTCCCAGATCATGTGCGTTATCATTATGGGACAAGTTCTCCAATATATATCGGCTGAACTTCTGTCCTTTCTGTTTCAGCTACTGGACTATGTGCTTGGTCATGGTCATACAGCTCTCTTCCGTAGAGCTGAATTAAAAACACTTGTCACTCTGCATGGAAATGAGGTATAAGGATTATGTGACCTTATCTTCCACTTAGCAAGTCCATAATGCGAACATTATCATTATTTTTCTATATATATCACTTTTGAGCAGTGATATTCATTGCTATGTGCGGCATGGGCCAGTCGCTGGTAGCAGGCCTGCTGCAGGCCGGATGGGCCTGGGGGGCCTGGAAGTCGTTTTGGAGTAGGACTCTAACAGATAAGGCAGGAAATAAAGTCTGTCATTTTGATTAGGAAAGGAGAGTCTTATAAGTTAGAAAGAGAGTCCTACAACAACAACAACAACAACAATATTGTACCGTACTTTCAATTGAAAGTTTCTGGTCTTCTTACTGTGTTTTCTTACTTATTTTGCAATTGAAACAGGCTGGTAAAGGTGGTGAGTTAACCCATGATGAAACTACCATAATAGCTGGTGCTCTCGAACTCACCGAAAAGGAAGTTAAAGATGCTATGACACCAATATGTCAGACGTTTGCAATTGATATTAATGCAAAGCTTGACAGGTAATGGTTTATATTTCATTTCATGAATGATTTACATATAACCATATGCTACTGTTTTATCGAACTTTGTTTTAGACGGGATGACCAATTGTTTGTTCTTTCTGTTTCACAGGGAACTACTGCACGAGGTCCTTGAGAAAGGGCATAGCAGAGTGCCAGTGTATTATGAAAAGAAGACAAATATTATTGGATTGATATTGGTAATGTTATCTACTGTTGAAAAAAGCTATGTTTTTTACCCAAAACATACATATTTGACATTTCTAGTATTCGGTTTCTAAAATTTGGCATCCACTAATTTCTATCTTTCTTATTGACATTTAGTTTTTTGAGTAGCATAGATTCACATAAAGGGAAGGATTACCAGTTACTTGGTGAATAGAACATTCAAAATAATTTCAGGAGTTATTCCTGGTAAATGGCTGGGAAACTTAGGACAGCTGGGTTGTCATTGTCAGTCTTGGAGCCGAATAGGTAGCAGCAAAAGTATTAAGGTTTGTAGATTTTTCTTTGAATGGATGGTTTATCCCTGTATTTTTTAACTAAGACTGCAGTCTGCAAAATGAGGCAATTCTGACTCTTTCGTTAGGTGAAACACTTAGCATTGTTTTCTATTTCATTACAGAGGGAGTACTTTCAATTTACTTGAAGTCCATGTGTTTATAGTTTTATATTTGTATTGCATAGATTTAATACTCAAGGTGTTGTCTTGACTTCGACTCGTGAAAATTTTATACTTGAAAGTTGGTGAACTATTTTGATCAAGCAAAACTATGGACACTTGAATGCATAGCATTTATAAGAGCTGTATTTGTAGAGTCTGTTGTAGTATTTCTTGTATGAAGTACCGATGCAAATTGTATCTTTTATGTTTCAGACAAACTTATGATGAATATTTTAATTTTAATCTTAACCTCCGGTCTCAAAAAGGTCTTTTTTGGTAAGATTTTCATATTACAACTATATTACGCTAATGTAAAATAGATCTTTTTTCAGGTGAAGAATTTATTATCAGTTAATGCTGATGACGAGGTTCCTATAAAAAGTGTAACTATCCGGAAGATTCCTCGGTAAAAAACAAAAGCTCTTCTATGCAAGACTTTAAGCGACTTCTATAGTAGTATATAAAAGCTCTTTCTATGTAACTTGTCTCTATCTATCTATCCAATTGTTTAATGTGGATCACTGCACACTGCATGAAAAAAAAATACAAAGAAAGACATAAAGCACTATCATGATTTTCCATTAGTACAGATGTTTCCACCAGAAATGACTTACTACACAATGGGTACTAAAATACAAATATGGTCTGTACTATAACCGCAGGCTACATTTTGCCTTTTGCTTTTATTATTGTCACACATAAGCATGGTGTTGGAATGTATAGTTCTGGTAAATGATAAAGTAGAAGCTTGAATATATGAACTGGTTGTTATTTATTCAGAGGTTCGGAAGTTGGAGGCCTATTTGTCATATTTTGAACACATTATGGTAACAAGAGCTTGTTAAATATCAGTGTTAATGAAGATATGCCCCTGTACGACATCCTAAATGAATTTCAGAAAGGGCACAGCCACATGGCAGTTGTCATAAGGAAAAACAGCCCGAGTTTCCCAGCTGAACAGCCTGCCACCAATAATGGTGGAACTTTTGGTGAGCTCAAACACAATTCTCACAGACTCGTATCTGGCATGCATTATCTTAATGTATCTAAATCTGTCTTCTCTTTCCTTTCTTTGGGCATGGAAAAAGAGGTTTCCATTGCTATTGATGATAATAAAAATGAAAAGGTTGTGAAGAACCTTCCACCACCACTCCGAAGATGGAAGAGCTACCCTAATACTCAGTCACAGAATTCAAATAGGGGAAGTAGGCCCAAAAAATGGTCCAAGGATCAAGCAGATGTTCTGCAGGTACATGAAGAGCCCTTACCCACGTTGAGTGAAGATGAAGAGGCTGTTGGTATCATAACCATGGAGGATGTCATAGAAGAGCTTCTACAGGTTAGTGGTCTGCAAATGTCTAGACTTTTATTACGCCGTTGGTGAACTGTTTTATCTTCTACTCCATCCAGTTTTATTTGTCGTTGTTAGGAGACAATAGTGCATTAATAGTCGATGCAATTTTACACTAACTGTCATGTCCGACATGAAAACACAACCGGTGGTAGTATATTTTTTGCATACTCTGTTTAAACTATATGTTCATCTTAATTATGTGACATGATATAATGGTAAATTTTTGTTGTTGAAAAATGATACGATGTTATGAGCCTCAATGCTATGTGTTCTATACTGGCTCTAAATCATTAATTTGCTCTAGCGGAACTGTACCTAAAATAGGTACATCGCCTCATTCTGAAAATGCTTCTGTCTGTGCACTTAAGGATTGAAGCAACACCACTGTTATTCCATAAAGTACGTTTTCCAACATTTATTGTACTCTTAGATTTTAGGCAACGACTGTTGTGCAACCTGTACTCCTGTGCAAGCGTGCAATCCGCAAATCTCAAGTCATTTAACAGACATCTAAGGGTAGCTGACATTTTACACATAAATCATTCCACCTGCCTGTGTAAAGGAATGATCTATGTGTAAAATGGTAGCCACTTTTAGATGTACATCCAATGACTGATATTCGCGGATTGCACGCTTACACATGAGTTTAGATTGCATAACAGTTGTTGCTTAGATTTTATGTTTATTTTTTGATTGATTCAGGAGGAGATATACGATGAGACAGACGTACATGATGAGGAACAAACGGAACAATAACACTGGGCTTGCCCTCTCTATTTGTATTTCCCGTTTTGACCAGAGAACCAGCCTTTACGACCGTTTTTTGCTACGTCAGTGCAGTATGTAGTGTTGTATGTTATGTAGATAGGCTGCTACATTTGAAAAATTTGGGCAGTTCATCCCTTGTAGGCGGTTATGCGAGAGTGAAGCGGTTTGAGAGTTTGGACAGCTTTCCGTAGGATTGCTTGGTCTGGAAACTGTACCGATCGAGCATAAAGGTGTGTTATCCTGGAAGCGGGACTCAATAAGATTTTGATTATTTTGTTGTTTTTCGCACGTTTCTGCTGCTGGAATCTTTCAACGATCTCAAACCTTTCGAGACACGCAAGCAAGTGCCCGTGTATCTACACAGTGCCCACTGTCTATTTCGGTGAGACGAGTATGCATATAACTTATACAGAATGGTGTTTGCTTACGCTTTTGTACACAGTAGCAGCATGCTACTGGCGCCTTGATCTCGAACCTTTTTAGACATGCAGGCATATATACAACAGTCTACGAAATGAACAGTAGCCGTATATCTACCTCTGCCCGTTTCAAGGAGATGAGTATGATTTACAGCATCTACATGTCTGAACCGTGTTCGCGTACGCTGTTGTACACGGTATCAACACGACAATATGCCACTGACGCCTTCGAACGAGATGTCAAACCTTTCGGAGGCACGCAGCGCAGTGCAGGTACAATCTACGACGGAATCAAACAGTGGCCGGCCGTGTATCTACCACCGCCTGTTTGGAGATGAGCGTGGATACAACTGATACGGAGCTACACTTTAACACGTACGGTAGTTTACGCTTCAAGCGGCGCTGCTCTCGGTCAGGGCGGTCAACGACGGTCTTACGGTCCGGTACACGATGCTGCGTTGAAGAACCGGAAATTCAGAACGGAGCAGCAGTGGCACAGGAAGTAGTGGAGAAGTGGGGAGATTGGGAAGAGGATACCGAAAGACGAACGGATTTAGGGCGGTGATGATCTACTAGAACGGGACGGCGGGCGGGACGGCGGATGAATACGCTTGGAATCAGGATCCTCTCTGATTGACCCGCAATATTATTATGCTCACATGATCCGGTGGCTGTGGATCTAACATGAAGTCGGGAGCTGTCATTTGAAAGCCACAATAATTAATACTGCCCTCTTGCAAATAAAATTAGGGTCTATCTATTTGTCAACTGTCTGAAATTTATAAAAAATTCAGGCACCGGATCTAATTACAGTCATTAACTATTAATTTTATAATTAACCGTTATCCTGTAATTCTATAGGTTAATAAATTACAAAAAAATTATTTAATTAGTTTACAATCAACATAACTCTTATAATTACGAATACAATTAACAAAAATTTACAGATTAACAACTGAGAACTCACATTCCTCATGATCGGTGACGGCGCCGCCACTAAGCACGTTCTGCATGCCGTCTATCTGCACCATCACGTCGCCGCCCTATCGCTTGCCATCGTGCCTCCGCCGCCACTCGTCGTCCTCCTCCTCCGCCGCATCGAGCTCCGTGCACCGATGCTGCCACAAAATCTGTGCAATGGGCACTGCCTCCCCCGTCTCTAAGCTCCGCACACCGCTGGGCGTCGGGCGCCACGTGCCAGTCTCCGTGCGCCACTGCTCCGGGTTCCGGGCTCCGCGCGAAACGCGATCGAGAGACTGAGTTGTGGAGTTAGGGTTGTGGAAGAGAAGATAAAAGAGTCAGCACAAATCTTAAAGAAAATCTAAAGGTCGTCTAATATCAGACGCCTGAATTTGAGGATTTCCAACGAAACTAAATTAAAAAAAGGCTTGGAAGTCGGAACCAAATACCACCACAAGGAAATTACTTGGCGCGCGCGTGCCACAAGACTTAGCTAGGGATGAAAACGGACGGATATGGACGGATAAAATGTTTTTCCATATCTATATCCACATAATAATTTCGAAAATAGGTTCGGATCGGATGTTGTCGGAAACAGATATGGTATCGGATAGGTCAGATGTATCGGAAACGGATTCATCGGATCGGAAATTTATAGATATTGGACGGACTCAAATATTTATTTCAAAAAAAACATTTTGCGAAACACACTAGCTTCATCCGACGAACAAGCAGTACAAAGATTCCACACTTCACCATTCAATAGAGAAGATGTGCAGAGAAATGTACAGAAGTTCATAACCCACGAAATATTACATGCATGAGATTGTTTGCATCTCTAAATTTCATCTCTAAAGGAATATTTTCAGACATTTACAATCACCTCTAAAAGATTATAAATTTTGCAGTTTCATTCTCTACACTTGTTCAACTCTATACCACATCTCTATATTAACTACTGTTTATTTTATATTATATAATACAATTATTTTTTCTCTTTTCCTCTCTTTCATCTTTCTTCATATTTTTCCCTTTTATCTCTTTTTTTATTATCTTTTCATTTTATTCATTTCCCCTTTTTCTTTCTTTTCTCCTCTTTTTACTCTTTTATTTCTCTGCCTTATTTTCTCCCTCACTCCTTGCCAAAAGGTTCCCGGCATCAAAAGAACCTTCCCGGCATAGTGAAACGAACATTCCCGGCATCATGCCTGGCTCCGTTCCTTTCCGTGCAGCACTTGATCCTGTCCCAACGCAACGCTAACCCACTCGCTGGACGGGATGTATCGGGCACAGGCAGTTCGACCTTTGCCCTTCGGGAGTCGGAACGGGCGGACGAGACTCGACACTCGGGAGTACGGCGTACGGGACAATCGGTAGATTAGGGTTAGGCCGCCGGTGGGGGTTTGGGGTCTTTGGGCCAGCCGCCACTTCGGCGGTTAGATTTTTGGCCAAGAAAAAAACAGATTTTAACCGGATATCTATTCGGATATATCCGACCAAAAATGGATATCTGATTATTCGAACGAATATTAGGCCACACTATTTCCAATTTGATATCCGAATAGCAATATCCCATATCCGACTCGTATCCAAATAAGATCCGACCAAAACGGATATGGATCGGATATAGATGTGGCAATTGGACTGGGCTGAAATTGGGCGGCCCAAAGCACAGAATCTCGGCACGAAGCCCAGCCCGGCTCGGCACGACGAGGATTCGGGCCGTGCTCGAAAGTCGGGCACGGTGGGCTGCATGGCCCGACTCGATCGCTCGACAAATGGGTCGTGCTCAGACCGGCACGGCCCGATAATGGCTCGACGGGCCGAAATAGGCCCAAAAAAATTTGGCCCATCTACAGTGTAGACGAGTGAAGGTCCTGGAAATGTGGCCCCACCCAGAGCAAATGTCAAAGAAATGCGCTAGCCCAACCAACACTAAAGGTTAAGAAGCTTAGTTGTCTGCTAGCGTCCAAGCTGATACGCTGGTTTGTAGCTGCAAAAATAAGCGATGTGGGACTAAACTTGGCTGTGGGTATCCGCCCGGCGCGCGACGCGCGGCGTGCACGTGCGTGGCCTTGTGGCCCACGTTGGCCATGCGCTCGCCCACGGTGTCACCGTGCGGGGTGCGGGGGGGGGGGGGGGGGGGGGGGGGCACACGCGCGCTATTGCCTGCTCACCAACTCGTTTGCTCATTGACAGGCGGGCCACCAGTGCCTGTTCTTTAGTTTCCTCTTCCTTGTTTCTTCTTTTTATTTATATTCCAATCTAAATATTCAGACATGTATAGATTCCGCAAATTATGTCCAAATTTGATGATTTTTTTCTATATTCTTCAAAAATCATTATCTACCACCTAGATCAATTATTAACAAACTTATAAATGTAAATTTTGTATGTTTTGGTAAACTTCAGAATAATTCATATGTACATATTGTTCTTTTTTTATATATCTTCCAAATAATCTTGAACTCAAATTTTGCGTGACGTACATAGTATCTATGTCTACTTGTATGAATTTTGTACAATTTTTGGAACACTCCAACATGTGAAAGTTCAAATTACCCCTCATTTCATTGATTTGCTCTTACACATATGAGCTATTCTTTAAAATTTGAACGCACATTGATGCAAACATTGTTTAAAAAAATTCAAAGAAATCACAGAGGTTCATATTGTTATTTAACAACCGCATCAAAAAATTCATGTTGAAATTAGATATATTCTTTGAGATACAAAAAAGACAATATTCATTTTTATTATTTATAATTATTCCCAACAATATATTATTATTTTTAAAGTCAAATTCTGTAAGAACATGTAATTAATGTCTCTTAACCTTCCCTAATTTTTTCATATTTTTTGAAGTTTTTTATCAATTTGTACTAAACAAATTACTCCTCAAAATCAATTTTTAAACATGTTGATGGACCACACATGCTCCTATTGGGCCACACATGCTGCTCGGCCTTGCATGCGCAGCTGGGCTGCTGCAGCTGAGATTGATTGTTTTTTATTTTGATTCAAATTTGAATATTCAAACTTGTATAATTTTCTTGAATTTAGTCCAAATTCTTGTTTTTCTAAATTCTTAAAAAATATTTTCTATCACTTAAGTTTTTTTACATATTTTTTAGGATTTGTTTTTTAATTTATTTTATAGAAAACTTGGCTTTTGTTCATGTTTTAATTGTTTGTGGGCTAAAATCAGAGTTGTGGGCCCCAGGCTATGTCTGGGCCGCAATTTTCGTCCGCTGACCCGGCCGGCTCAGCACAAGCCGACCCGTCGTGCTTTCGGGCTCCGGGCCGTTTTGGTCCGAAATATGAACGGGCTAACTCGGCACGACCCGATTGCCACCTCTTATCGGATATATTCGAATGCGTACTCGAACAAATTAA
Organism: Tuctoria greenei; assembly: GCA_036927565.1. Taxonomy (NCBI): domain Eukaryota; kingdom Viridiplantae; phylum Streptophyta; class Magnoliopsida; order Poales; family Poaceae; genus Tuctoria; species Tuctoria greenei. The sequence continues at coordinate 30,554,316 of JAYESD010000003.1, read as the reverse complement.
AAAATATCTGATCCGTTTTCATTCTAGACCCAGCTCAGCCGCCGTCCTGGACTCGCACTTTCACATGATGCTTGGCTGCTGCTCGCCAGGGAGCGGCATGCAGACAGGCGCTTGCAGGACGCTACCACAATTGAAGCAAACGTGGCATGAACCCCTGCTCCGGTTCACCAGACAGATGAACACGAAACGCCCCCGAGTAAAGTAAATAGCCCTGGGCCAAAGCCGTATGTTTCCGCGATCATTTCTGTCGCACCACCGCTTGCTTTGCTTCACAGGCACACGGAACAACCAACCCGGCGGGCGGGCGGAGAGGCCGTGCGAGCGACAGGAGAGAGAGGCACAATGAATGAAGCCGCGGGGTCCTTGAAAAGCGTCAGCTCAACCTCGTGACACCGCGCACAGGCACAGCGCACCGAACGGACGGGAGATTGGCCTCTGCCTCCGCTGCGCTGCCAAAGCGCCCCGTATAGTACTTTGCTTTGCCCGGTGGCCCCATTGCCATGTTTACGCACAGCGCCGACCTGCGAGTTGCAGCATCCTGTGTCCACAGCCAGGGCCAGCCACTCAAGAGGACCAATACGCCAGGACGCGAGAGCACCAATACGCCAGGACGCGGTGTGTGCCCATCACATTCACATGGATGAAGCCCGGCCATTTACTTTGACATACTCCCTCCATCTCCATAAACTTGTCGCTTTGTAGTTCATTTTTGAACTACAAAGTGATAAGTTAATGAGGGTGAAGGGAGTACGTGTTTACTCGCAACCACACGAAAGGCGTACTTACTGAAGCACTACGTACGTACGTGAAAAGCCAACAGCTGTTGTGGCACAGTACACCACACGTTTCTCCTTAGCGTTGAAACGAAGTACTACATGGCTGGCCGATGGCTCGCAAGAAAACCCAAACCATTTCAAAAGGTAGGGCCAAGCGGCTGGACCATATCTTTGGACGGAGATCTCCAAGTTATCACATCTCGTTGCTACTACACTGCCGTGGTACTCACGAGCCATTACATTACATAATAAGCCCCAGAAAGAAAGCGACGTGTGAGCTAAAAACCTCGAAAACAAAAACTCGAGAAAAGAGACGAAAACGAATGAAAGAGACTCCTATTTAAGGCCATCCCAGTCTCCCCAAAGAGACACACCACCTCCCTGCCTCCCAGAAAAAAGCACAACTAACCAGCCTGTCCCCAACAATGCACACCGAGGTTCTTCTCCCCCCTCTTTCCCGTCCGCGTCTCCTCAGATGAGTGCCGAGCTCAACTCTGCTGCTATCGCTGCCATGGAACTCGGGGAAGTGATGGGGCTGCAAGTCGCGGTGCCATCCCCCAAGGACAGCGACATGGGTCTCCTCAGGAGAGGAGGCTTCACCTTCTTCAACCAAGCTGCTACTGCTGCTGCGTCCTATCCCTCCCCCTTCCTGGATGAACAGAAGATGCTCAGGTTCTCCAAGGCCACCGCCGCCGTCGCCACTCAAACACTGCCTTCAGGTTGGGCTACCTTCATCAACACATGCCATTTTCCTCTCATGTTTCTTTCTCCCTTGCTTTTTTTATTCTATTTTACATATGCGTATGGAGGTTAGAACAACATACCAAGAAGATGCCGCATGGTCTTGAGTATGGTCTCTGCAACTCGTGATAAGACGGTTGTAATATTCCCCTGTTCCAATGTTAAAAAAAAAAAGCAAAAAGTCAAGAAAACAGGGGTGCTGCATTCATGGAACTTGATGAGCTCTCATGAATGCTAGGGTCCTAGTCCTAATCCATAGGGATTTGCACAACACTCACCTTTCACCGGGGCCCTACCCAGAGGCAGAGCCAAGGCTGTGACACTTCTCATTTTGCTTTCCAGCTTTGCGCTTTTGTCTTGGCGCTCGGTTAACCATGCACGCACATCCGGTCCGGAGATAAGGTTGCTGCTTGCTTCGGCAGTGCATTGGTCAGGCTTGATATTCTCCTTGTTTCGTCATCTAGGTTTGGATCTTGGAAGGCCGACTGAGCAGGCTCTCTTGCTGTGCCGGACCAAGAGGCCTTTCACTCCGTCGCAGTGGATGGAGCTAGAGCATCAGGCTCTCATATACAAGTACCTCAATGCCAAGGCCCCCATACCTTCTAGCCTGCTCATTCCGATCAGCAAAAGTTTCATGTCATCTAACAGAGGTAACCATTCTGGACCGAAAGCATATTGCCTAGTATCAACTTAAAAAAAATGTTGTCGTATATAAGATAGAAAAGGAAAGGCTTATGCTTTTTTCTTTTGTAATAGAACACCATTGGAATGAGAACTGCTTGGCTAAAGAATTTTATTGTGAATGACATTTAAATTGATATTTCAGCACATGTATGACATTAATGTGCAGACATTACTTTGAACCGGATACAGAAACCTGAATTTTTAATCAGAATATGCCTGGTGTATAATAAAATCTACAACAAAAGCAAACATTGCATAGAGAAGAACTGCGACATTTTTTAGGGTCTGAATGCAATCTGAGCATGACATACCTCCCTGATACAGTGAGCTGGAGACCTCTCTATCAAGGTTACACAAATGCAGAGTCTGACCCAGATCCTGGAAGATGCCGTCGAACAGATGGAAAGAAATGGCGATGTTCGAAGGAGGCAATGGTCGATCACAAATACTGTGAGCAGCATATCAATAGAAATCGCCATCGTTCAAGAAAGCCTGTGGAAAACCAAGCTAGAAAGACCTCAAAGGAGGCTCCTGCTGGTTCGCTGTTGTGTGCTGTGTCACAAGGTAGCCTGAAGAAGGCAAAAGTTAACAACCTGAAGCCAGGCACTGTCAGCTATTGGACAGAAAGCTTAAGCAGGTCGATTTATGCTTACACTTCTCAGAATATGATGCATAACTGTTTCAGGCTTTCTACTCCACAACATGAGTATTTGAATTCAATTATTGATTGGCACAACATGAATAGATCTTTCCTTCACATAATCACATCCATTTCCACAGCACAGAGTAGACTTGTATGGTGAAAACAAATCAAACAATGGTATATTATGTAACACGTTGTTATAATTTACAGATTACTTTGGTTATAGCTGGCACTGCAAATCATAACAATTCCTTCCAAATACTTCCACACACGCAGGACAATACTGAGCAGAGAGAAAGCAAACAACCAAAAAGACGACAACAACAGTCCCCTGTTGAACTCTGCAAGCAGACAACCCACCTTATCGTTGCTGTCTCAACTGAAGCACCACACAAAATCAGATAACTTCGGCCCTATTATCGATAGTGAATCAATCTCTTCAGAAACAGCACAGAAAGCATGGGGTAGCAGCAACCAGCAGAGCAATAGGAACATTTCCTCCGCTCAGCTGCATGATGCTGATTGCCTCCAATCAGTTCTTCAAAATTTCAGTCTGGCTAACGATGAAAAGATGGAGTCTGAAAATAACAAATATCCTGATACCATGCAATTTTCATCGATTTTCTACTCCACAGAAGGCCCACGCACCACCTTCCTTTCATCTAACATAACACAAGTGCAGGAGGATTGCATCTCAAGTTCTTGGAAAATGCCTCAAGGTGGACCTCTAGGAGAGATCTTAACAAACTCCAAAGATAATGAGGATTTGGCTAAGAAGTGTGAACCAAGCTCATACGGTTGGCTACTTAATCTTGACCATTCAACATGATTCATCAATCATCAATCCATGGAGAGGTCAGCATATGTCACCATGGAAGGGAACAATAATCAGAAAAGAAGGCTGAAACCATTTTGTATGCTTGTCCAGTAGATGATTGTGACCTCTCCTTGTGTCTTTCGTTTTGAAGTATCCAACTAGTTTAAGGGCCCGTTTGGATGGATGAAACGTTTCTGATTCTAGGTAGAATCACTTGAAACTGATCCAAACAACAAAAAAGAGAAACGTTTCAGGGGAGAAACATTCTGAAGTGATTCACTATGGAGGTGAAACACCTGAAAAGGTGTTCCACACCTTGGAACGCTTTGGTCAATCGTAACTTGGGTCTAAGTTCTAAAAAATTACGAAGATTTGCCACCATCTTAGAATGCTTCAGATCAGTGGTCAAAATTTTTTATCTTCGTTTTTTTCTTAACTCGTCAACGTGATAATACAAACAAAATAAAAACTTACAGGAACCAAATACCAGCCATGATATGTTACACCGTTCTCACTAGGGGTCAACATTACGATCGGAGTCTATTCTTTTTATTATTAACGTCATTACATAATCACAAATATAAATGAAGAATAACCACAAACCAACCAGGGTTAAATGAGTCAATTCAACATTTATCTCCTCTCTCTTGAAACTGAAACAGATATGCTAACCAAACAGTTTCTAAAGTAATTCTTTTCCAGAGTTTGAAACCGTTTCCACATTGGAACTAAAATGTTTCTGATTCTGTATGAATCTGGAACCGTACCAAACGGGGCCTAATTGTCAGTTCTGAATCTGGTTGTATCCTTAGCAAATCCCAGTTGCCTCAGAGATAAGATCGTGCTAACTTGCTATATAGTTATTTTACTTTATCAGAATAAACTATGGAGATTTATTTTGACTAAACACGAAGTTGTTTGAAAAGGCACTATGATATGTAAAAGTTCCATGGAACAACTGATCTTGCGCAAGCAACTTTCTTCAAAGAAATAAAAATACATTTCCTGAACTAAATAAGTACTCCAGCCTTTAAAAAAAAACTAAATAAGTACCCGAAATCAGTGCCACACAGCAACTGTACATATTTTCCCATGAGACTAGTTAATCAATGATTAAACAGATGAAGATAAATCTATATCGTCCCTACAAGTATACGGTCATTTTGACTTTCAAGGCTTGTACAACAGGATTAATGGTTCAGTACTGCTAACACGTTACTGGTGGTACAAACCCCCGATGAAATCATTGCTTGTCAAGAGAGAAAAAATATAATACATTCAAACACAAACCTGTAAGGTTATCAACATATTTTTTATTTAAATCTTGTGTATTGCCAGTATTCATTTTGAAAACTTGATGGTACTTGGTACAAATGACAAGATTGTTCTATACCTAAGTTGCTCGTGCTAATTCATCATCCATATATATCATCAACACCAATTTGCAATCTCATGAAAAATCACACATCAAATAGAGAACTGACAACTGGCCAGACCGGTTTTGCCAAACCAGGTGAGGGTTTGGTAGGTGCACACGAATGTGGTGTGTAGCGGCATGTTTCCATAAGAAACGAAGCGCAACCATAAATTTGGATCAGCAAATTTGGAAATCAAACCATCAAGCAATGGGTTAAGGCGCATACAAAGCTCATAATTGTTTTGGTCTTAGAACAGATCGAGTCTCCCTGTCTCAGCATCAAGAAATGCTTATTGTTTTTTACATCCAAGCCGTGCGAAAACAGCCAATGACACTCACAAAATTCCAGACGACATACATAAACACGAAATTAAATATATTCGCTCGCTATTGATCCGTGAGCTACAGAGGCTTAATCCAAAAAACTCCGGCACTCTGCGTAATAAGGCCATTACACTACGCAAACGACACTGCAAGAACAACGGTGATAGCCATCGAATGACCAAACGAACAATAGTGCGAAATCCTCAACGGATATGAAGAAGATCGGGAAACACAAAGATCAGACGGTAAGAATAACATGAACAGCTTGAGCGAGCTGGACGCTGCATTGGCTCAGACACGCACAAATAAAGTCATCATAAACTTGGTCCTTACTGACATTAAGAATCAGTGTCAACAAGGTATGAGTTGCCATCACGGCCACGCAGCAACAACTTCAAATGCAACAACCGAAACTTCCATTAACATTTGAGGAACAGCAAACAAAACGGGTGGGCGTAACCACAAGCCCATCAAAACTCGGGCTACGGCTATTAGAGCCCGGATCAATCTGGCAGCGGCTGGAGTAAGGAAACAGTGGCCATGGAATCAGGAATCCACAACTTTGTCGGGTTACCAGCTCCCGTGAATGAAGGCGGATAAATGTAAGCTAATCAGGTGAAGAAAAGAAGAGGTCCAAAACGCCAAATCGATTACACGGTAAACCGCGCACGAGCGAAGGTTTCTAGATCTATCCGAATAGAGCGGCAGGGGGCGGGAATCGGGGATCTGGGGTTGCAACGGCCGGGGACGTAGGATGGAGCTAGATGTCGGTCAGAAGCTTCTGGAACTGGCCCTAACAGTTCCGCATTTTGGAAAGGCTTTCTGGTCTGAAATGAATTTGGTCCATTAAAACTATCCCTTCTGATGGGCTTTTATCCAGCCCACTTAAGTATTCGGCCCAATTAAACTAACGAGGCCTGGGCTCTTTGTTCGGCCATTTCACCGCCGCCGAGCTGGATCGCAGCCCATCACGAGGCGAGCCAGAGCTATCATGTCATCACCAAGTGTGAGGATGCGCCCATCATTTCACTTGCTGCGGCTGAAACAACGGCGCACCCGCACCGGCTGCGCGTGCCACCGCCGCTGGGACGACCGGGAGCGCCGGCCGTGTCGCCACCGGTGCGGAGCAGACCGAGGAGCCGTGGCACGACCCGTTCCTTGTCGCGTACCTGGCCTGCACGGAGCGCACAAGTGACGCGGGTCATAACAAGCTGCTTGGGCGGATGGGGCTTGGTTATGGACTCGAGCTGCGTGGGTTTGTAGGGTTCTCTTGCAAGAGCTCGTGTGAGGATGTGCAGGAAAGCGTGGTCAGCCTGGCCAGAATTCCTCCCAAGTTCACGAGGAATGATTGATTATCGCTCCGACCAATCGCCGTAGTAAAACAGATTATTGTACGACGTGAAACTTATTTGCTGCTGCTACTACCACGTGTACCTGGCCTGACGGGTCAAATAACTGAAACTGCAGCTGTAAAATTTACAGTCAGCTCCACGGGTACTTGTGGACGTTGTCATCAATTTCTTCATTTTTTACAGGGAGCGACTAGAATGCAATCAGGTGTTTGGTGCAATCGTGCAATCAAGCACTCTCAACCAATAGATCTGTATCCAACAGTTAGTGCATTTTTTTATTTAACCCTCTCCACCACCCCTCCACCTGGTGGAGGGGTTAAATAAAAACAGATAACAATTGTAGGATGCAGATCTGATGGTTATAAATGCTTCATTGCACGATTGCACCAAACCTTTGATTGCATAGTAGTCGTTGCCTTTTTTGCAACCCCAAAACGGGACATGTAAACATTCTAATCGAACACGAACTTACCAAAAATGCGAAAAGCGCTAGCAGCTTAACGCCTCAACCTGCTGATAATTGGTCGGAACTAGTAATAATTTGATGAGAGAGGACTTGACCCTTTAGACAACAGAAGTCAGCATTGGTGATATGCCCAATACGCAATCATAACAATTCGGGTTAAGGTCTGTTGGATATTTGATCCATAAGCAATTATGGTACTAATTGACTTGCGACCTAAAAGTCCATTAGTACACCTATAAATATGAGGGGTAGGGATAGAGACTAATGACTCCACCACGTGACATCCCTAACCGTCACCCCTCACAGGTCTCACGTCGGGTCTCTTGCCGCGCACGCGGTGCTAGCACACCTGCGCACGACGTTCCTCCCCGTACGTGTGGACTCCATAGAGGCGCTGCTTCTACTGTTGCGCTGATCGGCTATGATGATCGTGATCGTCTACCTGCTGTTGTGACGAGGAAGAGGAGGAGACGAACGAGACCGTCTGCTTCTCCTACACCGACGCACGTCTACGTTCCATTGCGCTGCGCGTCTAGTGGTAACGATATATGACCTCTGTACTCGCATGTTTTCTGGGTGATGCGGTAGAGTTGCTAGAGTAGCGTACCGCCAATTTTCCAACAGCGGCATCAGAGCCGACTTGCGTAGTTTTTGGTCTGAATCTTGTTAGTAGATGAGATCTACTCCAGACATGTTCATACGATGAATTTTATCGCACACTTTTTTGGGTTTGGAATTGGTTAGAGTAGATTGGGATCTAGTTGTTACCCCCTTTTGGATGTCACCGATAATGTTGTCGATTGGGTGATCTCTTTGGACGCATTAGTGTACTCTCGGGTATGGCACTTGCGATCTTGTATCTTCATGATCTTCTTCTTCTCCCCCTAGATGGTTGTCCTCATTGACTTGTTGATCATCTACGTCTTTTTGAGGTTGATCTTGTATGGAAGCTCCCCCTTGATCATTGGCTTCCACTTGCGGTTCATCTTCCTCATGCGCATGTAGAGGTGGCTCTTGTGGTCGAACATCGCCCAACGCCATTCTTCTCAATGCTTGACATGGAGCTTCTTCTCTATCTAGCACACATGGATCAACTTGCTCTTTTTGAGAGCCGTTAGTTTCATCGAACACTACGTCACGTGCTACTTCAACAAGTCCGGAGATCTTGTTGAAAACTCCAAGCAAGAAACCTTCATCGAACTTCGAAGCGAACTTTGAAGTCCTAGGCTTCTTGTTCAAAATATAGCATTTAGAACCGAAGACTCGAAAGTAAGAAATATTTGGCTTGTTACGCGTGAGTAGCTTATATGATGTCTTCTTGAGTAGTCGATGAAGGTAGAGTCGATATATGGCGTGGCAAGCGGTGTTAACCGCTTCCGCCCAAAACCGATCCAAGGTCTTATATTCATCGAGCATTGTTCTCTCCATCTCTATGAGGGTTCGGTTCTTCCTTTCGGCAACTCCATTTTGTTGAGGAGAATAAGGCGTTGAAAACTCATACTTTATCCCTTCTTCGTCTAGGTACTCCTCAAGTTGAGTGTTCTTGAACTCCATGCCGTTGTCGCTTCGAATGTTATTAATCGTCAGTGAGAACTCATTTTGAGAACGCTTTAAAAACTTCTTCAGGGTTCCTTGAGTCTCTGTCTTATCATGCAAAAAGAAAACCCAAGTGAAGCGCAAAAAGTCATCAATAATTACTAAGCCATATTTGTTGTTGCCGATGCTTATGTAAGCAATTGGACCGAATAAGTTCATGTGAAGCAGCTCGAGCGGTCTTGTTGTAGTCATGATGTTCTTCGCAGGATGAGGTGCTCCAACTTGCTTCCTAGCTTGGCACGCGCTACAAGGCCTGTCTTTCTCAAAAACAACATCCTTCAAACCTCGGATGTGATCGTCCTTGAGGATTTTTTGAAGATTCCTCATACCAACATGCGCTAGCCGTCTATGTCACAACCAATCCATGTTGGTCTTTGCAATCAAGCATGTGTCAAGTTCGATTTTATCTTTGTTGAAGTCAACAAGGTAAAGCTTTCCATTTAACACACCCTTGAAAGCAATGAAACCATCACCTCTTCTAGAGACGATCACACCCTCATTAGTGAACAAGCAATTATAACCTTTGTCACATAATTGAGATATGGACAACACGTTATAATCTAAGGAATCGACATGTAACACATGAGAAAGAGTATGTTGAGACGATATAACAATTTTATCGGTACTGAGCACCTTTCCTTGACTATTGTCTCCAAAATAGATGCCCTCGCTTGGATCCTCATTTTATTCATACTCAACGAACATCCTTCTTTTCTTCGGTCATATGGTTGGTGCAACCACTGTCTAGCACCCATTTCGATCCACCGGAGGAATAGGCTAACAAAAACAAATCATGCCTTAGTTTTAGGTACCCAAGCTTGCTTGAGTCCTTTGAGGTTAGTTACAAGAGATTTGGGCACCCACACATAAGACTTGGTGTTCCCATAGCGTGGCCCAACATAATGAGCATAAACTTTACCAAAATTACTTCTCATTAGAACATAGGATGCATCGAAAGTCCTGAATAATAGTTGTTGTTGTTTATGAACAAAACTAGTCCAGGAAACCAAACTTGTCCGGAGGACCGGACTTGTTTGTGCGAATACCAGACTAGTCCGGTGCTCATATGTGTTGACTTTAGAATTTCTAGCTTGAGAGGAGTTTCCCCTCACAAAGGCAATGCTCTCCTTGTTATTTTTATGGCTTCTAGCATATTGCTTTTCACCATAAGAATACCTAATGCCATATTTGACATTAGGAGATCTTGTGACCAAGTATGCACTACGTGTATATTTGATTTTCTCCTTGTCAAATATGCCACTTTGGGAAGGATGCTTGTCCTTGGTAGAGGTTAATTTTTCCTTCAAGCTAGTGTCAATTGTAGCACATGAACAAGTAATACTAGCTTCATTTTTAAGTGGTTGAGAAGGTGAGATTGAAGAGGATGAGGGGTCACTTTGTTTGAGTGACTCAACTTGTACCTCAAGGATTTTGTTAACCTTGGATAGATTATTAAGTTCGTCCTTGATGGTGGTCTTTGAGTCGCTTAACTTCAAGCAAGCTCCCTTGCTTGAGGCTAACTCAAGTTCTAGTGACTTGCCTCGCTCCTTTTCAAGTTCGAGAAGTTTGTCAAGTTCAAGATATTCCTCCTTTTGCGAGATAATTATATCTTCTTGACGGTTGATCAGCTTCTCCTTCTCAACAAGCTTTCATTTACCTTCCTTTGCCATGAGGCAAGTGTCATTGCCCTTCCATGCGCTGAGATTTGGAAAGAGGGTTGACTTCTTAGTTGTCTTCTAGATGGCTATACTAGCCATCTACTCTTCCTCTCCAGATGAGGACTCATCATTTGAGTCCCACTCCTTTCCTAGGTGCACTTGTCCAGCTTGCTTCTTCTTCCTTGGTTTTCTTCTTGTTTTCTTCATACGGGCAGTCTACTATAAAGTGGTCATATTCACCACAGTTATAGCATGTCTGCCTCAACTTTGGTCTTGGCTTCTCTTTATATTTTCCTTCACTTGATTTCCCCCCTTGTCTTTTCTTCATCATTTTCTCGAATCTCTTCATAAAGAGGATCATGTCCTCTTCGTCAATGTCGCTACTCTCGTCATCGCTGTCCTCTTCTTGTTGAGCTTCTCGAGCTTCTTTAGACAAGGGCTTGCAAGTGGACTTCAAAGCGACCCCTTTCTTCTTTGCCGAGGTGAGGTCGGCAATCTCCTTGACATGCTTTGCCTGCTTTTCCATCATCTCGAAATTGATGATTTTTCCAAGCAACTCATCCAGGATCATTTTCTTGGACCCGAGGCTTTCTCTAATCATCGAGCACAAGGTGACGTTGCGAGGCATAAAATCTCTAAGGATGAGCTTCACCACCTCGTGATCGTTCCACTTCTTGCTTCCGTATGCTCAGACCTTGTTGATGAGTGTCTTTAATCAGTTGTACATGTCTTGTGGCGACACATCGTCTTCTATGGCGAATCTTCCCAACTCGCCTTCGATCATTTCGATCTTTGCTTCTCGCACATGACAACCGCCTTCATGTGCAGTTTGCAATGTATCCCAGATTTCTTTCGCAATCTCGAGCCCATCCACCTTGGTGAACTCGTCCCGACTTAGTGAAGATGTAATGACTGCCACGGCTTGAGCATTCCGATGAATTGCTTGATCTTGACTTGGGGTAAGCTCTTCATCGTCGTCTGAGATATCTATTCATGTACACACAATGTGCTATAAACTGGGATTGAGTGAGATTAAGTGCATTTTCATGTTCTGCCTCCACATTGAGTAGTCATTGCCGTCGAAGTGTGGGGCTTTTCCTAGAGGAATGGATAAGTAATGGTTATTGTTAGAATTAAGATGATCGTAGTTGAAAGGATATCGGGAGTAGTCGGTGTGACTACCCCCCTTCTTCTACTTCTCGTCCTCGACCTTCACTTTCCCTTTCGAGAGAGCTTTCTTCCTTAGGAGCGCCTTGAGTTCAAGCGTCTCCTCATCATGATCCTCGAAGTCCTGGATGGCATCGAGGAGCTTCTCCAATTTTTGAGCTTTTTCTTCTTCAACCTTCTCTTGGTTAAGACTCTTGTGCACATCCTTCATGTCCGACATGTTCTCTTCGAGCAATTAGTCTCTTGCGAAGAGCCTTGCTCTGATACTAATTGAATGTGGCCTAGAGGGGGGGGTGAATATGCCTTTTTGAATTTTAGTCGGAACTTGCAACACTTAACAAACTGATCAAACCCCGAGATATCGGACTAGTCCGGTACAGTGCGGACTAGTCCGGTGCGTGCGGACTAAATTGATCAAGTTCGATCAATGATTTCAATACAAGCGCAGTATGCAGCGGAATATAGTATGTAACTTGCAAGTATTGAGTCAATGAAGTTAAGTGTGGTGCAAATTAACTTTGATTTGAATGTTTTAACGTAAGATGGACAAAATCAATCAAACCCTAGAATATGATATAAGAAACTTAAGAACGAGTTTGACACACGATTTTTATCCCGTGGTTCGGTTCCCACAGAGGCAACCTACGTTCACGTTGAGGAGCCCACGAAAGGATCGGGTCTTCACTGATCCTAACCTCGTCAAATCGCCACAAAGGCCAATTCTTCTTCCACTATCACAAAGGGGCAAATCACCAAGTTAAAGTGGCCTTCTCACAAGTTGAGGGCTCCCAAAGATTACAATTCAAACACTACCAAGAAAACACTTGTAAGATCAACAATGAAACAACAGGAGTGTGTTAGAGATCAAACCCAAGATCTCAAATGTGTGGAATCGCGTCTCTCCTTTGATCCAAAGTGAATCCTCAAAGGATTGATCTTTCTTGCGTTGGATTGCGTGGAGAGATGTGTTTTCTAGACTCCTGGAGGGTGTGACGGCGTAGGTGTTCGAGAGAGTTGATAGTTGGTCCGTGCACATCTATTTATATTAGGGTTTTCAAAAGTTACCGTTAGGGTTTCGAGGGTCCGGACTAGTCCTTGGTGGAGTCCGGACTAGTCTGGTGTGCGACGTGCAGGAAACCCTAAGTGTCAAGGAATATCGGACTTGTCCGACTAGGAGCGGACTTGTCCGATTTTAGTCCGAAAGGTTTTCGGACATGTCCTTGGTGATATCGGACTAGTCCGGTGTGGTGATGCCCTTAGTGAATATAGGACAAGTCTGCACTTGGAGGACTTTTCCGATTTTAGTCAGAGGCATTATTGGACTAGTCCGAACATTATCGGACTAGTCCGGTGTGGATAAGTCCGCATTGGCTGGACTTGTCCGAACCTATCCAGAGAGGATATCGGACTAGTTTTGTGTATATCGGACTAGCCTAGTTTTCCTGTGAAATGTGGAGTGTGTCAGGATTTCTTTTGCGCTTGAGCTCTTGGGATGTGTTACACCAACACACTCCCTACACAATGATGTATTCTATTCAGCTCTTGAGCTCTTTCCTGAATTGATCCTTATTCTCCTTTCTTTTTTGTGCTTTCTCCATTCTTCAATTAAAACCTGCGCTCATCTCAATAATGTGGTTAGGATCTCATTTGTTTGTCATAAAATCAACCAAAACCCACAAGGGATGCCTAGATGCACTTTCAATTGTTCCACACCTGACTCCACTTGGAATGCCTCAATGGAATGGGGTGTCTGAACGGAGGAACCGAACCTTGTTAGACATGGTTATGTCGATGATGAGCCAAACAAATCTTCCACTATTCTTTTGGGGTTATGCTCTTGAAACTGCTGCGTTTATACTAAACATGGTCCCAACTAAGTCTGTTGAGAAGACACCATATGAGATGTGGCCGGGAAACGTCCCAGATTGTCTTTCCTCAAAGTTCGGGGGTGTGATGCTTATGTCAAACGTTTGACGTTAGACAAACTCACTCCCAAATTAGACAAATGCTTCTTTGTGGGATATCCTAGGGAAACCAAAGAATATTATTTTTATAATAAAATAGAGGGTAAAGTGTTTACCGCTTGCAATGGTGTCTTCTTGGAGAAAGAGTTTCTCTCAAAAGGAATTAGTGGGAGCAAGGTGCATCTTGAAGAAATTCAAGAAATACTTGAAAATGTTTCGGCGTCCACTGATCCTATACGGGATGTACAAGATGTTGTGCAACCAGTTGATGAAACACCAGCCCCACGAAGGTCTACAAGGGTATGTCGTGCGACTGAAAAGTTAACGCTTCTAACCACGGAGCAGCATGACATGGTATTATTGGACAATAATTAGCCCACAACCTATACCGAAGCAATGACGATACCCGACTCTGAGAAGTGGCTTGGTGCCATGGAATCCGAAATTGAATCCATGCATAAAAATCAAGTTTGGAACTTGGTTGATCCAATCAAAGGTGTGAGACCTATCGATTGTAAATGGATTTTCAAGAAAAAGGCTAATATGGACAGAAATGTTCACATCTATAAAAGCGACTGGTGGCGAAAGGTTTCAAACAAATTCAAGGTGTTGATTATGATGAAATTTTCTCACCCGTCACAAAGCTTAAGTCTGTTCGGATTCTCCTAGCAATTGCTGCATATTTTGATTATGAAATATGGCATATGGATGTCAAAACAACATTACTTAATGGAAGTATGACTGAGGATGTGTACATGACACAACCTGAGGGTTTTGTCGATCCTAAAAATGCTAGCAAAATATGCAAGCTTCAAAAGTACATCTATGGGTTGAAGCAAGCATCTCGGAGTTGGAATCTATGTTTTGATGAAGTGATCAAAGGTTTGGTTTCATCAAGAATGTAGAAGAACCTTGTATTTACAAGAAGTTTAGTGGGAGCGCACATGCATTTCTGGTCCTATATGTAGATGACATATTATTGATCGGAAATGACATTCCAATACTTGATGATGTTAAATACTCATTAAGAAAAAGTTTCTCGATGAAGGATTTTGGAGAGGCAACATACATTTTGGGCATAAAGATCTATAGAGATAGATCTAAAAGGCTAATTGGATTAAGTCAAGATACATATATTGACAATATATTGAATATGTTCAATATGCAAGATTCAAAGAAAGGTTTCTTGCCAATGTCACATGGCATTACTCTAAGCAAGAGTCAGTGTCCTTCGACACCTGATGATCAAAATAGGATGAGAGTGATTCCTTATGCTCCAGCTATTGGATCCATCATGTATGTCATGCTATGTACACACCCAAATATATCTTATGCTCTAAGCATCACGAGCAGGTATCAATCGGATTATGGTGATGCTCATTGGACCGTTGTCAAAAACATCCTTAAGTACTTTAGAAGAACTAAGGATGCATTATTAGTGTTTGGAGGTGAAGAAGAGCTCGTTGTAAAAGGTTACACCGATGCCAGCTTCCAAACTGATAAGGATGATTCTAGATCGCAATCCGGTTTTGTATTCTGCCTCAATGGAGGGGCAGTGAGCTGGAAAAGTTCCAAGCAAGATATAGTAGCAGATTCAACCACTAAGGCGGAGTATATTGCAGCTTCTGAAGCTGCAAAGGAAGTTGTTTGGATCAGAAAATTTCTTTCTCAGTTGGGTGTTGTTCCTAGCGCATCTAGTCCTGTGGATCTCTATTGTGACAGTAGTGGAGCCATCACACAGGCAAAGGAGCCTATATCAAACAAAAGATCCAAACACATACTACGACGCTATCACTTCATTCGAGAGATCATCGACCGAGGTGATGTGAAGATATGCAAGGTGCACACGGAATTGAATGTTGCAGATCCGTTGACAAAGCCTCTTCCATAATCAAAGCATGAGGCGCACACGAGATCTATGGGTATTAGATACTTACGTCAATGATCATAGTGTGTAGTGGGATACTTGTGTCACAACTATGTTTATGTACTATTAAATAAATTGTTATATGAGTAATCATTATTTACATTGATCATCAAGTATGTGACTTGTTCATGGAACTCTTTGTTAATAGTAATGTTACTCTAAATGATCCCTAGTCTATATTATTATATGAGATAATGATGTCACACAGACTAGCACATGTATTAATTGATGATCACTGTCGGTACCCTCAAGACCGGGTACCCCCGCATACAAGAAGAAGCTCTGGACCCGTCCTCTCCGCCGAGGAGGGTTCCGGAGCTGCCACGCGTCCTCTTACTCCGGGCCCTTGCTCCCACAAAGGAGGGCTTCGAAGCTGCCACACGTCCTCCGGCTCTGGGCCCTTGCTCCCACCGAGGAGGGCTCAGGAGCTGGAGTGTGTCTCACGGCCCGCAATGGGTCGTGGACCCCAAAGAGTAAAGGGCTCAGGAGCTGAAGTTGCGCATTGAAGGCACACGCCTACCTCTGGCGCACGGTGCAGCGCACACCTCCTGTCAGGTACCGCTGTGTCCAATCACATCGCAATGAAGGCGCCGCAGGTCTACCCCGCTTCGCCAAGTGGGTAGCTTACGGTGACAAGACAGATGGACGGGACATCCCCTGCCATCATGAACGACTACGCTCTGCCACTGTGACCGACGCGGCAAGACATCAAGTCTTCAAGGCGCGGTCAGAGGCAACGTACGCAAGAATCCTTAGATCTTGTACAGGATAAGATCACCCCGGGGCCATCTATCGGGCTCTGGGACCCACTTGTAAGCTGTTCGGCCTTGGACTATAAAAGGACTGGGGCAGCCATCGACTCTGGGACTTGGGCTCAGACCCAGACACACGCTTGAGCAATACAACACACAAACCACCGTGGAGTAGGGTATTATGCCCAGGCGGCCCGAACCACGTAAATCCCTTGCGTTCATCGTTCGCTGTGCTCGATCTTGCTAGGACTAGCCCTCGAAAATACATCGAACCTCCACGGGCTGCTTCCGAGCAGGTCCAAGGGAGGTGTTAGTTAGACACCTCGACATTTGGCGTGCCAGGTAGGGGCTTTTTTCCTACAAGGATCTTCACCAGCGGCATGGTGAACGCCGGTTCCAATGTTAGCTCCACCAGGCCATGCTCGTTCTCGCATATTCTCTGTCATATGCTAGGGCACTGGCACTCTCTCCGTGTCTCGCGCCTAGTGTAGTTATGCAATCCTGCTGCTGGCGGGTCTGCTTGAGGTTTCTGTGATGTATTTGGGTTCTTTGGTTGTTTTCCTGCTCGGGAGACCGTGGTGTTGAATGGTCACTCCCCTGAAAAGATAACGCCTGTGGAAGGTCCAAAGTGTACAGCCTGCTTAGCCTGGTCCTGCACCCTAAGCATGTACACTTTGCCTCTTCAGCGCTAACGGCTGAGTACTGGGGGCCGGATGGCACACACTCTTGAGCAGGGCGATAACCATAATCTGGATATTGTCGCACTGAATTACCCATGCACCGTAAGCCCAGCTCGAGACCGTAAGACATAACGAGACTAAAAGAAGGAAGGGAGTAACCGACGAGCAAAATTATTTATATTATGCTTTAATTTTTTGCTTACTTTAGCATATCGTCTGCCATATGCCCGGTTACATTTCTCTTGTCTCGTCCTAGTTGGAGTTGTGTTATCCTACATAAGGCAGATCCGCATGAGGTAACTGCGATGTGTTTGGGGTCTGATGATCATTTTCTTGGTCGGGTCCATGGTGTCGAATGGTTCTAACTCCGGAAAGGCTAACGTCGAGCTGGAGGTCCAGGGTGTGCAGCCTGCTTAGCCTGGTTCTATATTCTAAGCATACACATCTTGCCTCCCAGTGCTAAAAGCTGAGTCAGGAGGCCAGACGACTCATGCCCTGAGCAAGGCAGTGACCATACCCTGGATGCTGTCGCACCGAATTACTCATGCCCCGTATCTTAGCTAAGGACCATAAGTCATAACGAAACTAAAGAGCAGGGAAGTGGTGATCGACGAGCGAAATTACTTTTTATCTACCGTGTGTGCAGGACATACAGGGAGCCGCCACCGACGTTCTACACGTCCGTGGTAGGCACCATCGACGCTTCTCCAAGCTCTGGCGGCCCCCAAGAGGGCTGTCGGCATCACTTCTCCGAGATCTGGTGCCCCCCAAGAGGGCCGTCGAGTCACTTCTCCGAGATCCGACACCCCCCCCAAAGGGGTCGTCGACGTCCCTTCTCGGAGCTCCGGTGCCCCCCAAGGGGGCCGTCAACGTCACTTCTCCGAGCTCTGGTGCTCCCAAAGCGGGCCGCCGATGTCACTTCTCCGAGCTCCAGCGCCCCCCAAGATGGCCGCTGGCACCACTTCTCCAAGCTCCGGCGCCCCCCAAGGGGGCCGCCGGCGTCACTTCTCCGAGCTCCAACGTCCCCAAGGGGGGGTCGCCGGTGACGCTTCTCCAAGCTCCGTCGCCCCCCAAGGGGGCCATCGGCGTCACTTCTTCAAGCTCTAGCGCCCCCAAGGGGTCCCTCAACGTCACTTCTCCGGGCTCCAGCACCCTCAAAGGGACTGCTGGCGTCACTTCTCCAAGCTCCAGCGCCCC
Source organism: Tuctoria greenei (assembly GCA_036927565.1). Taxonomy (NCBI): domain Eukaryota; kingdom Viridiplantae; phylum Streptophyta; class Magnoliopsida; order Poales; family Poaceae; genus Tuctoria; species Tuctoria greenei. The sequence goes on along the minus strand of JAYESD010000003.1, from coordinate 30,536,155 downwards.
CAAGGCGGCCACCACCGTCATTTCTTCGAGCTCCAGCGCCCCTCAAGGGGGCCCACTGGCGTTACTTTTACAAGACAAGATAAAGGACCCACCTACGGGATCATCATCTCTCCCAAGGTGGGCCCAGGGGCCACTGTCGGTACCCTCAAGACTGGGTACCCCCACATACAAGAAGAAGCTCTGGACCCGTCCTCCCCGCCGAGGAGGGTTCCGGAGGTGCCGCGCGTCCTACGGCTCTGGGTCCTTGCTCCCACCAAGGAGGGATTCGGAGCTGCCACACGTCCTCTAGCTCCGGGCCCTTGCTCCATCCGAGGAGGGCTCCGGAGCTGGAGTGTGTCTCACGGCCTACAATGGGTTGTGGACCCTAAAGAGTAAAGGGCGGTGTGTCCTGTCTAGTTGCGCATTGAAGGCACGTGCCTACCTCTGGCGCACATTGCAGCGCACACCCTCTGTTAGGTATCGCTGCATCCAATCACATTGCAGTGAAGGCGTCGCAGGCCTACCCCGCTTTGCCAAGTGGGTAGCTTATGACGACAAGACAGATGGACAGGACATCCCCTATCATCATCAAGGACTACGCCCTGCCACTGCGACCGACGCGGCAAGACATCAAGTCTTCAAGGCGCAGTCAGAGACAGCGTACACAAGAAACCTTAGATCTTGTATAGGATAAGATCACCCCGAGGCCACCTGTCGGGCTTCGGACCCCACTTGTAAGCTTTTTGGCCTTAGACTATAAAAGGACCGGGGCAACCATCGACTCAAGGACTTGGGCTCAGACCCAAACACACGCTTGAGAAATACAACATACAAACCACCGTGGTGTAGGGTATTACGCCCAGGCGGCCCGAACCACGTAAATCCCTTGCGTTCATCGTTCGCTGCGCTCGATCTTGCTATGACTAGCCCGCGAAAATACATCGAACCTCCGTGGGCTGCTTCCGAGCAGGTTCGGTGAGGTGTCAGTTAGACACCTCTTCAATCACGTTTCACGGATCATAGATATGGAGATATCAAATTAATAATGTAAACACATGTTAGTGAACATGGTGTTGGATTGACCCACTTCAAGAAACTGTTGGGATTGTTATTTCCATACGTGCCATCAGTTGGTCTTGAATGATACACCAGCTAGATCCTTAGACCTGAGATTTCCATTGTTTCTCACTATGTGTAGTTGTGTACTTTGAGACTATCAAACGCTACTCTGTAACTGGGTAGTCATAAAAGTAGTCTTCAGATACATAATGAAACATAAAATGGGATGTGTGCGGATCAAGATGAGATTTGCCCCTCCTTAATAACAGGAGATATATCTCTGGGCCCCTTGAGATAGTTGGATTTGAAAGTGCATGGTCATGCCAGAGTGATTAAAGGTTAATCACAATGACTAAAAGTTAGTCAAGGATTGAGTCCACTATTTGATCGAGTGAATGGTCGAGCTATCATAAGGATGGCACACATCTCGCCTTGAGCTTAACTGGTATCGTGAGGCAAAGGGATTAGCATGTTGAATGTATCTAGGTTCGGCCGATACGATTTTTATGTACATTTGGGAGTCAGCATGTTCTGCTAGGTACCTCTACTAACTTGTGGTTGGAAACGGTTTCCATTCACAACCGACTGCACATAAACCTAACGAGTCACACACTTAAGGGGTTGGAATATTGAAAAGTTTGGTTAGATGATTGTCTCTAGTGCAAGTGCAAGTGGGAGATTGTTGGTGATATGTCCAAGAGGCAATCATAACAATTCGGGTTAAGGCCTGTTGGATATTTGATCCATAAGCAATTAGGGTACTAATTGTACTGTGACCTAAAAGCCCATTAGTACGCCTATAAATACGAGGGGTATGGATAGGGGCTAATGACTCCCCCACGTGACAGCCCTAGCCGCTACCCCTCGCAGGCCTCACGCTGGGACCCTTGCCACGCACACGGTGCTAGCACACCTGCGCACGGCGTTCCTCCCCGTACGTGTGGACTCCGTAGAGGCGTTGCTGCTACTGTTGCGCTGATTGACTACGACGATCGGGATCATCTACCTTCTGCCATGACGAGGACGAGGAGGAGACAGACGAGATCACTGCTTCCCCTACACCGACGCGCGTCTACGTTCTGCCGCGCTGCGCGTCTAGTGGTAACGATCTATGACCTCTGTACTCGTATGTTTCCTAGGTGATGAGGTAGAGTTGCTAGAGTAGCGTACCGCCGATTTTTCAACAGTATGGCACATCTGGTCTGTCAGAATTTGCAAATCTGGTATATGTCCGCGATAATGAGAACCATCTTTCAGCCCATTACCTCATAATTCCCGAACTTCCGAGAGTCTGAACCACGTGCTCCCAACATATTGAATTGCCCTTCCTTTTTCTTTTGAAGGCAGGGTGCAAAATATATATGTTTTTCTTCATTGATGTGAAAAACGTTGATACGTTAGCAAAAAAAAAAAAGTTTGTAATTACTACCCTCTAATATGACCTGGGTCTAAAACCCTTATCAAACTAAAATTTGATGTACTTAACCTCTAATTTATTAATATTGTTCAATTCACATCAAACTCATGAGCCGGAGGACTCTACAACAGAGTAAGGTAACTGCCCCACCTACATATTACTCCCTTATTTTAATTTTATTTGACGACGTTTCGCAGTACTAACTAGCGTTAAAAATTTGAAACTGGGGGATTAGCATTTTTAGTGGCAGAACGACTGGACGAAGTTAAGTTTTGGGGAGGTACTTAGATTAAGGATAAATATTTTGGAGTTGTGTATCCTTCTCTTGACAACTTTATGAGAAAGAAGGATGCAACTGTTGTTCATGTCTTAACCACCACGTAGTTGAATGTATCTTTCCAAAGGGAACCTTTGTGTGTACTCCTTCCGTCTTTAAAATTTTATCGCTTATTACTTTATTTTTGAATTGACGAGCGATAAAATTTTGATGACGGAGGGAGTACCATTTAGCCTTTTTTTTTGCCTAGCGCGTTCTTCCTCTTCTCGTTTTCTCCCAAGACAAAAACATGTGTGTCGGTACCTTTCAAATCGGGTATCCCAAGGTACAAGCAAGAAGAAGTTTCGGACCCGGCCTCCCCACTGAGGCAGCCTCCGGGGCTGCCACGTCCCCCTGGCTCCGGATCCGGCCTCCCCGCTAAGGCAACCTCTGGGCTGCCACGTGCTCCTAGCTCCAGACCCGACCTTCCCGCTGAGGCGACCTCTCTACCACGTGTCCCTGGCTCTGGGCCCGGTCTCCAACCGAGGCGAGTTCTGGAGCTACCACACGTTCTGCAACCAGATCTGGGCGGTAGGTTGCGGGAGTAAAGAGCAACATGCTCTGTCACTACTACAATAAGCCTTATCGCAGGCGGCTCCAAACCTATTATCACACGCGGTTTTAAAACCGCCTGAAACGAAGAGATTGTGATAATCCGCAATTTCACAGCCGGAGAAGTGATACCGCCTGTGAAGAAACATTATCACAGGCGGTTTTTACTTATGCTAGCCGTCTGTGAAGATAAGTTATCACAGGCGGGTAGTGCAACATACATACCTGCCCGTGATAATAGTGTTATCACAGGCGGATGTTGACCTACATCAAGCCGCCTGTGAAGACTTTTTACCGCAGCTGGTTTCTACCATAACAGTAACCGTCTGTGATAATTAGGTTATAACAGATGCTTCTTTACCTATATCTAGACGCCTGTGATAATTGTTTTTCACAGGCATTCCTAGACGTTGGTAAATAACTGCCTATGATAAGGTATAACCTATGCAGTACTACTGTTATTATTTCTAATTTCCAGGTCAATTCTTATAATCACAGAACAGAAGTCAACAATATCATCACAGAACAGAAGTCAACAATATTATCATCACAGAAGTCAATTTCACTAAAACAATATACATATGTACAAGTTACACATACAATTCATCTCATAGTTTACAAGCTTTCACTAAAAACTGTTTCTATTGGCATAGTCGCAAAGTTCAGGCACATCAGCTATTGCACCATTCTCATCAAAGAACTTCCCTCTTTTGTGCAAAATTTCGCGACGAATGAATTGACAGAGTTCAGAAGCAATCTTGTCGGCTCCTCCATCAGGAACACTTCTACAAACCGGTTATTCTTCGTTCAGATTCTTCGTGTGCTGCAATATAACACATAACAAGTTTTAGATGTGTTGGTTTGAATAGTCTCAAAGTATAGATCAAAATGAGAGTATACAGGAATTTAGTTGGTATTTTTGGAGCAGTTGTGCTATGAGAAATTGAATTTTGAAGTTAGAATCAAAATATGAAAATAATGTTTCTGGTAATATTGAACAGCAAAGAATATAAGTATTAAACTATGCTAGTTACAATGAAAATGAAACTCAAAAGTAATAAAATAAGGTATCGACATTAAGGATAACTTACATCCTCACGATTCACTCTATATACGCCGACGGTCTGAAGATGCTCACATACATAATACCCGCATAAGACACTCCCAGCAGGCTGCTTCGGACAAGCATAATATGTTTTAATGTCCAATGCATTCGTATTGGAAGGTCTCTCACCGCCAAACTGTTCCGCGTAAAACCGCCAAGCGCTGTAATACAAGAAATGTCATATAAAACTTGTCAACACATTCTAAATGTGTGTAAATTAAAATTATTGAATAAACTTACAGTTTCAAAATGGAAAGGAAATCTCTGTAACGATCTAGTGGGAAATCGACCGAGTCCAAGATTGTTGTCATTCCCTGCGTTGGCTTGATAAAGATCATTATGTAGTGATCACTGCAAACACACAAACACACGTGTTAACAGTTACCAATAAATGCTATTTCAATGTCATGTGTCGAACTTACTCGAAGATGTACGGAGCCTTTACGAGGTCCTTGTCGTCTCTGACAAAGTTAAACATCGCATGTCCTATGTAAGCTGCAACTTCTGTCCTTTTATCCTTCTTAAGTTTTGCTATTGCTTTTTCAAAATTTTTTTTTTCATGTGCTTGAAATTTGCTGAGTCTCGATCCGCCTGGACGTCGAATAGCGCCTTTGCAATCCTAGTAGGGTCAAGGATACCTGTCTTATGCGCCAACTTTTCATTATCCATGTAATGCATCCTATTGAAGAAGTCCAGAATTTTTATAATATCATGAAATGCGTATGCGTGTAGTAAGAAAAGCAAATACAAAATATTAGAGGCACTTACAAGCACCAGACGAGCAGCAGGTTGATCTTGAGCATGCCCCGATGCAAAAGGGGATGCAACTCTTCAAATAAAATGACTCGTATATCTTCTTCAGTGCTCCAGAATGCTTCTTTTGGAATACAAAATGTGACGCAATTAAGACCATATCTTGTGCTCGCAAGGATGTATCACTCATGCATTCTTTTGAGCGGGAAGAGTTGTTTGCTAAGTTGTACGGATGTCATGAACGGCTTCCCATTCTCAAATTTAGGAGGAACATCCTCAATCTTGTATATTGAAACTCCTGGTTTAACTAAAGCCGTCCGCTGATTATACATGACACTGTCTTCTTCCCACTCCTCGATATCTCCTAATTCTGGCTAATGAGAAGAACGAGATACACTCGATTTTATAATATTTTCCTTCATAGTTTCCAAATACTTTGACACTTCTGATGAAGGTTTCTTATTTTCGTATGAGCTAACTTTGATAGGCATTAATGATCGAGGAGTAGTCATCGGAAGTTGGACACTGGCTTGTTGAACCTGTTGTCAACTGATTGCTCTTTACTCCCAGCAGCTGGCTCTAGTACTACTTCAAGCTGTTGCTCAACTGGTTGCTCTTTACTAGCAACAGCTTGCTCTCGTACTGCTTGAAGCTGTTGTCCAACTTATTGCTCTTGGATATCTTTACTAGCAAGGTTACTATCGTCCTTGCTGAGACATAGGGGGAGTGGATCTTCCTGGACTGGGAGTGGATCTTCATGCACTTTCGCCTTAGAAGATGGGGTTGCAGTATTTTGAGATGCGACGGGGCTAGAAAGTGGCTCATCGTCCAACACAATATCGCATCGGTGCCAAAGGATTAATCGGTTGACAGCCTGCCCCAGAGTCACGATCCCCTCAGGTGTGACGTGGTCTATTTCATAATCTTTATAATCATTATCAATGATATGAAGAACTTGCACCAAAGCATAATACAACGGAAGTGGATTCCCATTGAAGTCACGATCAGGCTTTGCCATAACAGTCACAACCTGTTTGGTTTTGTTCCCTGCTCTCCCGATCGGGACAAGAAGACGACGAGATTTGTCGTTTGCAATATCATCGACAGGGAACTTATGGGTTGACCCTGAGCCTGGCACAGAACCAATGCTACTAGGGTAGGCAGTTGGAGATACTAATTGCTCCTTTTGCACCGGAACCATCGATGTACTCGGTGCCACTAATTGTCCCGATTATCTAAGTTGTTCCATTATTTCTTGCATATTTTCTTTGATCTTTTGAGCAATCGTTTCATCAAGTGTTTTATTAAACTTCTCACGTCTTCTATATGTGTCTTTATCTTTAGGGAAACTATCTAGCCAAGACATTTGAGAAGAGAGTGCTCGAACCCGTCCGCTGTGTTCAGGGTTTCCTAAGATAGCGGTAAGTTGGTCATTCTCCCTCTTCGGCTTGAAGAGACCCTTCTGTTGCTTTTCAATTACTTCTTTCATTTTGTCCTCTACTTCATTCACAGATTCGGGTTTTTCAAGTTTGCCCTCGCTGGTCAAACCTAATCGGGCAAAGACCCACCGCTGAGTTCGCTCATCGCAACCTTCTAATAGGTGAGGATTGCCCTTAGTGGTAATTTCATCTAATATCTTATTCCATTTCTGGACTTTGGGGGCGTATCCGGTAGACCCCAAGCGATGATGGTATTTGTTCTTTTTTGCAAGCTCTGACCTAGTTACACTTAGAGCTTTAGCATCAGGTGCGGTCTTTTGAGAAACAAACTCTTGCCACTGAGCTTGTGTGATTTTCCCATCTTCCTCGGGCTAGGGACCTTATCGGCCTTAACATAAGCATTCATTTCACTCTTCCAGCCTCGAAACTTCTTGCCGCAAGAGACCAATGTTGCTTTCTTTACAACTTCTTCCGTGCCTTTCGTGAACTTGAATTGTTTCTTTATTACTTCCCACAACTCATTCTTGGTCTGCTCGGGTAATTTCCTCCAATTCTCGGTCGTGATCGGCACGAGCTCCCTAACAAGAAAACCGCATGCATTACGATACTTGGTAACTAAATCCAGTGGTTCTTGGGGAAGCCCACCTGGACCGACCCTTGTTATGTACATGATGCGGTCCAATGGACCCTTATTGGGACCTCGTTGCCCTCATTTCCGCTTTAGTGAAGCTGAGGATTCATCCATTGGAGAACCTTCTGCGGTTTTAGGAGTCGAAGCCACCTTGTTGTCTTCGCGATTAATCTAGGTAGAAAAGAATTATAAGACTTCGTATACTTAACAACCAACATTAACTTGAACTGCTCAAGTTAAGATTCGTGATCCATACCTTGTCGGTAGGATCATATTCCGGGTTGAGATCCTTAGAAGTTTTTTTAGTTTTTATATTAGGAAAAGGATCTGATAAACTATGAAAGGAGCCTGAACTGCTAGAGTCAGTAAACTTCATATTGTCTTCTTTATTGTTACTACCAGCACCAGTCTTCTTAGGGCTTTCCATGCTAGAACTAATAAGAAAAAAATATAATTAATGGCGTATTAACTCTACATGAAGTGTTGCATGAAGAAAAAGATGGAAGCATTATAGGATTTGATAAGGCATTCTAGGGTTTAAGGCGACCGACCAAAAGGTTCCTATACATTGCGAGGGTGACAAGCATGTTAAAGTTGCTCACCAGCAATGGCAAATTTATCTTCTTATTCTAAATAGGCAGTTACTTGTATCTGTTTTCTGAGCACAAGCGATGTTCAACAGCCGTATGCGAGCACATTGCTTTGTTTGGCAAAAGGATAGCGACACCGATCTTGAAGGAGCACAACCCTGTGAGATGAGGGACGGATACACTCTATTTTCAGTACAGATGCTACTATTCACTCATGTTACCACCAAGTTCCCAGATTTTGAACTGAAATTTGGCAGAACTTCCTTTGTATGTTGCTGATTTTGTCCACAATTTTCAAATACAGAACACTGATATTTGCAGAAACAATATATTGCAAACTAGTTATACACATCCTCAGGATTCCATAAATTTAAATTATGAAGTCTTTTGATGATCCTACTAGAAATTATGATCCAAACAGCAACTAAATACATAACTGTCCAGATTCTAGACTCTTACGACACCTTAATCGGTACTTCAATTTAGACCTGGTTATTTCGTGTTTTAGCCTTAGCATTGAATAGGAAATTGATAGAGGACTCTTTAAGCTTTCCAGACATGTATAGATATGCATAGGTTTTTTTTCTAATTTAGGAATTATGGCTGTTCAAAGTTCAGAAATTTTGTGGCTGTTTCAGATAACACTGTACACAGGTACAAACTTCAACTCCAGTTTCTAATTAGTTCTAAACCGAATTTGAGGTAACAATGAATGAAAAAGTTGTAGAATAGCTCTTCCCCTTTCAAAAAATGTATCACAATAGTCTAGAAGAGCTTTCTACAGATAATTATGGCAAAAATTCAGATGCTTGTTCATACAATTTCAATATAGTTACATCACAACTTGACAATTTTTCGAATTCCACCGAACCCTAACCAAAAGGATGCCTACCCTTTTCGAATTTCCGAACCCTAACCAAGGATATGCAAGATGGCGGCGAGGGCGGGGAGGGAGGCAACACAGCGACGGAGGATGGAAGGTCGAAGGGTTTACCGTGGCCGCGACGGCAATGGCTTCGCTCGGCGTACCTGGAAGTGACGAGGGCAAAGCTTGGCGGCGACGGCGAAGCTCGGCGGTGACGGCGGCGAACACTTGGTGGCAAACGAAATTTTGGCAGCCTAACGACGTCTAAGTGTTTCGTCTGGGTTAGTTTTTTCCAACACTACCGAGGGGTATATATAGACTCCTATTTTCTCAGACGGATTTTAAGTACCGGCCGCCTGAGAAGATGATTACCTCAGGCGGGTTTTACTTACCGACCGCCTGGGAAGATACAATTATCTCAGGCGGTTGGTAATTAAAACCCGCCTGAGATAATCATCTTCTCAGGCGGTTATTAAGTACCAACCGTTTGTTAAGATCTTTACTTCTTCCTAACTAATATTCTTGATTAAATGTGGGTCTTTTAAAAAGGAAAAATTCCACTTTCTTGTAATATTATTGATAAGTAAAGGTTACCATTAAATTTCAATTCATAAATCCTTTGAAATTGGTCAGAACATATAACAATTGCTATTTTTAATTTTTCTATCTTGACAAATATAATACTTTTTTCATTTATTTTTCAGTGGACATTTTTATTCATCAAACCAACCTCTATGAACTTTTTCAGATTTTTTTAAATTTTCTTGAATCAATGTGTGTTCATAATTTGATGAATGCCTCATATGTATATGAGCATTTAGTTAGAATGATGGATAATTTGAAGTTTGACATGTTGGAATGCTTTTAAAAAATTAACAAAATTCATACATGTAGAAATAATACAAATATGTTCATACAAACAAATTTAAGTGAAGGATCCTTTTTTTATGAGATACACAAATGTGAATAATATGTGAGTAGAAATTAATTTAACATTTAGCAAAACATTACAATATCAGCTATACAAGTTTTAAAATATCCGGTTCAGGTGGTAGATATTAATTTTATACAAATACAAAAGAAAGAATCATCAAATTTAGATTCGATTTGCAGAATCTACACATGTTTGAGTATTTATATTGGAATCTAAATAAAAAAAGAAGTAAGAGATAAGGAAACTGAAGAACAATATCTACAATTATCTCAGGCAGTTGGTAATTAAAACCCACCTGAGATAATCATCTTCTCAGGAGGTTATTAAGTATCAACTGTTTGTTAAGATTTTTTTTGTTCTTCTTAATTAATATTCTTGATTAAATGTGGATCCTTTAAATGAAAAATTCCACTTTCTTGTAATATTATTGATAAGTAAAGGTTACCATTAAATTTCAATCCATAAATCCTTTGAAATTGGTTAGAACATAAAAAACATATAACAATTGCTATTTTTCATTTTTCTATCTTGACGAATATAATGCTTTTTTCATTTATTTTTTCAGTGGACATTTTTATTCATCAAACCAACATCTATGAATTTTTTAAGATTTTTTTAAATTTTTTTGAATCAATGTGTGTTCATAATTTGATGAATGCCTTATATGTATATGAGCATTTAGTTAGAATGATGGATAATTTGAAGTTTGACATGTTGGAATGCTTTTCAAAAAATTAACAAAATTCATACATGTATAAATAATACAAATATGTTCATACAAATAAATTTAAGTGAAGGATCCTCTTTTTTTATGAGATACACAAATGTGAATAATATGTGAGTAGAAATTAATTGATATTTATCAAAACATTACAATGTCAGCTATACAAGTTTTAAAATATTTGGTTCAGGTGGTATATATTAAATTTATACAAATATAGAAGAAAGAATCATTGAATTTGGACTCAATTTGCAGAATCTAAACATGTTTGAGTATTTACATTGGAATCTAAATAAAAAAGAAGCAAGGGATAAGGAAACTGAAGAACAGTATCTACAATTATCTCAGGCGGTTGGTAATTAAAACCCGCCTGGGATAATCATCTTCTCAAACGGTTATTAAGTAACAACCGCCTATGAAGATATTTACTTCTTCTTAATTAATATTCTTGATTAAATGTGGGTCCTTTAAAAAGGAAAAATTCCACTTTCTTGTAATATTATTGATAAGTAAAAGTTACCATTAAATTTCAATTCGTAAATCCTTTGAAATTGGTCAGAACATAAAAAACATATAACAATTGCTAGTTTTCATTTTCTATCTTGACGAATATAATGCTTTTTTCATTTATTTTTTCAGTAGACATTTTTATTCATCAAACCAACCTCTATGAATTTTTTCAGTTTTTTTTTAATTTTTTTGAATCAATGTGTGTTCATAATTTGATGAATGCCTCATATGTATATGAGCATTTAGTTAGAATGATGGATAATTTGAAGTTTGATATGTTAAAATGCTTTTAAAAAAATTAACAAAATTCATACATGTATAAATAATACAAATATGTTCATACAAACAAATTTAAGTGAAGGATCTTTTTTTATGAGATACACAAATGTGAATAATATGTGAGTAGAAATTAATTTGATATTTACCAAAACATTAGAATGTCAGCTATACAAGTTTTAAAATATTTGGTTCAGGTGGTAGATATTAATTTTATACAAATATAGAAGAAAGAATCATCAAATTTGGACTCAATTTGCAGAATCTAAACATGTTTGAGTATGTATATTGGAATCTAAATAAAAAAGAAGCAAGAGATAAGGAAACTGAAGAGTCTCGGACATTATCTCAGGCGGTTTGTAATGAATAACCGCCTAAGATAATCATTTTCTCAGGCGGTTATTAATAACCAACCGCCTGTGAAAAATTTAAAAACCTTCTCTGAAAAAACTGACGCCTATATAAAGACCCTCGCCACAGTCGAAATGCAACCCTGGAGAATTTTCCACCGCCGCAAGGCTGCCAAAATATCCCACCACCGTGCCGCCGCCCAGCCTGCACTGTCGCGCCGCCGCGCCGCCGCCCAGCCCCGCGGGGCACGCCTCTACCCAGTCCCACATCGCGCCATAATGTACCTAAGTAAATTCTCATAGTTTCCTTACTATGCATTGCATGCTACCTTTTTCTTTGTATATTTTCATAAGCTGCTAGTTTTGTGTGTTGGTACATGGATTGTGTCCTTCTGCATGTGTGTACATATGCGTTTGGACTCAGTAATTTGGTGAGATGAATAGTTTGTTGGTATATGGTATTGGTATTGGACTCATATGTGTTGGTATATGGATTGTGTCCTTTTGCATGTGTGTACATATGCGTTTGGACTCAATAATTTGGTGGCATGAATAGTTTGTTGGTATATGGTATTGGACTCAAATGTGTTGGTATATGGATTGTGTCCTTTTGTAGTTTGTACCTATTTTGTGACATGAATATGATGTTTAATTAACAGAGGATATTGTAATATATATAAGATGCATGAAGTTTACCCGAACTTGTAATTGTAGTTTTATGTGTTTTCTTTTTTAATATGTTACTTGTGTGTGCGTACCTCCTGCTTGCATATATTTCGAAGGAGTGATTAGGGTTAGCTTTCTAGGGAGATGGTTTTAGAACTCACCCATTTAGTTATCATCGTTGGATGGGATCCGACGTCAAGATATAACGGACCGGATCCCACCCAGACCTAGCACATGCTACTGGTCCTGTTTGCCCCACGACTTCAATACTTCACCCCCGCTTGCCGCCTCCCGTCCGCCACACTTTCTGTTCATCGCCGATCTTAGAGTCTTACTTGATGTTGCTGCCGCTCTCCTACGTGCCACCTCTCTCTACAACTCTGTATCGACTTGGTATTACCGTAAAAACCTTGAGGATGACTGGACATCGACTAGGATCGATTAGTCGCCCTAATGAACAGACCTACATTAGTCGCCCTAATCATGCTTGTTATGTCTCTATAAATTCATTTTATAGAAGACCTTTAGGGAATATTTGTGGCCAAATTTTGTAAATCTGCCAAAAATTCTATTATTGAGGCATGGACCGTCGAGCGTGGATGTATAACATGTCAAGACCCGATCCTATGTACATTCATAATGTTGCAAATTTTATTGAAGCATCCAAGAGACATGCGAAGTTGCAAAAGATAGATAACATATTATGTTCATGTATTGACTGCGAAATAAGATTGCTTGGACGGATACTATAGTAATCCAATCTCATTTGGTGAAAAGAGGTTTTAAAAAAAACTACACAATATGGACAGAGCATGGTGAGTTAGATACACATGATGTGGATAAAGATGATGAGAGAGGTTTAGATGATGATAATGTTCATATCGATGACGGTAGTGCCAATCAAGATGGTTATGATGATGATGAGTTCGATTGTGAGGAGATGTTGCGTCACATTGAATCATATGTATTAACTTCTATGGGGGCAAGCAAAGGTTTAAGTAAAATGGAGACATTGAAAAATGCGGCGATGGAGCTTTTATATGATGAATATAATGGTTGTGATAAAGAGTTTACTACATTACGTGCAGTCTTAGAACTACTAAAGTTGAAAGCTACACACGGATGGTCCGATTGTAGTTTCTTTGATCTTTTGAATCTTATGGCAGAAATTCTTCCAAATCCAAATAAACTGCCCAGAAGCACTTATAAAGCGAAGAAACTTCTTTGTCCGATGGCACTAGGTGTGACAAAAATACACGCTTGTGCGAACTATTGTATTCTGTATCGCAAAAAGCATGAGCTCGCAACTAGATGCCCTATTTGTGGTGTAAGTAGATATAAGAAGGACTACAATCACCAATATGTTACCAACATGAAAAAGCCTCAGAAGAATAAGAAGTTTATTATTGGTCCTGAAGGTGACGATGCCGATACTTCTGGCGATGCAGACGGGAAGAATAAGAGAAAAATTCCTGCCTTGGTGATGTGGTACCTTCCGGTAATTGATCGCTTGAAGCGTTTGTTCTCAAACCCTAGGGAGGCTGAACTTATACGTTGGCATTCCGAGCAACGCAAGAAGAATGAAAAACATATACGACACCCTGCTGATGCAATGCAGTGGATTAGATTAATTTTGATATTCAGTATCCAGAATTTGCAAAGGAAATCATAAATGTGAGGTTTGCCTTTGGTACATATGGAATGAATTCGTTTGGTGAAAAAAGGAGCATACACAGCACATGGCCCGTGGTCTTAACATGTACAACCTACCGACGTGGTTGTGTCACAAAAGGAAATATATCTTGTTATCTGTTCTTATCCAAGGTCCGAAACAACCCGGCATCGAAATTGATGTGTTCTTGGAACCTTTAATGGAATATATGGTGAAATTATGGAATGAAGGGGTACGTACATGGGATGAGTACAAGCGGGAGTATTTCACGCTAAGAGCAATGATATTCGTTACCGTGCATGATTATCCCGGACTGTTTACATTATCAAGAGAAATGAAAGGAAAGAAAGATTGTGTAAGGTGCGTGGATAGAACTAGATTTCTATACCTCACTTCATCCAGAAAGACGGTGTACATGAGACACCGATGGTTCTTGACAGATACACACAAGTATCAGAAGATAAAAGAACAATTTGATAACAAAATCGAAAAAGATACTGCACCAAAACCTTACAGTGGAAAACTTGTGTTTGAAATGGTCAAGAACATTCATATTGCTTTCGATAAGGGAAAAATTGTAAAGGAATTAAGAGAAAGAAAAGTACATCTTCGGATGATACAACTGACATGGCTTTCAAGAAACAATCAATTTTTTTCAAGTATCTTCCGTATTGGAAGAATCTGGAATTTTGCCATAGTATTGATTTGATGCACGCTACAAAGAATGTATTTGATAACATCATTGGGACTTTGCTGGACATGCCGAGGAAAACAAAGGACGAATTAAATTCACATATGGACCTAGTAAATCTTGATTTGAGACCAGAGCTTCATCCAGTAGAAAAGGGGAACGAGAAGCATTACCTTCCCCCAGCCAGCTACAACTTGACGCTAGAAGAGAAAAAAAGAAATTTGCGAATGCTTGCGTGGGATCAAAGTGGCCACGAGTTTCTCATCCAATATCTGCAAACTAGTCTCGATGAAAGACTTGTCTTTATTCGGTTATAATTCTCACGACTGTCACATGATGATGACAGTTTTCCTTGCCATTGCAATAAGAGTCATCAAACCTGAGCGTATAAAAGTTGTCATCACACGTTTGTGTTACTTATTCAATGCAGTATCGCAAAAGGTGATAGCACATGAAGATTTAGACTATCTGAAAACATACATTGTCGAGACTATGTGCAAGCTTTAGATGTGTTTCCCACCATCCTTTTTTCGATATGCAAGTACACCTAATCATACATCTTGTGGATCAGATAAAAGCATTGGGGACACTATATTTACATCATATGTTTTCATTGGAAAGATATTTAGGAGTATTAAAAGGTTATGTGCGGAACCGTGCTCACCTAGAGGGTTCAATTATGGAAGGATACACCACTGAAGAAGTGATTCAGGGTTGCGCTGATTACATCAAAGATGGAAAATCGATAAGTGTGCCTATACCAGTACATGAGGGTAGACTACGTGGGAGAGGCAAAGTGGGTAAGAAAACTTTTATCGTTCAAGATTATAAGAATGTACACCGTGCACATTTTGGTGTACTACAACAGCTCACAATAGCTGGGTCGTACATCGAGGAACACCAAATTGAGCTCCGTGATAAAAACCAAGACCGCACAGAGGACTGAATCATGAAAGAGCACAGAAGATGTTTCACTGAATGGTTAATGGACAAAAATATACCATACGGAAACACTGTAGAAGAGGCAATAATGAAGAAGTTAGCTTCTGGCCCATCTGCTTTAGTGACATCATGGCAAGCATATGACATCAATGGTTACACATTTTACACTAAAGAAAAAGACGGTAAGAGTGTTGCACAAAATAGTGGTGTTCGTATTGAGGCTTATGATTCACAAGGGCAAAAGACCACATACTTCGGGTTCATAGAGGAAATATGGGAACTCGATTATGGCAAAAGAATGGTAATGCCCGTATTTAAGTGCCAATGGGTCAAACATCCTGATGGTGTGAAAGTGGACAATTACGGGCTGACACTGGTAGACTTGAATAAAGTGGGTTATAAAGATGACCTGTTGGTTCTTGCTGATAGTGTTGCACAAGTTTTTATGTTCAAGATCCAGAAACTGATAAGATGCACGTAGTTGTTTCTGGAAAGCAAAATATTTTTGGGGTTGAGAATGTGGGAGATAATGAAGAGAAATATAATCAGTATGAAGAGATGTACCTTTTTCACCGAACCAGAAAACATCAAGCGCGTAGAGAGAAGCATTAAAAAGAATTTGAAACTCTATATGCGAGAAGATGTCAATGCTGGAAAAAATGTATATAGCAATACGAGATGATATATATTGTATATATTTGTATCTTCTGAAATCAACTTAGAACAATGCTCTATTTCAGCTTTAGATAGCATGTTTCGAACATTATTAAATTCAGCTTCTGTTTCGAAGCTCATGTCAAGCTAATGCCTTCACAGCAAGCTCTTGTAGATGCAAGTAACACCCGGGACTCATCATTTGGATTGTTAAAAGCTTCAATTGAAGCCTGACGATACTTCCCGTCCATTTGAGGGCTTGTTTGGATAGGAGTGGATCCACTTCAATATAAGTGGTTTGAGGTGGATTGAGGAGAAAAATACTTCATTCTTCACTTCAACCCACTTCAATCCAATTAGATTGAGTACATCCAAACAAGCCCTGCAAGATTTCTTTCTCTTCTCTCCATTTTGATAACTTACGAAGATGCTACTTTATCAGTTCTAATGGCTAAAAATATTGACTACAAATCAGTATCATCTCTCTTAGTGATTTACACAAGCGACAAAGCGTACAACTTCAATCACAAATCTTGTTTTTACCATTTTCATAGGAATTTGATCTTAATCTTTCAAGCATAGATTTATCAATAATTGAAGCTTCTTCATCAGACATGTTAATGACAGTTACAAGTGAAGGGTGTGCGAAGCTAACAAAATCTCAATGGGACTGAAGACAAAGAGATGCTGCATATGAGTGACAATGTCCAGGTTAGACAACATGAAGCTATGATGACAGCCTTCAACAACACAAAAAGTGATGCCAAGGTTATGCTTGCATCAACCAAGACATGTTGTGAGGGTATAACACTTGTTGGGGAAAGCATAACCTTGGCCAAAATCGGAAATCATGCCACCGTGGATTACTCTGAAGCCGCCATGGATTACTCTGAAGTTTACCGAGCACGCACAGAGAAAACTTTAGAGTAATCCATGGCGGCTTCAGAGTAATCCACGTTGGCATGATTTATGATTTTGACCAAGGTTATGCTTGCCCCAACAAGTGTTATACCCTCACAACATGCCTTGGTTGATGCAAGCATAACTTTGGCATCACTTTTCATGTTGTTGAAGGTTGTCATCATAACTTCACGCTGTTTAACCTGTACATTGCCACTCATATGCAGGATCTCTTTATCTTCAGTCCGATTCAGATTTCGTTAGCTTCGACACATCCTTTACTTATAACTGTCATTAACATGTGTGATAAGAAAGCTTCACTAATTTGATAAATCCATGCTTCAAAGATTAAGGTTAAATCCCTATGAAAGTGTAAAAACAAGATTTGTGAGTGAAGTTGTTCACTTACTCGCTTGTGTGAAGCACTAAGAAAGTAGGTACTAATTTCTAAGTCAATATATTAGACATTAAAACTGAGAAAGGAGCATTTTCCTAAGTTTTCAAATGGACAGGAGGGAAAGAAATCGTTCAAATGGATGGGAAAATCCTTCCAAGGATCGTCAGGCTTCAAATTGATGCTTTCAACAATTCAAATGATGAGTCACGGGTGTTACTTGCATCTACAAGAGATTGTTGTACAGGGATTAGCTTGACAGGAGCTTAGCAGCATCACAGACGGTTCTTAAACTGCGCATTTACTTGTATCTGTTTTCTGAGCACAAGCGATGTTCAACAGCTGTATGCGAGCACAATTTGGACACAATTTGCATAATCTAAACATGTTTGAGTATTTATATTGGACTTAATAATTTGGAACTTTGGTGTTTTATATATTTATGGATCGGGCGCGTAGCCGATTGAAGGAGGAGCGATTGGCGTGGCACAAGAACCATTCTCATGCATGTACATATGGTACACTGGTCGCATGGTTGTATATATATATATATGTATCTGCAATGGACTGATGAACTTAACTGTAGTTTTGTTTTTCCGTCTTGTTTGTTTTTGGTATTTTCAATTTCTCTGTGTAGGGTTTCTCTGCGAAGCCTGAATTGGGAGATTTATTGAAGTGGCAGTGCATCGTCCCCGGTAAAGAAGGGGTAAGTCATAAAGAACAAGCACAATATGAGTTCAACCATCGTCCTCCTATTAATAAATTTCCTTTGTAGACTGAATGAGAAGATGGTTACTACCCCCTGACAATCTCCTTCTATGTGGACTATCCCTTGGTCCCTCCAAGATGCGTCTTTCCAAGTGGGTTCTTCCACCCAAATGTCCATCGCTTGGAAGCACTCTGCATCGGGATTCTTGATCAAGAGACTGTAAGATAGACCTATTTTGCTCATGTAATTAATACTTAATTGTTGTTGAACTTATTTGAACTGGTTTCTTATATTGCTTAAATTATATTTCGTAGGGGTGGTGCACTGGTTTTACAATCAAAACTATACTACTTGAAGTTCAGTGTTTGCTGCATCAGCCAAATGCGCCCGATGTTGAAAATGATTGCTATAATCTACTTATCAAGGTTAGATAACACTTTGACTTAGTGAACAATGTAGGTTATTCATTCCTCCTTCGCTATTTGTTAATTTAAATAATTTCAATATTTTCAGGATACAAGGGAATATAAGAGACGTGTTCGGGAGCAAGCAGGATGGTACAATTTAGATTGATCGATGGGAGCTTTAGGAATAAGTTTAGATTCGAATTTAGTTTAGAGGGCACGCAATATATGATCTATGGAATTCATCGAGTTGCAAATTATCTCTGAATTGCAATGTCATTACGTTTGTTTATGTATTCCAATTAAATCCCTTAATTGCAATGTCATTGCGTTTGTTTATCCCTGCAATGGACGCTCACGATCTAGGGCACTATGGCGTTTTCGGGGCAACAAAATAAGTGGAAACAATGATCTTCTCAGGCCGTTCTTCAATAAAAACCGCTTATGATAATTGAATAACTACATACGGTTCTTACACAATGACCGCTGGTGAAAATACATGATCTTCTCAGGCCGTTGTTAATTAAGAACCGATGTGAAGTTTATTACATTATAGGCGGTTCTTAAGTAATAACCGCCTGAGAAGATCGAGTATTTACCCAGGCGGTTGTTTTTTAAAATCTGCCTGTGTTATTCTTTCATCACAGGCGGTTATTGTATCATTCGTCATCACAGTCGCATATTTTTAAGGACCGCATGTGTTTGAAAAACTGGGGCGCCTGTAAAAATGCTTTTTGTAGTAGTGTGTCCAAATGGTGCATTGAAGGCACGCATCTTGTGCGGCGCACGCAGCTGTCAGGTGCCACTATGTCCAATCACATCACAGTGAAGGCGCTGCAGAGCTATCCCATGCTGCTGACGAAGTAGCTTGCGGCGACAAGACATTTCCTGCTATCATCAAGACTAAGCCAAGCCACTGGCGATCTACGCGGCAAGAAGGCGAGTCTTCAAGCCATGGTCAAAGGCAACATGCATAGTAAATCCTTAGATCTTGTACAGGCATAAGATCATCCTAGGGCCACCTGCCGAACTCCGAGTCCCACTTGTAAGATGGTCGGTCTTACTATAAAAGGCTCGGGCAGCCACCGACTCTAGGTCAACTCATTCACATGCTCTCACAAGCTTTTGTAGCTCACGAGACTCAAGCAATACAACTCTCACCGTAGACGTATGGTTCTACGCTATGGCGGCTCGAACCACATAAATCCACCGTGCTCACCATCTCTCATGCGCGCGAGCGCATCTGAGACTAACCCCTTCTAAAAAAGAACCTTCACGGGTTGCTCCATAGCAGGTCCAGGAAAAGTGTCGCAAGAACACTTCGACAATGAACTTCCTCCGTCCTCAAATAGTTAACATCCTTTTATGTATTTTTGTACTAGAAGACGTCGTATATTTGGAGACGGAGAGAGTATAAAAAACAAAATACGATGTGTACACACTCAGTAGCGGACCTAGACATAAATTATAGAGGGGTTGAAACTTACTTGACTTCAAGAAGAAAATAAAGGAAAAAAATGTAAGGGGTTGAACCGAATGTATATTTCCAATGCAAAGGGCATTGCTGTATATATTTCTTCCATCTTCAAAAGTTTGCCACATGTTAGTTCATTTTTGAACTAACAAGCAACAAAATTTTAAAGACGGGCGAGTACGATTTAGCCCTTTTTCTGATCGGTTCATTTTTCCTCTTTTTATTTTTTTCCAAGACAGGAACCATGTACTATTTCCATCCTCAAATAGTTAACATCTTCTTATTTCTTTTTTTTTACTAGAAGACGTCATATATTTGAAGACGGAAGGAGTATAAAAAATAAAATACGATGTGTACACACTCAGTAGCGGACCTAGACATAAATTATAGAGGGGTTGAAACTTACTCGACTTCAAGAAGAAAATAAAGGAAAAAAAAGAAAATGTAAGGGGTTGAACCAAATGTATATTTCCAATGCAAAGGGCATCGCTGTAGGTACTCCTTCCGTCTTCAAAAGTTTGTCGCATGTTAGTTCATTTTTGAACTAACGAGCAACAAACTTTTAGAGACGGTGGAGTACGATTTAGCCCTTTTTCTGCCCGGTTCATTTTTCCTCTTTTCGTTTTTTTCCAAGACAGAACCATGTACTCCTTCCGTCCTTAAATAGTTAACATTTTTCAAGACAGAACCATGTACTCCCTCCATCATCAAATAGTTAACATCTTCTTATTTCTTTTTGTACTAGAAGATGTCATATATTTGGAAACGGGAAGAGTAAAATACGACGTGCACGCACTATCCAAACACAAATTATGGGGAAGTTGAACCTTACTTGACTTCGAACACCTAATCTCTGCATTCTTTGAAACGGTTCTTAGACACACTAGCCAATTGCACCATAAGTGCTTTGATCATTATTAAGGAGAAATCTTTAATAATTTCTTAATTTCTCTTCTTCAGATCATAGGAGGTTTAAGGAAGGCTTCACGTTTATAGGGGGGCTCGAGTCCCTCTGTCCCCCTAGGTCCACCCCCGCATACACTCATGCGACGACGACGACGAGGAGATGAAACGAATCACAAACAGGTACGGAATAGATTCGGGCGTGCACCGTGCATGGCCAGGGTCAGACAGATCGCAGCAAGCAAATACCGTGGCACTCAATCACAACGTGCATCGTGGCCGACCCGAGCGCCAGCAAGCAGTAGGTTTTGTTTATAGCGCAGCACTTGCTGCTTTGTCCCTCTCGGCGCCTGTTCGCACGTGGAGAGGAGAGCGGGAGAGCCGAAACAGGACAAGAATTGGCTAAAGAGTATCCGAGGCTGCAGTGACCTGGAAGCAGAGACAAGCTGTCGGCCGCTGGTTCATCAGCCGGGTTGCGAGGACCGGGCCATCGCTTCCTGCACCCGTGTGTTTATTTGCTTGCATTGCATTTCTGAAATATACTACGTTTACAGTACCACGTAGATTACTTTTATTCAATTTCATGAGAACTAACTCTCATATTAAAGATTTTGTCATGCATAAATTTTTTTGCATCTTTTATTTCTCTGGACATAGCCCAATCTTTGAATGTTCGTGTACCACGTCCCCAACCTTGTCACAACGGAGCAGTACCCAACTGACTGCTGCGGCGCAGGCAAGGCAGCACCACGTACATTACAGCATCGTCATTGGCAGCCTTCCAGCTCCGCCGTGTGCGTACCGCCGATAGGAATTGATGGCCCGCGCGCCGTAAAACACTGTACACGCAGCAGCAGCTGCTGCTGCTGCTGCTGCTTACCCGTACGTCACTGCTGCTGGGCACCTGCAGCCACCACGTAGCTAGGCCGGGGCAAGCGAAGCAAAGTACGTACGCGCATCCAGAAATCTCGTCCCGATTGTTGATCCCGGCCGTGGAAATTGTATGTAGACCTCGCGAACCTACGCGAACGTCTTGGTCCCAACCAAGCAATTCAGTCTTTGCACGTCAATGCGGGGCACTGTACCCGCGGCCACAAGCTGCCGTGGCGTAACCATCGACGAGCAGCAGCCGGTGTCAGTTGCATGCAACTGTTGGTGCACATGATGCTGCTGCTTCCTCGTTCCGCCGCGCGAACTGAATTACCCGGTCACCTGCATTAAGCGATCATGCATCGCGTTATGATTTATGAATGCAGGTTGCAGGAGTAGTTAGATCAGGTGATGATGGTTAAGAAAGTAAGTTCCGAGTCAATGGTTTCTCTCCGGTGAATAAGGGAAAACGTCCGTGCGTACAAGCACGTCTCTAGCTCGGACATCAGGCATGTTGTTAAATGCCAAGATCGAGTGGTCAGTTGGTCACTCGCCAGTCACACATTATGAGACCCGACGTGTACTACTGGTTGTTTGTACGTGGATGTCGTTGGAGATGATGAGCCGGGTTTGGGAGGTTGGGTCGGGTGTACAGGCGCCGTACGTGCAAATCTGCTGTGGCTGCCACCACCGCCGGGCCATCAATGGCGCACATGGACATGGCTGCGCGAGGGGCGAGAGCCGCCAGGCAGACCGCCTCGTCTCCTTCCTCTCGCGGCGGCCACGGCGAATGGCGCGCGCGCACGCACGGGTGGGCGACGACGTGGCGTTTGTTGCGCGGTCACCAGTTCGCTCGCTACTGATGGGGTTCAAATCCGCATGGGCAGTAGAGAACATAAATGGACCGGTGGTCGAAGTAAATAAGATAGATGGACCGGTAAATATGCCGAGCAGAACGCTCAAGTACACAGATGGACCGGTGGTCGAAGTAAATACGATAGATGGACCGGTGAACATGCCGAGCAGAACGCTCAAGTACATCTGCAGATGGAGGCAGCAAACAACAACAGCTGTGTGCAGTGCCGTTACGTTACGGCAGTCTCAACCAAACCCCAACAATGCGCGACGCAGTAACACAGCGTAGTAATTACTACGTACAACGCGCGACCGCGCACTCGGATGGACGATCGCCGGCCAGCCGGCCGGCACCAATCCGGCTAATCCGTGTTCTCGGGGCTAAAGCAGCGTGTTTTCAGCAACTTTCGGAGTACTCCGATTCACCTCTAGAGACTAGAGTTGCAGACGGCATGCCTGGCGAGAGGAGGCGGGCCGGCCGGCCGGGGAGGAAGACAAGACAAGCGACAAAGCGAGGAGGATCAGATTGGCAATCATAAAATGATGATAATTCCAACGATGGCCACTATGCTCCACCTCCACTGTTGGGCCCACCTCTCCGACGAACTCCCCACAGTGCCTCGTGCACGGCGCATGTGCGTACGTGCCCTTGGCGAGACGCCAATAAATGGCGCTCGTCCCCGTCTAACCGCCGCCGCCTCATCCGCATGATGATGGGTCGATCATGATCCATCGAACAACCAACAAGATTATGGCTCAGTGAAAAACGATGCGGTTACTTTTTATCCATGGAGTATTGGAGTTCGGTGATTCAGACATACACCTACCAGTGCTCCTAAGTTCCAGAGTACAGGTACAACTTTGTCTCTACAACAACTGCCACTGTTGTCCTATACGACATGGCGATAATCTGTGTTTCTATTTTCTTAAAAATTTGTCATCTAATAAAAAAACAGAAATCCTATATATTATGGGCGCCCTTTAGATCTGCTTTAAGATTCGTGCTAGCTTCTTTTTTTACCTCTTCAACCCTAGCCTCACCTCACCACAGGAACTCACGATTCCTGGTCATGACGGCGCTCAGGCAGCGATCCCACTCCGCAGCGGAGCTCGACGGGTGGTGGTGCTCCGACGGCGGAGATCGACAGGGGATGGCGGTGTCCTGACGACAGAGGCCGGCGAGCGATGGTGCAGAGCTCCGAATCGGCGACAGCAGCGCGGATTGGCGGCATCGACGCAGGCACGGGTCGCGGTGGAGCGCCGGCGAGCGTCGCAGCTGTGGAGCGCCGGTGTGCGTCGCATGTTGCGGCGGCGCCGCTGGCTTGCTAGAAACGAAGAAGATGAATATTTTTTGTTAATTGTTATTATGTAATTGTTAATCGTAATTGTAAAGGTTATGCTAATTGTAAAATAATCAATTAAAATCTTTGAAGTTGATTAACTTATAGAATTAAGAGTTTCATGATTAATTACAAAATTAGTGATTAATGACAGTAATTAACTACTAATGACCTAGTGCCTGAAATTTTCTCTAATTTCAGCCACTTGACAAATAGATGGACCTAAAAAAATTAAGAAGATGATAAACTTTTGAGAAACCTCCCAAAACAAGAGCCCACATTTTCTGGCGCTTGTCCCTGATCCAATCTGCAGAGCATTCTCACTTCACCCCCTGTTCTATTCAACTTAAACAATACCAATAATCTCCTTAATCCATGATCTATTTTATTCTATACTACTAGCATGGGGCAATGCAGAGGATGGTACCGGCAGCCACGAGCTACCTCTTTGACTCCCCAATTTAAAGATCAACTTGGCTCAACGAGGGCGCAGGACGCAGACACACCTATACACGATGCTTGTCCTTTTTGTGAAGGACAAGGTGTTCAACCCTCAGTCAGTCAGTCTCTCTCTCTCGCCTCTGCTTGGAAGCCACCCCACTTCTTAATACTAGCATTCTCGGATTCCATATGCGGCGTGCGTTTCCATTGCTTCTTCTTCACAAAACAAATCCATTGCCTTAAGATTTCTTTATCTGGACGCGCAGCCTTGATTCTCTCTGACTTTGGGGCCACAGATCTGCCTGTCGCTGGTGAATTTAAATTGGGCTAATAATCTGTTGAGGAACCCACATAGTCTCACTTTCTTACGACAGGGACTTTTGTCATGACAAACACTTTTGCAGCTTTGAACTTTGATGTTCAGAGAGCTTTCATACCCTAAGATAGTTTTAGTTATCGTAGGCTTTCAACTGCTGCTCTGTTAAGAAATGGTAAAACTTTGTCCTTTTGCCGCCCATTTTAAAATTCGCCGAGTATAAACTACAGGGACTGCGACACAGGAAAGAGACCATCAGTCCAAGGCTTTGGAGTTAGGGAGGAAAATAATTGCCACGTCGATCAAGCCTGGAATTATACAGATCCTCAAAAATTTTTTGCTTTTCACAACCAATCTTTCTCCTCAAGCACCCTCTCTTCTCTCCGATCAACAAGATGTTGGTGTTGCCAATGTACAGTGTGAAGCTGAAGCAAGCATGTCGCAGACGGCCTTCCTCCTGATGTCCTCGAAGATGAGTGTCTCTATCCTGGCGCCGATCTCCGCGACCTCCGGCCGGTGCCCCCGCCACTGCGACGTGGACTGCTGCAGGTCCAGCTCCATCATCGAGGGGATCCTCGAGATGTCCCCGGCGATCGTCTCCCACGAGGAGAGCTGCTCCTCTATGGACTTCCCGGTCCTGCTGCCCATCTCTTCCTCGCTTTCGTCAACATCCATATCGCAGAATTTGTCGTTGAGGTTGTAGCTGAAGCATGGCGAGGTCAGACCACCGTGGAAAGCGTCGGGTGGAGGTGAGCTTCCGGAAGTTGATGGCTTCTCATCATCCCCTGACAGATGAACAGAGGAACAAAAATTAAACATTGGTCATGTTGTCCGTACGTTTTTATCTGCATTCAGCTTCTGTCTTACTGATTTTTTTTTACTGAAACTGAAGGACAGAAAGAAAACGATATGTAAAGAATAGCAAAGTAAAGCAACAATATGGCACAATGTATTACTGTATTAGCATGGTAACTAACAAGGTTTAATCGTGGTAGAAACTAGTTTTGCACGGCTGTCAAATGTTAAATCACAGTGGCAGTATTCAGAGAGCCTGAGAGCTTACAAGGGGAATGCACCGGCGAATCGTCGTCAGGGTGCCGCTCGAGGACGGATACCGGGCTGAGCTGCCTCGACGAGTCCACCTCCACGTCATCCTTCCACCTGCCCCGGTCATCCTCGCCGAACTCCATGGCGCGAGGGTCGCACTCGCCGCTGTCCCCGATGGAGCGTCGCAGCCGGCGGAACTCGCGGCCGCCGCACCCGCTGGCGCCGGAGAAGCACCCGCCGGCGACGTCCTCCCAGTGCAGAACCCGCCGCATGGCCCCGCCGCAGAGCACCTTGCTCAGCGCGGACCTGAGGCCGCCGACACCAGCACCGCCGGTACCGCTCCTCCGCTTCTTGAACCCGTGGTTGCAGAGGCTGAGCAGCCGCCGGCACGCCGCCGCCGCCCCGGCTGCCGAGCTGCAGCCCCCGCTTCCGCTTCCGCCACGGTTGCCTCGCCGGGGCCTCCGGGCGCGGAAGGCGGTCTCGACGAGGAACGGCTCCTGTTGCTCCTGGAGCAGCTCCGAGAGCCTCCTGGCTGCGGCCATCGCCTACCGCCTCCCCCGTTCCCTCGGAGCAACGCTTGCAGGGGGGGGGGGCAGCTCAAGAAGAAGCCACTGCTACGCCACTCATCGCGAGGTGGTCACTGCTGATGGAAGCGGCAGTGGCGTGGCCGGGCACGGGGGTCGGGGGCGGGTCAGGTGAGGGCGCGGGGTTCTTTCTTGTGCGCGTGTGAAGGAAGGGCAGCGGAGTCATGGAGGGAATAATAGTATTTTCACATCCGGGGGTGGTGCGAGCTCGGGGTCCCCACTTCCCGCTGTGGTTGTTGGGTAGTGGCAGGGGAGTGGCGAGTGGTGTGAAGTGGAGTGGAGTGTGAGTGGTCACGCGGCGGTGCCGTGGCGCTGCCGTGCGCGGCGGTGGCGGAAGGAAAATGAACGGGTCTGGTCTCGTGTCTGCGGTGACAGGAAGGGGAGGCTGGTGTGATGTGTCTGTCGCAGCTTGCTTCCTTGCTGGCTCTGGCTGCCCAGCACCATCAGGACGAAAGCGTAACGTTTTCACCGCCTACCTGTCCGGTCTTGGACTCCCGGACATGGTAAATGTAACCATCACTTATACTTACGACATGCTTGTAACTGTGGCCATGAGCAAAAATCCGTAAACCAGATGTACGACCACCTTGTGCTCTGAAGCTGCAAAAGGCACGTCGAGAGAAGGCAACCGAAAAGCTCCAACGAGAGGGTGACCACGGGTTGGCGACGGATGGCCGCAGCAGGGGAGTGCACGCACAGCTCGCTGGCAAATCGGTAGAACAGGCTACTGGTACTGGCTGCCCCAGGTGCACACACTGCTGCTAGATTCTTTTGATACGTCCAAAATGCTCGTTTGAAACCAGTCAACGACAGTTTTCTGAATAGGCGGAGCTTCATGAGAGGTAGTACTAGTACACTGCTTGTCACCTTGTCATCGACCCATGACGTTCAAAACTCCGGCCTTCACCTGATCACCTCCATTATTAGACACATGCTGGTTAGTGGTTACCAACGAGCTAGCTCATAGCTCCAACAAGGTAAGGAGCTCCATGGCCATTCTATTGCAGCAAATGATAGCGCTGCTGGCGGAGTGGTAGCTTTGGTCTCAGCGGGCTGTGCGGTTCAAGCAATGCCTCGCCTGCTCGTCATGAGCTGTTCTGCTCCTCCTCATTGGCGTCTTTTTCTGTTAGTGAAAATTAATTATCAGTAGCTCAGAGTTCCGAGGACGGACACACGGCTCAACGAAAACTGACGGGTAGCAGGGTCAGGCGGGAGACGATTGGTTGCATCGATTTGGGTCTGACGAGTTATAAAATGTGTGCATAGACGTGTCGGAACGGGCAGGCCTGCTCCTTTTCAAACTGTAAAGGACTGACATTCCATTCAAATGGAATCCATTGTATTGGAGGTAAGAAATCCAGTTCAAAATTGTTGTTGTTATGATAAAAAGTGTAATTTAAAATAAATTATTTTTTATCTAAATAACAGTAATTTTAAAACGAAATGACTATAACCCACTTTATGGTTTCCTATGGTTTGGCTAAAGCTTCAGTCATAAAACATGTCACGTCTCGGGTTTTCAACAAACACACATACGAGTGCGTGAAGGAAGGAAACGTGCATCTGTGCTCAACAGTTGCGGTGATCTGACGGTTTGCGACAGCCGACAGAAAACGGCCTGAGGGCCCCGACACCGAATTGACGTCCTCGCTCGGCGGAGAAGAGAGAGCAGCTGCGCGCCCGTGTCTCTCCATCTTTTCGGAGTACTTGTGTAACCCGTCCACTCCTGATCCCCTTAAATCAAGAAATGGCTACAGGTACCCGCGTGCCTTTCTTTGTTCTGCAAGAAATGGCTACAGGTACCCGCGTGCCTTTCTTTGTTCTGCTGCTTTCCACTATTAGTCGGGACAGCAAAAATGGTTCTCAGAGGAAAAGGAAATGTACTGCTTTTGAGAAAAAAAAATGTTGATTCATTCGGCCCAAGGTGGATGGGATGGTAACCGGGCTGGGAGGCGTATCCGTATTCGATGTCGCGCAGCGTAAGCTAACCCACCCGACCCGAAAACGATGTTAACGCCCGGGAACAGGCAGCTTTTAATTACGATCGTTGGTGGTCGCGTCACTCTTTGACGGGATTAACTGGAAAAGCAGCTGTTTAGTTCATTTTTGACATAAAAAACTTGTGCTACCGATATCAATTAAAGAATAGAGTAAGTATTTTAAGGAATACGATTGCCTGGGTATTTTTAGAGGAGAGCGTGATATAAAACAGGGAAAAAAAGCAGTGTAGATATATGAAGTGCACGAGGTTATGTTTTTTCCTTGGACGAGATCCAATGCCGCGACCATGATTTATGAAGCTATATACTACCTCCCTTCGGCAAAAATGTCGTTTCTGACAAAAAAATAAACTACAAACAAACTGGAGCAACTTATCTGAGCGACAATTAATTAGAAACACAGAGAGTATATGCAAAAGCAAGACTGAGGATTTGTGTCAACTGTGGGCTTTGTTTTGCTGTTTTTTCGATAAAATTAAGCACGGCACACGTGTTCGGCAGCTAGCTCGAGCAAGCTGCTTGCTGATCTCGTGCACCATGGCATTCTTCCCGCTATGCTATGCTATTAGCGAGGCAATTGCCTGCTCAACGTCTAGCGGCCCGTGGCTACTGCAGCTGCCTGCCGCCTCCGTCACGGCGTACAGATGTCGCAGCGCGAGCGCTTGGAGAGCAGCCGCGAGCCGCCGGGCCAGGGTGGCAGTCGTCGCGCAGGCCGGCGTTGGCGAGCCGCACCGTGGCGACGTGGCCGCGCGCGGCGCGCTCACGGAGGTCCTGCAGGCGGCGCTGCTTCCGCGCGCGACACCAGCGCGCAGACTCCCGGTTGCAGATCCTCCGGCGGAGGCGCCGCTCGTCGATGCTGTCCGTTGTTGCGTTTACCTCCGGCGAGGTCGCCGCCACGCCTTCAGTCGGTGGCGGGCTGACAATGGCGTTCCCGGACACGATACGCGGCGGAGCCATCGCTGCGAAGGCTTGCTGCAGGGTCGGAAAGCCTGATAGAGCCATGAGTGCAGAGTGGTTCCTTCAAAAAAAAAAAGTGCAGAGTGGTAACCCTGTGCTTGAGACAGAAAATATAATAAAAGTAAAAATAATAACAATCTCGCAGGGTCAACCCGCAAGCGCGCCAGGTGATAAATGTGTTGCCCATCTGTATATGTCGATCTCCTCTTTCGCTAGTAGCGCAACCTGCATCTCATCTTTTTGTCCTTTGAAAAATTTTTCTATTGCGCTCCTTCCAAATGTTCCACCATACGTAGAAGATCTGTTCCATACATCGAGTTCTTTTTCGGGAGCTCAAGCTAGCCGTTGCCTCCTTATCCAATCTTGAGTACACCCTTGAGATGCTATCAGACTTGGCTGCACCTGCAAGTTAAGCCAGCTAAAGGCCACGCTCATTAGCTGAATGGCAAAAGAACAGTTGGTTAAGAGGTGAGTTGTTGTTTACGCCTCAGCTCTAGGCACAACGGGCATATGACATTATTGTCCCAACCTTTTTTCTCCAGATTATCCACAGTTTGCAGCTTGGCGTGCATGGCAATCCAAGCAAACCATAACACTTTAGGTTCCGCCTTTGACTTCCACAGAGCTGGCACATCTAATTTCCTTAGGACCATTGCAAACTGATATTTGTATGCTGAGCTCGCCCAATACTTCTTATGACTTGTATGTTCCCAAATGATTAGGTCTTCCTGACCCTGTTGCAACACTACCGAGTTGACTAGCTCCCAGAGCTTAACATACTCCGTGATCTCCCGCGGTGATGAAATGGTGGATAGAGCCCGGATCCATGCGTTGTTGTTCAATTCTATAGCCACTGGCCTGGACTTGTATCTGGCGGCTGTGTAGAGCCGAGGGAAGGTCTCCTGGAGTGGGGGTCCTCCCGTCCATCGATCTAACCAGAATTGAGCTTTACGTCCATCGCCCAACACAATGTGAGTGGAGTTTGTGAAGAGCTCCTTCTCCTCCTCCGAAAAAGTCAGCAGAAGTCCTGACCAGCTCCTCTTAGCCCCCGTTTTAGCTAACCAGAGCCATCGTAATCTCATAGCGGTGTCGTGCTTGTGCAAATCTAAGATGCCCAACCCTCCTAATTGCTTAGGCAAACACATTGTGTTCCAGCTTACAAGGCACCTTCCACCCAAGCTCTGGTCCCAATCACAACCAGCCCATATGAACCCTCTCCTTATACGGTCCAATTTTTTGATTGTCCATTTAGGTAGACTGATGACTGCCGCATAATGCATGACAGTGGATGTGAGGACCGCCTTGGCTAGCGTTGCTCTGCCGGCCTTCGTTAAGTTTTTCCCCTTCCATGCAGCTAGCTTGCCTCCAACTTTGTCAATGAGTGGCTGAAAGTCAATCCATCGAAGCTTTCTGACATGCACAGGGAGTCCTAGATACTTGCATGGAAATTTCTTGAGATTTGCCGGGAACGCTTGCACGAGTTGCTGCTTATCTACCTGGTCACAATGAATGGTGTACATGTCAGATTTGGTGAAGTTTACCCGCATGCCGGTGGCTTCTCCAAAACATTGCAGAATTTGCTGCAAAACATTAAGCTATGCCGGTTCTGGGTTAAGGAAAAAAGCCACATCGTCTGCATACATGGATAGAGGCACCCTGCCGGTGGTATTATGCACTGGACGGACACTTTCGGTGTCTAGGGCTAGCTGTAATATTTTCTGTAAAGGGTCCACTGCTAGAATGAATAGGAGTGGCGATAGCGGGTCGCCCTGCCTGAGGCCCCTTCCATGGTGTATCAGCTGACCAGGTGTCCCATTCAGCAACACGCTAGAGGAGGATGATGAAAGGAGGATTGAAATCTATTCCCTCCACTTTGGTCCAAAACCCATTTTCTGCAGCAGTTCGAGCATGTAACCCCACTAGACTGAGTCGAATGCTTTCTCGATATCTAATTTGAGAAACAATGCTGGTTTTCCTTTTCTTTGCAGTTCTTTGACTAACCCGGCACATAAAGGAAATTGTCGTGTATACACCGACCATTTATGAATGCGCTTTGGTTGATAGAGACCATGTCATGAAGCTTTGGCGCTAATCTATTTGTAAGGATTTTTGAGAAAATCTTTGCGACACTATGAATAAGACTGATCGGGCGATATTCTCCTATGAGCACTGCTTCATCTTTTTTGGGAAGGAGAATAACATGGGCAGAGTTCAAAAGGTCAAAGCGGTGTCCCCGCAGCTGGCACAATTGCTGCAGCACTTGCAAAATGTCCTCTTTGACAATCTCCCAACAGGATGTAAAAAACAAACCGCTGAATTCGTCAGGGCCAGCGCCTTGTCTTTCGGCATTCCAAAGACGGCTTCTCTCGCTTCTTGCTCACTAATTTCTTGCTCTAAATCCTGTAACTGGTAATCCTGCATCGCAATTTGGTTCCGGTTTATGGTCACCTGGCGCACTTCAGGCGGTCCATACAGGCTGCTGAAATCTTGGTGTATGTGAGCTTCCTTGTCTCATGAGCAAAAATCAGTCCTGACTCCGTCTGCGGCGATTGAATGTGCTTCTTTCTTCTTCTCCCATTAGCTCGCAGGAAGAACAACTTAGTGTTGGCGTCTGCTGTTCTAACATGTGTTAACCTTGATCTTTGTTTTGCTTTTATTTTCTCAATAGCTAGCAGACTTTGGAACTTCAACAAAATTCTTTGTCTGAACTCTCTCTCTTCAATGCTTAAAATCCTGCTCTCCTGAGCTTTATCCAACCCCCCAATTATCACCTTGGCTATCTCCAACTGGAGTTTGATATTCCCTATATTTTCTCTATCCCATCTCTTCAAGGCCTTGGCTGTTTGACATAATTTGATATGCAGCCTTCTCATAGGGTTCAGGTCACGCGCTGTCTTCTCCCATGCTCCTTGGACGACCTCGCAAAAATTTGGCATATGGATCCAGAAGCTTTCAAACCTGAAGCCCTGATACTTCCTCTGATCGGTGGCTCCCATTAGAAACAGTGGGCAATGGTCTGAAACTGTGGACAGTAAAGCTTGCAGATGAGCATTCGGGAACTCTTCCTCCCACTGCATTGAGGAGAAAACTCTATCGATCCTTGTCATGACTGGGTTTTCTTGCTCATTGCTCCATTTATATTTTCTACCCTGTAGCCTCAACTCCCGCCAATGTAGACGGTCTATAACATCTCTGAATTTGTTCATGAGGCCCCTGTTCAGCCTATTGTTACTTTTATCTTCTGCCTTATAGATGAGATTAAAGTCTCCTGCAATAAGATGCTTCCCCTCTGACATCGTGGCCATGGTGTTGTCTAATTCCTCCAAAAATTGTAACTTCTGTTGGTTGGTTTGTGGTCTGTACACGGTCGACAACAACCATTCTTGACCATCATCTAGGTTCTGAATGGTTACCTTAACGTGTTCGCTGTTCTGGTGGATGTTAAAATGCGATAGTAAGCCTCAGAGGCAGCCACCATCACACCCTCCCTAGTACCATCTGCCGGGAGAAAGGAATAATTTTGCACAAAGCTGCTGCCTAACATCTCTCTGACAGCAGAGTCTTCAATCCAGTGTAATTTCGTTTCTTGCAGGCAAACCAAGTTTGCTCTTGCTGCCTTCACCATGTTGTTGACTGCCAGGCGTTTAAGCGGGCTATTCAGCCCTCTCACATTCCAGTTTAGAAGCCGCAGGTTGTTTTTATACATGCTTGTACCAAGGACACAACTGGATACTGCATTCATGAAAGATGGTCGAAATACTGCAACGCTTCCAAAGCATAAAGGAGATCGTTGACCAGGGCACTAAGGCCACACATCACAATAGTCTGCCGACGTCCTGCTCTCTGTGGGGATACCCCCAAGCATACAACCAAAATGAACAACACACAAGGCCCTTAGGCCACCTGACGCCTCCTACACCTGGTGAAAGGATTTCATAAGCCTTACATATGAGACAACTAAGCTGAAACAGGAAGAAAACACAACACCCCATTGGAAACTCAATCTTCAACTAAACTGATTTCTCACACAGCCTACTTATTTTTCTTCGGCATGCCCCTGGGCTTGCTTCCTGCTATGACATCGACGTTCATTGCCTGCAGCAGATCCTCCATCGCCCTCATAGCTTCCTTGGTCAGGGGCTCCTTGAAGAACTGTGCAATAGCAGCAGGCCTCTTGGTGTGACCATCGGCCTTGCCCAACCGACCCAACTTTTTTTCTAACACTGTTTGAGCCTTCTTTTCCATGCTTGCATCTTTGGGCACCCCCTCCAAATCGACAATTCTGCCACTCTTTATTATTGCCACTCTTTATTATTGTCGTGCCAAGCATCGGAGCCTTCGGCATGGTACGCTTCCTGGGACATGGCGTACTAAGAAGTGGCGGGGGCAGGTTAGTGGTTAGGAGCTCCACGAAGGGAACCTGCTGTCTCACCAGGGGCCAGGGGGGTTCCTCCAGCACACCACTCTGTTGATGGAAGGTCGTCTCCTGCAGGTCATGTGATGGATCCTCCTTGGCTGGGATTGCAATGCGAGCCGTATGCTCCTCCTCGAGAGTTGTTGGTGTGCCTAGCCCCATTGGCAGGAGCGCACTGACGCCTTAGTTGCCGGAGCAGACATCGAGTCCGCCTGAAGTTCTTCTAACATAGGGTCCACCACCTGCTCGTTAACCATCTACACAGAGTACAGCGGGATTAGATGCACACTATCATCAGTGATCATCATGTCAAAGGCCTTCGACATCTTCACCTTCCCAACCTCCAGGCCACGTGGTGATTTCAGGCGATCCTTGTGTTGCTGCCTGCTGAATCGATGCAGCAGCCGGTCTAGGGAGCAGCCCCTGGAATGGCGTGCTCCTGGGCTCAAGGAGCGATCCTGGTCCCTGCATGAGCTTGCACTCCTGGACCCCCCCCCCCCCCCCTCCCACCATGGCGATGATGGATGGAGTTGTCACGGCCTCTGTTGCCATCTCCCAGGCCACAGAGCCTGTGAAACAAACTACGGTGCCGTCGTGCCTCTTGAAGCTTGTCTCCTTGTGGGTCTTGAGCTTCATTATCCCTCCCGTGGCGCCTTTCAACCCATATGGCGCCACTACAGGACCTCCTGGGAGGTGCCATCCTCTGCTGGGGTGGCTCGTGCAGCTGATGTTCACCACGCTCCGGTGGATGTACGTTGTGCTCATCAACATCGACCCGACCAAACGCCCAAGGAATTGGGATGGCTCTAGGGCGGCCATCAGGTTCCACCTGCTGCAGATCGATGACTAGCTGCAAGTGGACAAGAACATCATAAGTGTTACCCATTCTAGACGCTCTTGGCTCCTCCTACAAGTGCCGATGATACATGTCCAATGGATCAGCATCTGTAACGGTAAGCCGCAAACTTCTGGGGTTGTGCCCGGGGTCGGAGGTGAACGCCCAGCACACAAAGCCCCTAGTGTCCCTCCTGCAGAGGTTGTGGTCCTCCGCGAAATGGAAGGAGCAGGATCGACTCAATGCTTGACCGACAAACTATTCAGTCCAGAGGTGCAGAGGTAGATTTTCCAAGGCACAACTGGACCCTGTATCTGAGCTCCTCCCTGGCAGCTCTCATCTCTAGAAACCAACTTCTTAGCCTGAATTGACGTCCCCCGCTGGTGAAGTGGTGTAGCCCCTGCAATGCATTATAGTCGTCTCTGGACACGAAGGTTACTAGGAAATCCTCCAGACTGTGTCGAGAGACCTGAGAATCTCAGGATCAAAGCCAAAAGAACGCTCAAAAGCAGCAACCACCTGGTTGGGCTCAGTTTCCTGCCGGTTCCTACCCTGCCATACCAGCATGGAGTATGACTGTAGGAAGTCAATATGCCCCTGAATCTCCTCTGACATCGGGAGGAAGCAACGCTCCAGGTCAGGGCGAGCATGCAGTCCCAATCCTGCCATGTTCTCCTTCCTCACTGTTGCTTGAGCTCTCGGAACAGTGCTGGGCAGGCGTGTGGATTGGTTCACGAAATCAGAGCACTTAGAGGAAATGTGCCCCGAATTGAGGCAACGCCAGCACTTAGTGAGATCTCGACACTCGATGATTTGATGATCTCGGGCGAGGCAGTTGAAGCACCTCCCCTTCATCTTGCTTAAATAGTTGGCTCTCCTTCTAGCTTCCAGAGATGTCATGGCGGACCCCCTGAACTCTGTGCTGGTACCTTTTCCGGTCTCCTTCTCCAATTTTTGCGTACAACCTGTCTCCAGCCATCCTCTGATGGAGGCAACCTTGAGCCCCGTGCATCTAAGGGAGTCCTTGAGCCCCACACTTCTTGTACTAGCTCCCTGAAACTGCGGACTGCTGAGGCATCCTTGTGTTGGCATCGGTCCTCTTTCAACCTTTCTGGGTACTTTTGCTATACAGATTCTCAGAGTAGAGCATCTCTGTAAGACTTGTGAGAAGCACGGAGCGTACCTTTGCAGTGACGAGTATGATGGGTCGCCACTGCCGAATCTCCTGCCGGCTCCTTTCTCTGCGGTTTCATCCTTGTTCAGCGCCGGGGAGATGAACGCCTTGCCTTTTGCTTGGGAAGAGAATCTTACCCTATGATCTGACACTGAGATTTCACCCAGCGCTGACGCCATGGCTGCCTTGGGCGAATCTTATGGATTTGAAAATGGGGAGGATCTTCGCTCCTTGACCCTGCACATCCCGGGCCGGATCTGCTGCCCCTCACCGTCCAGAGACACCGCGCCTTCCAGCTCAAGATCTAGACCATCTCCTTGCCGCGATTTGGTGTACACCAGATCTTGCCGTACTTCGGCCTGCGTCCTTGCGCCTGGCTGGTCATTTCCCATCTCCGATTCCTCCTCCTCTTCGTCCTCAGATTCCCACAGTACTAGCTCTTCAGGCTCCACAGCGGAATCTTCGAGGTATGGGTCTAGGCCAGTGCAATGGCCCTCTGCAATAGGCTTCGAGGTGGCTTGTGAATGTGGGGTCGGAGCGGACTGCATCAGAGCACTCGTCTGGGATGGATGTGTACTAGCGATGCTCCCGCTCCCCTCACTGGCGGCGAGAGGCGCAGTCGCCCCTGCGATCGCCAGTCCGCTCTCGCTCATTTCGAAGAGGAAGGTTTGGGATGGCTCTTGGAAGTCTATGATGGTGCTAGAGTTCCAGAGTTAATTGCTTGTGTTTTCACTGCTCATAGTGTTCCTCAGAAACAGAGTATGTGAGAACTCACCTGTGGTGCTGCCAAAAGCTCTAATAGGCTCTCTAACCCTGTGCTTATCAGAGGAGGAACCTATGGGAGCGAGGGAAAAGGGAGGAAAGAATTGAAGGGCTGCAATATTTATAGAGGGTTTACCAGGAGTTTATCTAGTATTTTAGTTAGTTGATGATCATGCCATTGTCGCATTATTGTGGTTATTGGTTATCTGGTTTATGTCACACCCGGTCCCAACAAGATAACCGGATGGCTTCCACATGTATGCCAGGATCGATTCTCATCATACATGTGTAGACGAAAGTGTAATATCATTTATTACAAGCCATGTTCGAGTACATAAATGTCTTACCATAATGACCCGTAGGTCTAAAATAAGCTTACAGAGCAAACAGCGGTAAAAGTAAACTAGTGTGGCTCCATGCACAGGCGTTGCCCGGGGGTTGCGCCAGCCTAGAACGTCTCCTCCGGATCAGCGAAGAAGTCTTCATTCTCCACCTCTTCTCCATTGTAGACTGAGGAAAGATAAGCAACAAGCAAGTTTGAGTACCAACGGTACTCAGCAAGTGAGAAAGAGATGACATGAGGGTATTTAGAAAGGAAGGCCAACTTTGGGGTTAAGCACTATAGCATTACAACCTATCCTTAGCTTTCATTAGCACCTACTTCTAGGTGTATGAACCCAACCATAACCCATTGGTAAACCAAGTGCCAACCAACAAATCCAAACCAAACCACCATTCCCGACATTGGCTAATTATGAATTGGACACCAAGCCGCTCTTGTCCGTGAGCACGGCTGTCATGACAGTTTGTAAATCTCTGCAGAGAATGTACCCTTTACCCACAAGCCGTGATTTCATCCCCTGTTGCCAGGTGGACTAAGGAAACCTCCCTGATGCCCGTGGTTGCGAACCACATTTGCACACTTCCTTTGGTGTGAGGCCAGGAGATCACTACGAGGTCTTTACAAAGGATTCTCCCGACGCGTACTAGCCCTCTGAGGTTTCACCCCTGTACAAAAGTGTGAGCCGTTACACCACGACTCAACACCCCAGTTGCCCCCTCTTGAGCCATGCGGATCCCAAGGCAGTACACCCTGAACCAATTCCCCGCACTATCCAACCACTAATACTACGCCGGGAGAGGCCTAATTACTTGACCAAGCTGCCCCATACTCAGTCTTGTGGCGATACTATAAGGCTTAGTGGCTTCTCCATAAACCGGTCCTTAGAATCCAGCAAGGTTCATACCCCAAAACCCGGGTCTCGTGCGTACTGCACCATACCAAGCAAAACCAACCCGCCAGATTCCTACTCACTACAAACCAACTCACCATGTCTCAACCAATAAATCACAGTAATTAATGATAGAACATGTAATGTGGAGATATTTCCCTCCCAAAGACTAAGCATGGCTAAGCGTAAAGAAGTAATAACATCTACCTAAGCCAACCCGGGGACAAGGAATTACATGGAAGGGTACAGTAAATAGGATTCAATTTATTAAGCATGCAGCTAACTAAAACTTAATAAAACAGGTGCAACATGGTCAAGGAACTTGCCTTCTTCGGAGGGTGGGTCGGTGAAGTGGTAGTCTTGAAGGTTGTAGGCCGGCTCGGGGACCGACTCTATACACATCATCGCATGCGGAACGGAAAGTGGC
The DNA here is from genome assembly GCA_036927565.1 of Tuctoria greenei. NCBI lineage: Eukaryota > Viridiplantae > Streptophyta > Magnoliopsida > Poales > Poaceae > Tuctoria > Tuctoria greenei. The sequence continues at coordinate 30,497,995 of JAYESD010000003.1, read as the reverse complement.
AGCACACAATAAGAACAAGAGAATAATTGCATACCAACCAATAAACACAAAAGAAAACCTACGCAATTACGTTGCTAACACAATGTCCTTAGTTGAAGTTCTAATCAGAGGTGTGGGTGGAAATTGGGTTTTTAGGGTTGAGGTGGGGTTGATTGACAATTTATGGTTTTTATCTTTATTTTAGAACATTGCAAGGATTTGCTACAATTTTCCTTAGCTAATTTAAATAATACAGTAATGAAGTGGTTCAAAACAGTATTAATTAAATTACTTTAATGTAAACCAATTAATAAATAAAGGCCAAGTGATTTCCCTAATTAATTTATGCAAAAGAGAGTGTAAATTCTATGATTTTATGTAAATAAACATGGATGCAGGGGTTTTTATGCAAAACAGACATGATCAGAGGCTTGAAAATATTTTATAACATCACCAGGGGTTTAATCATAATTTACAGAGGCTAAAAATATATTTTATGGTGAAAACAGGGGCTAAAATGATTTATTTAATCAATTTAACAGTGCTGACACAATTTAATTAAAGTCCAGGGGCTATTCCCTAAAATCCAGGACCTAACTGCAATTACCGAAAATATGCGCAGGGGCCTACGCGCAAAACGGCCAACGGCCATATCCGCCTTCAATCTGGGCCGTCGGATTTAAAGGGGGCGGCCCGGATTTAAAATAAACGAAGGGGTACGCCCCTTCTAATCTCGGCCGTCGGCACCAGATGGGCGGCCGAGATGGGGCCACGTCGCCCCAGAGGCGACGCGCGCACAGGGCGCGGCGGCGCGCGCGCGTCGGCCCGGCAGCGCACGGCGGCGGGGTCGCCGGAGGTTGGCCGGAATGGCCAAAACGGCGTCAATTTCGAGCGCTCTACACACCAAACGGTAGAGGGGGATCGGGGGAGCTCACCGAGGGGGTTTTTGGGTCTTGAAATCGGCGGAGGGACGTCGGCGACGTCGGGAGGCGGCGGACTCCGGCGGTGCTCGTCGGGATTGGTGAAGCGGCGGCCAATTCCCCGAGCGACGATGTCCGGCGTGTTCCTGGAGGTGTGGCGCACGTGTTAGACCGAGGGGGAGGGAGAGAAAGCCGGCGAGTCGACGGGAACGGCGGCGACATACCTTGCATCGGCGGCTAGGGTTTGGAGCTTCGGGGAAGGGGAAAATGGGGGGCGCCGGTGGAATTTATAGGGGGATTTGGGGCGGCGAGGGATGGAAAGCGATTTCCCCCAAAGGAATTCCATCCCGGGGCATTAAACGAGGGGGATTCCATGCCGGGATTTTGAGCGGAGGCGGCGTTTCCGGGCGGTGTCGGGCGCGGGCGCAGGGAGGAAGAAGGAAAGGGGGGAGGGGCGCTGACCGGTGGGCCCCAGCGCGCAGAGAGAGGGGAAAGGGAGAGGGTGGCGCGGCTGGGCCTTGGGCCGGCGGGGAGAAAAGGGAGGGGGGGGGAGAAGTGGGCTGGGGCGGGATTAAGGCCCAGGGGGGGGTTTTCCTTTTCTTTTTCTTTTTGTTTTCTTTTCCCTTTTTCATTCTTTTGCAAATTTGAATTGTTTTTCAAATTCAAACGAATTCTATCGCATTTTGAAACTCAAATGCAAACATTCATGATGCATCCCTAGTCTTTTTCTTTTGTTTTTAAATTTTTGAAAATTTGGGTGTTACAACTCTACCCCCTTAAAAGGAATCTCGCCCCGAGATTCGGACGTCCTAAGAGAAGAGATCGGGAAACTCGGCCTTAAGGTCTTCTTCTCTCTCCCATGTTGCCTCTGCCTCCGAGTGATGTTTCCACTGCACTTTGCACATACGAATCGTCTTGTTTCTCATAACACGTTCTGATGTTTCTAGAATCCTGACTGGCCGTTCTGCGTAGGACAGGTCCTCTTGCAAATCCACAGCTTCCATGGGTAACTGTTCCTCTGGTACTCTTAAGCACTTCTTTAGTTGCGACACGTGAAACACATCATGCACATCCGACAGTTGAGAAGGTAGCTCGAGACGATAGGCCACTTCTCCTCTTCTCTCCAATATCTTGAACGGACCAATGTACCGGGGTGCTAGCTTTCCCTTTACTTTGAACCGTCTTAGCCCTCTTACTGGTGATACTTTGAGATACACAAAGTCTCCGACCTCAAAAGTTAGGTCACGCCGTCGAGCATCTGCGTAACTCTTCTGTCTTGACTGCGCCGTTTTCAAATTATTCCGGATCTCTTGTACTTGTCGTTCGGCTTCTCGGAGTATCTCTGGTCCAAACACTTGACCTTCCCCAGTCTGATTCCAAAATAAGGGTGTTCTGCATTTTCGCCCATAAAGTGCCTCGAACGGGGACATCTTGAGACTAGCTTGGTAGCTGTTGTTATAAGAGAATTCCGCATAAGGCAAGTTTTTGTCCCAACTCTTACTATTCTTCAAGGCACATGCTCGCAACATATCCTCCAAGATTTGATTGGTGCGTTCTGTCTGACCATCTGTTTGCGGGTGATACGCTGAGCTGAAGTTCAGACGAGTGTCCATTGACTCATGCAGCTTCTGCCAGAACCTAGAGGTGAACTGGGTACCTCGATCAGACACTATTTTCTTTGGAACACCGTGTAAACATACAATTCTTGCCATGTATAATTCTGCCAACCGCGAACCATTGTAACTTTCCTTGACTGGAATGAAGTGAGCGACCTTGGTCAACCGATCCACAACAACCCATATGGAGTCGTATCCTGACTGTGTCCTTGGCAATCCCACGATAAAGTCCATACTTATCTCTTCCCATTTCCACTCGGGTACCTTGAGTGGTTGAAGTAGTCCAGCAGGTCTCTGATGTTCCGCCTTAACCAACTGACACGTGTCACACAAAGCCACATATTCGGCCACATCACGCTTCATACCAAGCCACCAGTATCTATCCTTAAGGTCTTGGTACATCTTGGTACTCCCAGGATGGATAGAGTAGTACGAGTCGTGGGCTTCTCTCAATATCAACTCTCGGATCCCCTTAACATTCGGCACACATATCCTCTTTCCTAACCACAGGGTTCCATGTTCATCTTCCCTGAAATCTGGAGCTTTTCCAGCCTTCATCAGCTTCTTAAGTTTTTGGATCTTCTTATCCTCCTTTTGGCCTTCTCTAATGTCTTGTTCCAACGTGGAGTCCACTTCCATGACTACTGCATCTGCATTAGCCACTATGCACAGGTTTAATCTTGCAAACTCTTCACACAGCTGCGGTTGATAAGTCTGGATCGTCATGCTGTTACATTGGGTTTTCCTACTCAAAGCATCTGCGACCACATTCGCATTTCCAGGGTGATAGTTGATCCCGACATCGAAGTCATTAATGAGCTCCAACCACCTTCGTTGGCGAAGGTTAAGGTCTGGCTGAGTGAATATGTACTTCAAGCTTTTGTGGTCGGTATAGATCTCTGTCCTTTTGCCGATCAGGTAGTGTCTCCATATCTTCAATGCGTGAACCACAGCTGCTAATTCCAGATCATGGGTCGGATAGTTTTTCTCATGCTTCTTGAGTTGTCTTGAGGCGTAAGCCACCACATGTCCTGCTTGCATCAACACACATCCCAGTCCCTGTCCGGAAACATCACAATAGACCGAGAACTCCTTTTGCATATCTGGCATGACCAGCACTGGGGCAGTGGTCAACCTCTTCTTCAATTCGACAAAGCTTGCTTCACACTCCGGTGTCCACTTGAATGTAGCTCCCTTCTCGAGTAGTTTGGTTAGTGGCCGAGAGATCTTTGAAAATCCCTCAATAAATCGTCGATAATAACCAGCCATCCCCAGAAAGCTTCTGATGTGCCCCACATTTTCCGGTGTCCCCCACTTGAGAACATCTGCTACTTTACCCGGATCCACTGATATTCCTCCTTCTGATATGACATGCCCTAAGAATGATACCTGCTTCAACCAAAACTCACACTTACTGAATTTAGCATACAGTTGGTGTTCTCTAAGTTTCTTTAGTGCCAACCTCAGGTGTTCCTCATGTTCTTCTTCACTCTTGGAGAATATCAGGATATCGTCAATGAACACGACCACGAATTTATCCAGGTACTCCATAAACACTTTGTTCATGAGGTACATGAAGTAAGCTGGAGCATTAGTCAACCCGAAAGACATAACAGTATACTCATAAAGACCATATCGGGAGACGAATGCAGTCTTGGGAATGTCCGATGGTCGAATCTTCAACTGGTGATAACCCGAACGAAGGTCGATCTTAGAGAATACACATGCTCCTCTCAGCTGATCAAACAAATCTTCGATCCTTGGCAGCGGATACTTATTCTTGATGGTCACTGCATTTAACGCACGATAATCCACACACAACCTTTGAGTGCCATCCTTCTTAGGCACGAAAATGACAGGAGCACCCCAAGGCGATGCACTAGGGCGAATGTACCCTTTCTCCAACAATTCGTTGATGTGATCCTTTAGCTCGGCTAACTGGTTAGCGTCCATTCTATATGGCCTCTTATATATCGGGGCCGTTCCAGGTACTAGGTCAATGATAAATTCAATTTCACGATCAGGGGGCATACCCGGTAACTCTTCGGGGAACACGTCTGGGAATTCACTGACAACACGGATCTCTTCGGTGACCTCAGTTTGATTTAGCCTGATCCTCTGTGTTGGTGTTTGGTCTGGAGAGAATTCAACCTTGGTGCCATCGGGATGGGTCAAGGAGACTGTCCTGGTGGCGCAGTGGATCACACCATGGTACTTGGCCAACCAATCCATTCCCAGTATAATATCTAGCCCTTGAGATTCCAGGACAATAAGGTTTGCTGGGAAAACTACCCCCCTTATGTCTAGCCTTACATTAGGGCATACTTGCCGGGTTATCATTTCTCCCCCAGGGGAGTGAACTATAAGTTGATGAGTCATTAAGTGCACTACCATGTCATGCCTTCTCATGAATTCCTTAGATAAGAATGAATGCGTAGCACCAGAATCAAACAACACTGTAGCTAGATGAGAGTCGGCAGGGAACGTACCAACAACCACATCTGGTGCATTGTGCGCCTCCTCAAGTGCCACGTGGTTAACTCTCGCACGTGTGGGTTGTTGCAGCTGCTTCTTCGGGCAACGGTTGGCGAAATGTCCCATCTCACCACAGTTATAGCACTGCACGGCTGCGTTATTACCTTGAGCTTTATTACCTCCCTGAGAGTTCTGCTGCGGCTGACCATTAGGGCGGGGTGCTGGAGCTGTTGGGCGGGGTGGTTGCATGGACTGGCGTGGAGGCTGTGGTGGTTGGCGCATCTGCGGGTTGTATGGTGCAGGTGGTCTGTAGGAGGAGTTTGGGTACCTTTGTCCTGGGTAAGGGTTCACAGGACGAGCCATAGGTGCCGCAGACTGAGGAGCATAGCGAGGTCGAACATTACTCCCAGAACCATGTGCTTGAGCCATCTTCCTTTTTCTATCATCATCGTCCAGCTCCTTCTTGGTCCTTTCCACTTCAAAGGCCTTGTCCACCAACTTATGGAAACTACTGTAGTCACTGGAGACCATGGCGAACTTCAGCTCCTTGTCAAGCCCCTTCTTAAAACGAAACTGTTTCTTCGAGTCTGTGTCCACATCCTCGGGTGCATAGCGAGACAGTTGGGTGAATTTGTTCAGATACTCTCGCACACTCATGCGGCCTTGCTTTAGCATGAGAAATTCTTCACGTCTCGCCTGGATCTCTCCTTCGGGCACAAAATGACTGCGAAAGTAATTCCTGAACTCATCCCATGTGATATTATCCGGGTCCTGATGGGCTTCAATGAAGGCAGTCCACCAATCGGCTGCAGGTCCCTGAAGTTGGTGCGAGGCTAACAACACCTTCTCTCGTCCTTCACATTGGACAATCCTCAGCTTGCCCTCAATAGTTCTCAGCCAATCGTCGGCCTCCATGGGCTCACTGGCAGTAGCAAAGGTGGGTGGATGGGTGTTGAGGAAGTCTCTCATGCGGGATCGGGGTCCTGGTGCTGGCTGTGGGTGGGGCTGATTTGGTGGGGGTGGAGGGGCTTGCTGGGCTTGCTGCATGTTGGCCACCACTTGTGTTAAATTCTGCATCATTTGCATTTGCATGGCCATCATCTGCTGCATATGATTCATCGCAGGTGCTCCACGGGCACCTCTCCCATTCCATTGCGGTAGCTGGATTCCAGCTTCATCATCACCAAGGGGCATACCACGGCCACGACCACGGCCTCTTCCCCTGCCTGCCATCTGAGTACGAAGAGAGTAGAGTCTTAGATTCTACTATAACTAGTGGAAGACTACTATGCGATACCTTACTATATGCAACAATCACAGCAAACACGCATATAAATGAAAATTCTTTATTAATAGCTCACTAATTAAAGAAGTATCAAAAAGGTGAGGTTGTGGACAAATCGCCAAGGCGTTCCACAACTCACACGACACACCAAGACAAAAATCATAAAGAGAAATAACACAACTCAAGGCCACACAAGTACGTCTACGTCGCTCTTATTTAACTAATGAGGGTGTGCCTATCCTTGAGTCGTGGCAAAGGTCGGGGACTACTCGTCGTCAAGCGGGAACTCCTCCGGGTCCTCGTCGTCGTCGTCGTCGTCGGGGTCCGCGGGGCCCTCTGGGTCCTGAGGTGGTGAGGCAGCAGGCGGTGGTGGTGCGGCAGACGCCACACTGGAAGGCTCCTCGTCAGAGGACTCCTCAGAAGACGACTCACGCTGGCCGCCACGGCGGTCTGGAGAGTCCGGGGTCCACGTCGAGGTGTCGGACGCGTAGTCGTCAGGGTCCTCGTCGGTGATCCGACGATACCTCCTGATCACTGCCTCGTGGCGCAGGGCGAGGTCACGTCCATCCTGAATCTCCTGCTGTGCCCTCTGCAGTCGGGCACTGAGCTCAGCCATGTCGCCAACAGTCTGACGAGACTGCGGGAGGTCCAGGGGTCTCTCCACGTGCCTGGAGACAAAGCCTGCAGTGCCACTGGGACGCTGCGGAACAAAGGCGTGCACCGTGTCCTCCAGACGGAAACAGCGGGCGTGACTCCAAAAAGTGGCTGCTTCCCAGCTAGCGTCCTGCTCCGCGTATCGGCGGGAGCTCCTCCAGGCAGGACTGCTGTGGGTCTTCACCAGCTCATCACCATAGTAAATGTAGATCTTGCAGCTCCACTCCGTCCTGCCGGGGCGCTGCACTCCAGTGGTGTGGTAGGAGAGCGAGAGGCTGTGGTGACGGTAGCCAGCCTCGCGGAGTATGGCCCGAAGGCGGAGTCGCAGTTGTCCTGCGGCCTTGCCGTCGGAACGGATCACCACGGGGTGACGGGGGTCGACGGCTGGAGAGCGACCGGCCAGCCTACGCGGGGGCACAAGTCCACCGGTCGACTTACGGGGGGTCGTCTTGGTGCGGGCCATCTACAAATTTTGAAAACAGGAGAGTGTCAGTAACAAAACATATAAATAAAGGAGTAAATAAAACAAGTAGACAAGGTAGGAAGTACAAAGCAATTTTGTAAATTACTTTTTAGAATATAATAGGGTCCTAAGTCATTCCTTTCTAACTAGGCTTGCGTCCTACGGGCAACACGGCTCTGATACCACTTTGTCACACCCGGTCCCAACAAGATAACCGGATGGCTTCCACATGTATGCCAGGATCGATTCTCATCATACATGTGTAGACGAAAGTGTAATATCATTTATTACAAGCCATGTTCGAGTACATAAATGTCTTACCATAATGACCCGTAGGTCTAAAATAAGCTTACAGAGCAAACAGCGGTAAAAGTAAACTAGTGTGGCTCCATGCACAGGCGTTGCCCGGGGGTTGCGCCAGCCTAGAACGTCTCCTCCGGATCAGCGAAGAAGTCTTCATTCTCCACCTCTTCTCCATTGTAGACTGAGGAAAGATAAGCAACAAGCAAGTTTGAGTACCAACGGTACTCAGCAAGTGGGAAAGAGATGACATGAGGGTATTTAGAAAGGAAGGCCAACTTTGGGGTTAAGCACTATAGCATTACAACCTATCCTTAGCTTTCATTAGCACCTACTTCTAGGTGTATGAACCCAACCATAACCCATTGGTAAACCAAGTGCCAACCAACAAATCCAAACCAAACCACCATTCCCGACATTGGCTAATTATGAATTGGACACCAAGCCGCTCTTGTCCGTGAGCACGGCTGTCATGACAGTTTGTAAATCTCTGCAGAGAATGTACCCTTTACCCACAAGCCGTGATTTCATCCCCTGTTGCCAGGTGGACTAAGGAAACCTCCCTGATGCCCGTGGTCGCGAACCACATTTGCACACTTCCTTTGGTGTGAGGCCAGGAGATCACTACGAGGTCTTTACAAAGGATTCTCCCGACGCGTACTAGCCCTCTGAGGTTTCACCCCTGTACAAAAGTGTGAGCCGTTACACCACGACTCAACACCCCAGTTGCCCCCTCTTGAGCCATGCGGATCCCAAGGCAGTACACCCTGAACCAATTCCCCACACTATCCAACCACTAATACTACGCCGGGAGAGGCCTAATTACTTGACCAAGCTGCCCCATACTCAGTCTTGTGGCGATACTATAAGGCTTAGTGGCTTCTCCATAAACCGGTCCTTAGAATCCGGCAAGGTTCATACCCCAAAACCCGGGTCTCGTGCGTACTGCACCATACCAAGCAAAACCAACCCGCCAGATTCCTACTCACTACAAACCAACTCACCATGTCTCAACCAATAAATCACAGTAATTAATGATAGAACATGTAATGTAGAGATATTTCCCTCCCAAAGACTAAGCATGGCTAAGCGTAAAGAAGTAATAACATCTACCCAAGCCAACCCGGGGACAAGGAATTACATGGAAGGGTACAGTAAATAGGATTCAATTTATTAAGCATGCAGCTAACTAAAACTTAATAAAACAGGTGCAACATGGTCAAGGAACTTGCCTTCTTCGGAGGGTGGGTCGGTGAAGTGGTAGTCTTGAAGGTTGTAGGCCGGCTCGGGGACCGACTCTATACACATCATCGCATGCGGAACGGAAAGTGGCAGCACACAATAAGAACAAGAGAATAATTGCATACCAACCAATAAACACAAAAGAAAACCTACGCAATTACGTTGCTAACACAATGTCCTTAGTTGAAGTTCTAATCAGAGGTGTGGGTGGAAATTGGGTTTTTAGGGTTGAGGTGGGGTTGATTGACAATTTATGGTTTTTATCTTTATTTTAGAACATTGCAAGGATTTGCTACAATTTTCCTTAGCTAATTTGAATAATACAGTAATGAAGTGGTTCAAAACAGTATCAATTAAATTACTTTAATGTAAACCAATTAATAAATAAAGGCCAAGTGATTTCCCTAATTAATTTATGCAAAAGAGAGTGTAAATTCTATGATTTTATGTAAATAAACATGGATGCAGGGGTTTTTATGCAAAACAGACATGATCAGAGGCTTGAAAATATTTTATAACATCACCAGGGGTTTAATCATAATTTACAGAGGCTAAAAATATATTTTATGGTGAAAACAGGGGCTAAAATGATTTATTTAATCAATTTAACAGTGCTGACACAATTTAATTAAAGTCCAGGGGCTATTCCCTAAAATCCAGGACCTAACTGCAATTACCGAAAATATGCGCAGGGGCCTACGCGCAAAACGGCCAACGGCCATATCCGCCTTCAATCTGGGCCGTCGGATTTAAAGGGGGCGGCCCGGATTTAAAATAAACGAAGGGGTACGCCCCTTCTAATCTCGGCCGTCGGCCCCAGATGGGCGGCCGAGATGGGGCCACGTCGCCCCAGAGGCGACGCGCGCACAGGGCGAGGCGGCGCGCGCGCGTCGGCCCGGCGGCGCACGGCGGCGGGGTCGCCGGAGGTTGGCCGGAATGGCCAAAACGGCGTCAATTTCGAGCGCTCTACACACCAAACGGTAGAGGGGGATCGGGGGAGCTCACCGAGGGGGTTTTTGGGTCTTGAAATCGGCGGAGGGACGTCGGCGACGTCGGGAGGCGGCGGACTCCGGCGGTGCTCGTCGGGATTGGTGAAGCGGCGGCCAATTCCCCGAGCGACGATGTCCGGCGTGTTCCTGGAGGTGTGGCGCACGTGTTAGACCGAGGGGGAGGGAGAGAAAGCCGGCGAGTCGACGGGAACGGCGGCGACATACCTTGCACCGGCGGCTAGGGTTTGGAGCTTCGGGGAAGGGGAAAATGGGGGGCGCCGGTGGAATTTATAGGGGGATTTGGGGCGGCGAGGGATGGAAAGCGATTTCCCCCAAAGGAATTCCATCCCGGGGCATTAAACGAGGGGGATTCCATGCCGGGATTTTGAGCGGAGGCGGCGTTTCCGGGCGGTGTCGGGCGCGGGCGCAGGGAGGAAGAAGGAAAGGGGGGAGGGGCGCTGACCGGTGGGCCCCAGCGCGCAGAGAGAGGGGAAAGGGAGAGGGTGGCGCGGCTGGGCCTTGGGCCGGCGGGGAGAAAAGGGAGGGGGGGGGGGGAGAAGTGGGCTGGGGCGGGATTAAGGCCCAGGGGGGGGTTTTCCTTTTCTTTTTCTTTTTGTTTTCTTTTCCCTTTTTCATTCTTTTGCAAATTTGAATTGTTTTTCAAATTCAAACGAATTCTATCGCATTTTGAAACTCAAATGCAAACATTCATGATGCATCCCTAGTCTTTTTCTTTTGTTTTTAAATTTTTGAAAATTTGGGTGTTACAGTTTATGAAAAGGGTCTTTAGCATTCTGGTCGATCTCAGGCATTGTTTACTCATCGACCCATCAACAGCATATGGAAATATAAGAGAATAAATTCAACAACAAGAACAGGTTCTTCACTATAAACATTCACCACAAACATACTACCACTGTCTTGAAATAATTGTTGTTTTAGAGAATTAAAAGAATTAAAATGAACTAATGAAATTTATCCTAACAACAAATAAATTGATACGGAGGGAGTACGTCCACAAACACACTGCACCTACAGTTATCAGATATGTTTTACATTTTCTGTTTTATGTAACGATCGACTACAATGACAGGCCATGAGATTGTGCTTCACCAAAGCTACCAGCAATGCTGTGGGCTCATAAAGTCACCTTGGCTATCGTCAATGAACCACTTGTCCGCTTCAATATCTAAATAAGTACCCCTTCCGTTAAAAATTTATCGTTTTTTAGTTGAAAAATGTATTAAAACGTAAGGAGTACATTCTGAGCTTAAGAGCTGTGTGTGTACGTGTGTCACTAGCATGTTTAGTACAAATACTCTTTTATTTGAAGTTGAACTCCACTTCCTGATAGACCGTTAGTTGTTGGGCTAAGGAAGCAGCAAGTGCTTTTAGTTGCAATGGAGACAACCCTTTGAGTTTGTCACAAAAGAGGTTCCAGTTCCAGTCTTGCCATATTACAGATGTCACCATTACAAAGGTGCGTAGGTTTGTCTATACATGTCGAGTTGGTTGCTAGCACGAGCACGAGCACTCGAACAGTACCAGTCCAAATGGCTTTTCACCTAGGGGCGAATGGAGCGCGTAATGCAACATTCGAGCTAGACACATGGGATGCATCAGGATCTAAGGATAAAGCCGCTTGCTGCTGCTTTGAGAATTAGATTGGATAAATAGATATTGAACTCGGCTTTGTGCAAGTCTTCCATGTGAGGAGCCTAGGTTGTGTCTGAACTACGGGGATGCACTTGGGTTTTTGGAACAGGTGTCAATCCCACAAAGCACACAGGTCTGGGTCTTTCAGTTTTAATATTCGTGAAGCCTTAGATTTTGCCTTGCCTTTTTACACGACGAAGGCTGTAAAAGCTATCGTATACAAAGCTACTTTTATTTTTGTTACATGACGAAGGCTCCTCTTCTATTACCTAAGTCCAAATTGGCATCAGTGTTTAAGAAAGAGGCATTGGTCGCCACAAGGGAAGTAACATCTGCAGAAGCAGATTTAGGCCAAATCATCCTTCATCCAGAACCCGGACACAACATGGTGCATTATTCAAGAAGATCTAACAAGAGAGTTGTCGAAGTGTGCAATCGACACTTCCTCTGGTACTACTTGTTAGAAAAATATGAGGCAATTTACTGAACCATTCCGGAAAACAAGCAAAAACAGCAGCGATCGGCAGACAGACGGGACGAGAAATAACGCATACCGATTTGAAGCCGAACGAACCACTGTAGATCTGACGGCAAACAGCCGCTGCAGACGTTGGTGACGACGTTGGACCGTAGCGCCCGATCTCCTCGGTAGACGACCCGTGGTGAAGAACGCGAGCAGTCGCGCGGAGCGCTTCCCAAAAACCTTATTCGCCCTCTCCCGGTGCAGGATCGCAAGGGCGAGCGGTTCTGGAGACCCGCTCTCTCGATCGTCGGTGCACGCCGGCGCTCGGGATGGAGAAGACTAGAAGGCGGCGCAAGGAACCCACCCGAACGTGGAAACGATCTGATCGTGGGATGTTCTCTGCCGTACCGCGCACGCCTGTATTTATAGAGTCCCACGGAGGCGGTTCGTGTGCGATCCGGATCCGAACTGACTCTGCAGTCGTAAACGCGTCCATCTCCAATGACTTTGACTCTGTCTCGGTAGCCCCAAAAAATTCGAAAGCCCAAAAGCCCAATGCCCAATTTAATTTTCTGCAAAAATATAAAATCTGGGCTCGGCTCGAGGCTCAAATTCACACGAACACACGCACGCGCATGTGCGGAGCGGGGCGGGGTGAGGCGAGCGAGCGAGGAGGAGGAGGAGGAGGAGCTCGCGTGGGTCACCCCTCTCTTCCTCTCTTATCTCACTCAAGGAGTGGAAGAGCAACCTCTCATATATGTAGGGGTTGCTTCACTTCCACTTCCCATGTAGGACTAAACATTTAGCATCACCCTCTCTTGCACTAATGGACCTTTGAGATTTATTGGGAATTAATTCTGAATATTAGATGGGCCTAATCCATTTATTCCAACAATCCCCCACCAGATCTCAAAGCCATTAGAAGAGAGGTCATTATCGTTCCTTGTTTGATACACTAGTGTTTCGGTAGAGAATGTGAAGTTGAACTTCTGTCTAGATCCTCAAGTTTATCAGGTCACAACTTGAACAATGGACTACGCCTTGAATTGCAAGTTTTGTATGAACTGACTTCACCCAAAGACCATTACCAGTACTTGACTACCAGTAGTCTACCCCGCGGGTGGAGCATATGCATCGTACTCTCTGGTCTCTTCATGAGCTTTCCAGAGATCACCCAAATCTCACAGACTGCAACGTTAGATAGTCGGAGATTATATAGATGTGTTTCCTTCAAGACTGCCCTGTAGGACAACATCTTTGCTACACATAGACAACAGAAACACATTAAGGCAAATCGCCAACCTGTCTTACAGTTTGAGAGTACAAGTGCGTATCTTCACATAGAGAGGGTATAAATGAAGTACTCTCATCGGTGAACCACTAGCTCATTTTCCCATGTCCTAATTCACGGGATCTCCGATCACATAGGCTGAGTTACTACTATGGTGTCACATCAATGGGTCTCAAACCCATCTCTCTCGATGCACTTTCTATCACATTACGTGATAGACCCTCCGTAAAGGGATCTGCCAGGTTTTTGTCTGTTTGTATGTATGAAACAGTAATCACTCTGGAGTTTCTCATTTTCCTGATAGATTTTAAACGTCTCTTGACGTGTCTTGATGATTTTGCATTATTCTTATAACTGGTCGGAAATCACCGTCTGATTGTCATAGTTCATAAGGATTGTCGACAATGGTTTCTCAACTACATGCAAATTCATCAAGAGCTCTCGCAACCATTCTGCCTCTGCAGTTGCTGTCTCTAAAGCAGTGAGTTCTGCTTCCATGGTTGACCTCATCAAAATGATCTGTTTGCAAGACCTCCATGATATAGCGCCACCCGCTAGAGTGAACACATATCCACTCGTGGCATAGAGTTCATCAACATCAGAGATCTAGTTCGAATCACTATAACCCTCAGACACGGCCGGATGCCGAGTATAGCATATTCCATAACTCATTGTACCTCTCAAGTAGCGCATAACCCTTTCAAGTGCTTGCCAATGATCTATACCCGGGTTTGACATGAACCTGCTCAGTTTGTCACAGCAAACGAGATATCAGGGCGGGTTGCGCTTGCTAAGTACATGAGTAAACCGATCATATGAGAATATTTAAGTTGATCTCTCGACCCTTTCTTGTTATTTCTGAGTATCACACTGGGATCATAAGGCGTTGGAGAAATCTTGCTATCCATAAAGCCGAAACGGCTCAAGATTTTCTCAACATAGTGGGATTGATTTAAAGTAATTCCACTCTCATCCTTATTCAGCTTAAAGTTCAGAATAACATTAGCTTCTCCCAGATCTTTCATATCAAAACACTTTGATAGAAAAGACTTGATCTCAGAAATTATATCAATACTTGTACAAAAAATGAGTATATCATCCACATACAAGCATAGTATAACGCTATCGTCCCCACCATGGCGATAGTACACACACCGATCAGCCTCATTGATGACAAAGCCCGCAGACGTCAAAGTACTATCAAACTTCTCATGCCATTGCTTAGGTGCTTGTTTCAGTCCATACAAGGATTTCAACAATTTGCACACATTTGTCTTTTCACCTTTTACTACGAATCCATTAGGCTGTTCCATATAAATCTCCTCTTCCAACTCTCCATTCAAGAAAGCTGTCTTTACATCCATTTGATGGATGATTAGACCATACGAGGTAGCCAAAGAAAGTAGTACATGAATTGTTGTCATTCTGGCAACAGGTGAATAGGTGTCAAAATAGTCTTTACCTTCCTTTTGAGTATAGCCCTTTGCAACTAGCCTTGCCTTGTACTTTTCAATAGTACCATCAGGCCTGAGCTTCTTCTTGAACACCCACTTAGAGCCTACTGTTTTGCACTCATACGGCCGTTCAGCTAACTCCCAGGTTCCATTGGAAAGAATTGAGTCTATCTCACTATGAACTGTTTCTTTCCAGTCATCTGCATCATGCGATGCATATGCCTCTGCTATGGATCTAGGAGTATCCCCACAAGGTACGAAATGAAATCATCACCGAAGGATTTTGCAGTCCATGATCTGTTACTCAATTGAGTTATTTCATTGTGTTCCTCCTCTGGGACACTCTCAAATGGTGTATCAAGAAACTCGCTAGTTGTGGTGGATTTAGGACAAATTTCAGAAGAGATCCTAACAGTGCTATGCATATCTTTCATAGGAAAAATATTCTCAAAAAATGTTGCATCACGATATTCCATAATAGTATCAACATGCATATCAGGTACCTCAGATTTAACTACTAAAAATCTATATGCGATGCTCCGATGAGCATAGCCTAGAAAGACACAATCCACTGTCTTTGGTCCCAGCTTGCGTTTCTTGGTAATTGGAACATTAACCTTTGCCAAACATCCCCAAGTACGCAAGTATGAAAGTGATGGTTTTCTCCCAACCCACTCCTCATAAGGGGTTTTCTCTTTATTCTTGTTTGGAACGCGGTTTAGGACATGACATGAAGTCAATAGAGCCTCCCCTCACCATGCCTTAGATAAACCGGACGTGTCTAACATGGCATTCACCAAGTCACACAATGTGCGGTTTTTCCTCTCGGCTACCCCATTTGATTGGGGTGAATAGGGAGGCGTTCATTAAATCAAAATTAACGTGACATAAACGAGAATGCCAAACACTTGCATCATCATTAATACCGACACAAATATGGTTTACTGACTTATTATTAAACTCCAAAAGAGAAAAGCGGAACATGCCTCCGCATTCATAGCCTTTACCAATAAATTGTCCATGCTTAGACACAACTATTTTATTGCACTCTAAAACTACTTTAAACCCATCTCTGCATTGAAGGATACCGCTAACAAGATTCTTGTTCATGGTAGGGACATGCTGCACGTTCTTCAGCTGGACAATCTTTCCCGAAGTGAACTTCAAATCGACTGTGCCAACACCACGAACAAAAGCATGTGATCCATTCCCCATTAGGACGGTGGAATCCCGGACGAACTGGTAAGAAGTAAACATGGACATGTCAGAACATACATGAACATTAGCACCCGTATCAAACCACCAACATGGTGTTTGAGAAACAGAAAGAACAATAAAAGAATTAACGTACCCATCTGCATTGCTAGACGTCACTATGTTGACATTCTTTTTCCCTCTGCGGTCTGTCCTCACAGGACAATCCTTGGAAAAATGTCTCTGCTCCCCACAGGTGTAGCAGTAGCCATCACTGGCTTTGTTTGACTTATTCTTCTTCTTGAAAGCAGTAGTTTTGTTTGGCTTGAATTGAGACTTGTTCCCTTTGTTCTTGACATTGGGTTTCTGCACCATATTAGGATTGGCGCTAGATTGACCCTCGCCTCCTTTCTCAGTAGCGTCCTTAGCCCAAGCCTTCTCCTCAACATCAAGAGATGCTATCAGGTTTTCAACTGATATTTCCTGTCTCTTGTGTTTGAGTGCTGTGGCGAAGTTCCTTCATGATGGAGGTAACTTTACAATAATGCACCCAACCACAAACTTGTCAGGTAAAGGACACTTAAGGAGATTGAGCTCTCTCGCAAGGCACTGTATTTCATAAGCTTGTTCAACTACAAGATAGTTGTTAACCATCTTGTAGTCATGAAAATTCTCCATGATATACAGTTCACCGCCTGCATCGGCTGCACCATACTTAGCGTCATGTGCATCCCAGAGCTCCTTACCATCTGTGACTGTCAGATAGACATCACAGAGTTTATTGTAAAGAACACTTAAGATGCATCCTCTCAGGTCAGAATTGGCTTTCTCGAACTTCGTCTGTTCTTCAATAGACAAAGGACCTTGAGGCCTGCCCTCGGTTACCCAGAAGATCTTAAGCGATTGGAGCCAGAGCGTGGCCTTAACTTGCCACCTCTTGAAGTGCACGCCAGAGAATTTCTCTGGCCTCAGTGCATCGGCTAAAGTCATCATGTTCAACTCAGGAAATTTCCTAATAAGGTTTTTGGATTGTTAGAAAAATATGAGGCAACTTACTGAACCATTCCGGAAAAACACATGAAAACAGCAGCGATCGGTAGATAGATGGGACGAGAAATAACGCGTACCGATTTGAAGCCGAACGAACTGCTGTAGATCTGATGGCGAACAGCCGCTGCAGACGTTGGTGATGACGTTGGGCCGCAGCGCCCGATCTCCTCGGTAGACGACCCATGGTGAAGAACGCGAACAGTCGCGCGGAGCGCTTCCCAAAAACCTTATTCGCCCTCTCCCGGTGCAGGATGGCAAGGGTGAGTGGTTCTGAAGACCTGCTCTCCCGATCGTTGGTGCACGCCGGCACTCGGGATGGAGAAGACTTGAAGGCGGCACAAGGAACGCGAACGTGGAAATGATCTGATCGTGGGATGCTCTCTGTCGTACCGTGCACACGCATATTTATAGAGTCCCACGGAGGTAGTTCGTGTGCGATCCGGATCCGAACTGACTCTGCAGTCGTAAAGGCGTCCATCTCCAACGACTTAGACTCTGTCTCGGTAGGCCCAAAAAATTTGGAAGCCCAAAAGCCCAAAGCCCAATTTAATTTTCTATAAAATATAAAATTTGGGCTCGGCTCGAGGATCGAATTCACACGAACACACGCGCGCGCGTGTGTGTGGGGCGGGTCGGGGCAATGCATGGCGAGGCGAGTGAGCGAGGAGGAGGAGCACGCGTGGGCCACCCGTCTCTTCCTCTCTTATCTCTTACACAAGGAGTAGAAGAGCAACCTCCCTTATATGTAGGGGTTGGTCCACTTCCACTTCCCATGTGGGACTAAACATTTAGCACCACCCTCTCTTGTACTAATGGTCCTTTGACATTTATTGGGAATTAATTCTGAATATTAGATGGGCCTAGCCCATTTATTCCAACACTACTAAGAAGTAGTCCGCAAATGTTCTTTTTTAGGAGGAGCGTAACTCGAACAACTCAAGAACAAGATGACCCAAGAATTTATACGTGGTTCGGACCGCCTGAGTGTAATACCCTACTTCATAGAGGTTTGTGTGTGGTATTGAGTGTTATTGAGCCTGAGTCAGTATGCGAGCGTATCAGATGAGACTTTTCTTCTACGTGTAGCGCATACCTTTTATATGCCAAGGTCTGGCTATTATAGCGAGGTCGAGACATGACAGGTGGCCCCAGGCTATTAAGCATCCTGTGCACGATTTAAGGCACTTAATAGTGCTTTATTGTGTATTAGCGTGTCCTAATGGCGACGACGTTACCACGCTCCTGATCATGCGTCATTATTACAAAATTAATGATGCGTTAACCAGATGTCGAAGTGTTAATACGACACTTGCCCTGGATCTGCTAAGGAGCAACCCGTAGAGGTTCTTATTAGGCGGGGCTTAGACCTCAATCAAGTTTACGTGCGTATGAGAGTGTATGAGACGGTGTTTTTTACGTGTTTCGGGCCACAAGGAGCATAACACCCTACTCCATGGTGGATTGTATTGCTAATGAGTGTGTATGCGTTTGTGTATCGGGGATTCGATATTGGGTCTTTTGTAACGGTGGCGGTCTGGTCCTTTTATAGACGAGGCCGGACGCCTTACAAGTGGGATTCGGGGCCCGACAGGAGGTCCCGAGGCAATCTTATCCTAAATATCTAAGGCTTCTCAGATAAGCTTGCTCTAACTGTGGCCTTGAAGACTCACGTCTTGCCGCTTGAGTCGTTAGTAGCCCATTCGCCATTGCTGACAATGGTTGGGGATGTCCCGTCTAACTGTCTATGTGGCCGTAAGCTATCCATTTGGTGGAGTGGGATAGGCCTGCGGCGTCTTCACTGTGATGCGATTGGTCATAGCAGTACCTGACATTAGGCGTGCGCCGTGCGCCGTGCCATGCGTCTGGGGAAGCTGCGTATCTTCAATCCTTGATAGGGACAAGGTGCACCGCCCTCTTAACTCCAGCAACTCTTCGTCCAGGGCAAGTGGCTGGTCTACGTGACAGCTTGGGAGCTCATCTCTACGGAGGAGGTAAGGTACCATCTCACAGACCACGTGGCGTCTCGGGAGCTCACCTCCGCGGAGGGGGTCAAGTCCCGTCTTATGGACCACTTGGCAGCCCCATAACCTGCTCCCGAGTAGAGCGGGGACTCTAGGGCTGCGGGACACGTGACAGCGCTGGAGCCCACCTATACAGGAGGTGACCTTTCTGATGCCTCAGACGACGTGGCAGCTCTGGAGCCCTGTCTCACGGGGGAGAGGGATCCTTACCGGATGGTCACGTGGCTGCTTGGGAGCTCGTCTCCGAGAGGGAGCTGTACTCTTATTCAGGGTCTCTTGCAGGTACCCCGGACCCCGTATCTGAGGCTGATGGGTCCGGGTCTTCTGAACATGTGGTGCCCTCGGACCCTGCCTCTGCGGAAGGCGGGATTCCTAGGCGGCTCTATCTTGTGTGCGAGGGTACCCGGTATGCCGGGTACTGACAGAGGCCCCTTGGTAGATGTGGTTAGGTAGCTGGGCACATCTACCATTTGATCGCAGAATGTCTTCGACGGGCACCCAGCGCAGCGAGGGAGTTGGAGTGGATTGCTTCAGTGTTGTCTACCATCATCACAACAGCGTCGACGACGGGCCCCTTGTGAGTTGCCGGAGCTGGCTACTCCGGCGTCGCCTACCATTGTCGTAGAGACGTCGACGGCAGGCCCCTGTGGAGGTGCTGGAGCTGGCTGCTCCGGCGTCGCCCACCATTGTCATAGAGACGTTGACGGCAAGCCCCTTGGGAGGTGCCAGAGCTGGTTGCTCCAGCATCGTCCACCATTGTCGTAGAGACATCGACGATAGACCCCTTGGAAGGTGCCAGAGTTGGCTGCTCCGGCGTCGCCAACCATCGTCATAGAGACGTCGACGGCAGGACCCTGGTGTACAGGCTACCACAAAAGAACCCTGTTAGCAACAAGAGAGGGTCGGGAGAGTTTACTCACTTATCCACGCTTGTTGCTATCGTCGACATGCTGGGACGTCGATGACAGGCCCCTTGGGAGGTGCCAGAGCTGGATGCTCTGGCATCATCCACCATCTTCGTAGAGACATCGACGACAGGCCCATGGTGTACAGGCCATCACAAGAGAACCCTATTAGCAACAAGAGCGAGGCAAGATAGTTTACTCACTTATCTGTGCTTGTTGCTGTCGTCGCCGTGCTGGGACGTCGACGGCAGGACCCTTGGGAGGTGCCGAAGCTGGCTGCCCTGCACATATGATAGAAAGAGAGGGGGGGGGGGGCTAGTCTGCTCGCCAGTTCTACCTGTTCCTCTCCCTAGCTGTGTCATGTCTTACTGTCCTGGACTGATGCACGGGGCTTGGGTAATTTGATGCGCTGGTGCTCCGGGGTCCGGCTCCCGCCGTCCTCTGGGTGTGAGCTTTCTGGCCCCAATACTCAGCCGTAGCATTGGGAGGCAGGGTGTGTATGCTTAGGATACATGACTAGGCTAAGCTGTTTACACCCTCTAGACCTCCTGCTCGGCACAAGCCTTTCCTGGGAAGCCTTCTCGCGCCACCGGACCCTGATGATGAAAGCAGCTGGAAGAATACCTCGCACACCGCAAGTACCTCAAGCAAACCCGCCTATAGCAGGACTACACGACTCCAGCATGGGTGAGTTACAGAGTGTATAACCGTGTATATAAAGGTAATATACAATAAACGAGTCTAGTATGGTATGATCATAAAATTAATGCGTAATTAAATGAACAATGTTTTTAAGAAAACATTAAGTAAAACAAAGTTTTTTTATCGGCGTTCATAGGGGTAGATAGGCTTTTCACAAAAGAGGGCAACGACTGTCTTTCGAATGATGAGGGAGGCAGGGTGTACAGGCTTAGGATTCAGGACTAAGCCAAGCTAGTTGCACACTCTGGACCTGAACCCCCCGGAGCTCGGTTGTCCTTAATGCTTCTCCTAGGTCCTATGAAAACCTTTACACTGTCCTTCTAAGCTTAATATTTACAATAGGGGTGCCCAAGGCTCCAAGGGTAGCTGTGATAGTTGCGGGGCATTCTTGCTGTCTACAGCTACTAGAGGGGCGATGAGCGAGCGTCCCTAATTCCTGCCTTGACCGCCCGCCTTGCTAGTGATCTGAGCAGAGCCGGGACTGAGCTCGACAGCCTTGACGGGTGTGTCGGTGCTGCCGGAGGGCTGCAGCCGGGCTGCAGTGGGTGCTCCGCGCTGACGTGAGCTCAACAGAGGCTGACTTGATCCAGCTCCGCCCGGGACAGGTGTTGGGTCTGCTGTGAGGGCTTGGAGCTGCTCCAAGGCTAACATCGCAATAGTGCAGTCTTCGCGGATCTTGAGGACGCCGGAGGGGGTTGGCATCTTCAGGACAAGGTAGCCATAGTGGGCTACGACCATGAATCGATACAGGTCGGGCCTGCCGATGATAGCGTTGAAGGGGAGGCTGACATCCGCAATATTGAAGAGGATGCTCTCTGTCCTGTAGTTGTCGGGTGTCCCGAAGGTCACCCGGAGATGGATGTTGCCGTATGGGATGATGCTCCCTTGTCCCACCCCTGAGAATGGGCTCGAGGGGGCGAGCTTGGACACTGGGATCTGTAGCTGCTCGAAGGTTGCGCGGATGAGGAGGTTGAGTCCGGCTTCACTATCAAGACGTAGTGGAGATTGACGTTGGCAATAGTGGGGGTGACCAATAGAGGTAGAATATCCGCCCCAACCATGTTCTTGGGGCAGTCAGAGGCATCGAAGCTGATTGGCGTCTCCTTCCACTGGTGGTGCAGCGCTAGAGTAGGGGCAGGGGCTATCCAAGCCACTGCACGACGAAGGGTCTTGACCGCATTCCGGGACGCGAGATACCAAGAACCTCCGAAGATGACATGGAGTGTCTTGCAACACTCTTGGTCGCTGTTGGCATTGGATTCCTCGTCTTGGTGGACCACTTTGATGACTCTCTCTTGCTTTTGGTACTCCATCTTCTCGTCATCGTCGACCTTGGGGTCGACCTTCTGCTTGCCCTCCCACTGGCAGAAGGGGGCGCTGTCCGGACACTGCTATGCCCGTTTTTGATAGCGTTCGACGCATCTCTTCATCTCCCAGCACTCGCTCATGGTGTGGTCACGAGTCTTGTGCACCAGGCAGGGCTGGTTCCGTTGTCAGTAGCAGGTGGCTGACATGGGCGTTTGTCGAAGCGTGGGGGTCTTCCCCCTCTTGTCTCCGCTGTTGCAGCGACGGGAGACCCATGCAACAGCTTGTTCTGGTCGCCGCCCCGGTTCTTCTTTTTGCCACTACCCAGGGTAACGACACTATCATCGTTCTGGCCGACTCTGCCCACTATGGGGGTGGCCTGAGTCTGCCTGTCACGACCCTCGGCCGCGCCGACACACCGGTCGGCGATGGAGAAGAGCTCGGAGACATCTTGCACGTTCTGTGTGGCTAGCTTCTCGAGCATCTTTCGGTCACGCAGTCCCTGCTAGAACGCTACTATGACAGAAGCATTTGGGATGTTGGGGATGGAGTTGCGTACCTGGGAGAATCGTTGGATGAATGATCTCAGCGTCTCCTTCGGTTGCTGACGCACGGCGTGGAGGTCGAGCTCGGTGCTAGGGCGTGTGTAGGAGCTGCCGAAGTTCGTCGTGAACTGTCGGCAGAGCTCATCCCAAGAGGTTATGAACCCCTCGGGCAGATTCATCAGCCATGACTAGGCTGAGCCGATTAGGGCGACGGGGAAGTAGTTTGCAAGGACGGGCTCATCCACTCCTGCAGCAAGAAGTGTCGTGGTGTAGATCTGCAGAAACTCCATTGGCTAGATGCTCCCATCGAACCTTTCCAGCAGGTGCGGCAGGAACTTGCGCAGCCACATCACTAGTTAGAGGTATGGCACCAAGGCCATGCACCATCTGACGGGCTTCACTGGAGAGGCGTACGAGACAACATACACCAAGGGGGTTTGCTGTGCTACGTGCGACTGCTGTGGGGCCTGTTGTTGTAGCAAGTACTACTGCGACACCTGGTGTACAGGGCAGTCTAGGGGTGCAGTCGACCCAACATAGTCCTGGTTTGATGGCTGCGGTGTAGGGTTTGCCTGAGGTGCTCCTCAGACGGAGGACTCCTCCTGCTCAGTCCCTCGAGGCCCGTACTCAGCGTCAAGGTTGCGCCGTCTCTCCGCCGCCGCTCGATGATGACGCGGCCATCTAACTGAGCTTGTCGACGGTCAAGCTTAGCCCTCAGGTCCTCTATGGGGATCTTACTAGTGCTGGTAGGCCTGATAGATCTGGAGTCGACGGTGTGGCGATCGATGAACAGCGTGCACAATAGCGACACTTGACGTCTCCCTCTGTTGGGAGAGTTGATGGCCGCAACGACGAAGTGGTCGATGTCTTAGACCCACTGCTGAGCTGCTCCCTGGGAAGCGTTCAACAATGGTGGGTGGTGGAGAAGAGCCCTGGACGCTGCCAGAGCGCTCTCCAGGCTTGCCGTCGACGATGCCGGGGGAGTTGACTGGGCCGGGATGTGTCCCGACTCACCGTCCTGGCCAGCCATACATGCACGGGGGCGCGACGGACCAGAGAGTGCCGCTCGAGCGATGGATCTGGTCACCGGATGGCGGTCGCGGAAACCACCTTCCACGGGCCTGATGAACACCATGGTGGTGAAAGCGCTACCACTTTTTTGAGGGAAAAAGCCCCTACCTGGCGCGCCAAATGTCAAAGTGTTAATGCGACACTTCCCCCAGATATGCTAAGGAGTAGCCCACGGAGGTCCTTTTTCGGCAGGGCTTAGGCCTCAATCAAGAGTACGCGCGTATGATAGTATATGAGATGTTGGTTTTACGTGGTTCAGGCCACAAGGAGTGTAAAACCCTACTGCACGGTGGATTGTATTGCTAGTGAGTGTGTATGTGTTTGTATCGAGGATTCGATGTTGGGTCCTTTGTAATGGTGGTGGTCTGGTCCTTTTATAGACAAGGCTGGATGCCTTACAAGTGGGGTCTGGGGCCCGATAGGTGGTCTTGGGGCAATCTTATCCTAAATATATAAGGCTTCTCGCATAAGCTTGCTGTGACCGTGGCCTTGAAGACTCGCTGTATTGCCGCCTGAGTCGTTAGTAGCCCATGCGTCGTTGGTGACAATGGCAAGGGATGTCCCGTCCAACTGTCTCTATCGCCATAAGCTACCCACTTGGCGGAGTGAGATAGGCCCGCATCGTCTTCACTGCGATGCGATTGGTCATAGCGGTACCCGACATTAGGCGTGTGCCATGCCATGTGTCTGGGGAAGTCGCATATCTTGAATCCTTGATAGGGACAAGGCGCACCGCCCTCTTAACTCCCGCAACTCTCTGTCCAACGCAAGTGGCTGGTCTACGTGACAACTCGGGAGCTCATCTCTACGGAGGAGGTCAGGTACCGTCTCATGGACCACGTGGCGGCTCGGGAGCTCACCTCCGTGGAGGGGGTCTGGTCCCGTATTACGGACCACGTGGTAGCCCCGTAACCCGCTCTTGAGTAGAGCGGTGACTCTAGGGCTATGGGACCCGTGGCAGCGTTGGAGCCCGCCTATACGGAAGGTGACCCATCTGATGCCTCGGACCACGTGGCAACTTAGGAGCCCTGTCTCACGGGGGAGAGGGATCCTTACGTGCTGGACAAGTGGCTGCTTGGGCGCTCGTCTCCGAGGTGGAGCTGAACTCTTCTTCGTGGTCTCTTGCAGGTACTCTGGACCCTGTATCTAAGGTTGATGGGTCCGGGTCTTCTGAACATGTGGCGCCCTTGGACCCTACCTCTGCGGAAGGCAGGGTACCTAGGCGGATCTAGCTTGTGCGCGAGGGTACCTGGTATACCAAATACCGACACCAAGACTTTAAATGGTTGATTTATAGCCTTGAATGTCCACATCGTTGGAGATGCCAGAGTCCTTCCTATTGGAGAGGTAGGGTTCGATTCATGGTAGCACCAGAGCCACCCTTAGCAGGAAGGCAGGTCCGGTGCCGCGGGACACGTGGCAGCACTGGAGCCACCCTTAACAGGGTGGCAGGTCTGGCGCTACGGGTCAGGTGGTGGCCTCCAAATGTCTTCTCTCCTGGAAGGTGGGACTCAACGCATCTACCTCTAGTAAGCGAGGGTACCTGGTCCACAGGGTACCGACATTGGCCCCAGGGCCCACCTCAGGGGAGGTTTCGATTCCGCAGGTGGGGCCACCATCCTTCCTGCGTTGATGCTTCAACTTTTCACTTGGGCGGTTGAATCGTTGGCACGTTCTTGCGCCATCCATAAGTGGCCTTTCCTGATTTGGTAGGTGTGATGTGCAGCATGCGGATCCCACACATTGAAGAACGTCGATTCCCAAAACAAATTTGGTATCGATTCCCAACACATTCTTTGTAGTCCAGTTAGGCCGCCTCCCTTGGGTTGCCAACTTCTCATCATGACAACGGTTCACCTGGTGCAACTTTTTTGCCAAGTGGACCCGGGCCCCCTTGTCATCGACGAAGGTGAGTACAAGCTCCATATGCAGTTGATTTCCAAGCATCACAAAGGATAATAAAGGGAGGAGTTTGCACAACGAAAGAACTCTTACACTCCGATCTGTTTCCTTGCGCATAGAACTCTCTGCTTCCTTCTCTCCATTGTGCTTGTGCTTTCTGATCTACTCCACTCGCAGCCATGGAGCCCGCTGTTCTCCCCTCCAACCTTGTAAGAAAGAGGGACATCGTGGGAGTCTGGAAGCTGATGGGCTGGCAAGGCCCTTCCTTCGACAACGCGATGCGCTGCGGGAGCCTTCCTTTCACCAAGAAGAGATCCGAGGACATCGTCTTTTTCATGACGTATGCCATGGTTGGGTTAGTCCCACTAGTTTTCTCAAGGCCCTCCGTCCCTCTGTTCAAGACATTCTTCACCCTTCGGCCGACTGGGAAAGGTACAAGCCTCATCGGAGGTTACTACTTCCTAAGGCGGACGAACTCTCTGTACAAGTACATCAGATCTTTCTCCTCTGGGAAGTGGGTGTAACACCCACATTTTCATGCATCATGCATTGCATAAGTTCATATACGTGTTTAACATTAAGGCATATAAAAATGAGCAAGTTGAAAATGAATTAGGAGCAAAACAACATTCAAAAGTTCTGAGGAGTGTGGACTAGTCCGTTTTTGGTGCGAACTAGTCCGATTTCTCTCTAACCTCCCTCAGACATGTCTGTTTTTGCTGCGGACTAGTCCGTTTTTCTCTCTGTATCACTTTTGGACTTGTCCGGTCTATTGCGGACTAGTCCGGTCATCCCAACCTTAAAAATTTTGCTAAGTCCCCAGACTTGTCCATTTTCTACCAGACTTGTCCGTTTTCCTCTCTGACTAAGTTCAGACTTGTCCGATTTGGTGCGGACTTATCCAATTTTTCTCTGACTAATATTGGACTAGTCCGGCCTTGCGCGGACTTGTCCGGTGATCTTGATTCCGATTTGATCTTTTGTTCCACGACATGTTTTTGGGTTTTACCTTAAGTGGGCCTAAGGATGTTGCGTCTATCTCTTTTGGAGCCCATGTGGGACCCCACACCGGCCTCCACCCTCTCTAAAACCGACATCCATCAAACCCTAATCCTCCACCTCTATATAAACAACCCCGCCCTTAACTTTACATCTCTTTGCCACTTTCGAAACACACCCAAACCCTAGTTCGTGGGAGCCGCCACCAAGGAGGAGAAGGAGATCCCGAGGAAGAAGAAGAAGAGGAGGAAACGAAAGAGGATCAAGTGATCAAGATCTCCATCAAGTTTTCGTTCTCCATCAACAAGTCACCTTCAACTTTCTTCATCAACCCTAGATCGTGAAGATCAAAGTGTTGCCTCCAAAACCCTTGATTCATTGGAGTTCTAAACACCTGGTATAACTTCTACTTCCTATTTATCACGTGAATTAACCCCATTTATCCAAATTCACATCGATCTAGAAAAGCCTATTTCGCTGGTTCTGTGAAGGGTGGACTAGTCCGGTCCCAAGCGGACTAGTCCGGTTTGGCTGTCTGTTTTCTGCTGAATTAAATTTAAAATGATTTGAATCAATTCCAAACCTATCCAAACTTATTAAAAACCATTATAACAAGTTAGTAAACATTATTAACAACTTATTAACAAAGTCTTACCTCACAGTTGCATTAATCATGCATATCATATCATATTGAGTAACATATGAGCCTTTATTGATTGTAATTCTCGTCTTGTATGTTTATTGCACGGTTTAGGTGGATTTGTGCTAGAGGGTGCTGCAGAAGACCACCAACACTATCACTTTGAAGTCTTTGATCCCAATCAAGTCCAAGAGAAAGGCAAGTGTCCTTGAACATATTGATCCCTTTTTTACAACAAATGTTTTGTTTTCAAAACTTCATGCTTGTGTCAATTTGATGGGAATTCCCGTGATAGGAAGTTTACTAGCTTTGTTTAACCACCCTTGTCATCTGGAATACATGGTAGAGAGTCGGGAAGGGCTTTTTACCTTTGCTTCGCTTAATTAATTGGGATGGGAAAACAACTATACCATTTAATTATGCATTATTGAGATTAAGGTTAATATGAACAGGCTAATATGACATGGTAATGGGTGATCTAAGCAAGCATGGTATGTGGATGGGTTGGATGATATGGTGATTCCGCTTGTTTTAGATCTTAGATCCGGTTCGTGGAGCGACCATCAAGGATTTACAATGCCACCACAAGGCCAGGTATGGGTGCGACATAGCTGATTCATTAGGCTATTGCTAGTATTACGCGGATCATTTGGCACACCAGGGAAAGGGAGTGAGATTGGGTTTGGATTTGTGGCGGGACACCTTGGGATCCGAATGGCACAAGAGAGGGCCCTTGGTCGAAGATGTGCTCAGTTGGAAGCATCGCCACCGGTGAAACCTCAGTGGGTCCGTACATACTAGTAATCCCTTTGTAAAGGCTATTTTGTGATCTCTTGGCCACACACCAACAGAAGTGTGAGACAACATAATAGAGGTTCTAGTCACCAAAAGGTGATGAAATCATGAACACATGGGTAAAATGGTACAACCTCTACAGAGTGTCTTAAAAATTATCATGATAGCCATGCTCTCGGTCATGAGCAGCCTGGACCCTCACGTAATTAGAAGGAAACTTGGGATTCGGGATGGTCTGGGTGTGTTTTGATATTGGGACAGTTTGGTACTGGTTATGGGATGGTATTATGGTTTATGGCAATGGATATGGTTATTGGTAATGAGAAATCTGGTATATGGATGATGGTAATGAAATATGGATTGGAATTATGATAACTACATGGTTTATGGTGGGTTTACCTCACATACATATAATATATTGCTTTTCAAATGTTTTAATGTACTTTTGAGCACTTAGGCTTTATTATTGTCGTCATTTGAATCAGCTACATGTCATAATTTCTCACACTTGTTGAGTATGACATGTACTCACCCTTGCAATTCCCCCACCAACAGTTGCAGGTCAGGATGGGAGTATCACGATGTTAATGAGAAGTTCTAGGTTGTGTGCTGCCGTCAGCTTTGCCTGTGGTTATGCTTGGAGACGCGCTACCCTTATTGCTTAGTTTGCTTAGTTGCTTATTTAGTTTGTTTCTGCTGCATTAGTTCAAACTTGGCATTAGTATTCATTAGAGTTTGTATTCGAGGATATTCTAAATTTTGTAATAAAAGTGCTTAATTAATCTTATTCTATGGTAATTTTCTGTATATTCGTTTGTGAATGCACTCGTGTATGTGTGTTGAACGTCCTGAGCACACATATGCATTCACTTGGTTCATTTTCAGAACCGGGTGTCACAGTGGGGGACCTGGAAGAGCGACTGGGTAAAAGTCTAGACAGACCAACATGTCTACTTGGAGTTGCTGGCCAGACCTCCCACCACAGACACTGACTTCTGGGAGATCATTTCAGACCTGTCGGCGGAGTACAATCCGGTGCTCACAAAGATCTGGCACCTTGCTGAAGGAGTCATGTCATCACTTATGGTGCTCTGCGATTTCTTGTCTCAACGCCTTGCTCCTCTTCAGCAGCGGGAGTTCCCAACCTGGAACTATGGTGGGGAGATGGACTTCAACCAGCTTGAGGTTGGCTTACAAACTGACTTCGATGAGAAGGCTGTTCTATTCAGTTTGTTGAAGCTGTACAGTGGTACCATCTCTAGAGACAACCTCATGCCTCCATCAAACTTCTTGTCAGTGTTCGCCATGCCGGAGGTGAGGTCGCAACAGCTAAAGGAAATACCGACCCTCGATGATACCGACATCACCGTGCGACAGAGGGGTGACGCCCCCAGAGAAATAATCATCTCTAAAGCTTCGACCCCCAGTCAAATGGAGGGGTCTGGAACTGACTCTGAGAGTGGCAAAGGGAAGTTCCATGCTGTAGGTACCCTCAAGACCGGGTACCCCCGCATACAAGAAGAAGCTCCGGACCCGGCCTCCCTGCTGAGGCGTCCTCCGGAGCTGCCACGCGTCCTCCGGCTCTGGACCCTTGATCCCATCGAGGAGGGCTCCGGAGCTGCCATGCATCCTTTGGATCCGGGACCTTGCTCCCACCAAGGAAAGCTTCGGAGCTGCCACGCAGCCTTCGACATTGGACCCTCGCTCCCACCGAGGAGGGCTTCAGAGCTGGAGTGTGTCCCACGACCTGCAATAAGCCGTGGGCCCCGAAGAGTAAAGGGCAGTGTGTCATGTCCAGTCACGCATTGAAGGCGCGCGCCTTCCCGAGGTGCACGATGCTGCACACACCCCTTGTCAGGTACTATTGTGTCCAATCACATCGCAGTGAAGGCGCTGCAAGCCTACCCCACACCGCCAAGTGGGTAGCTTACGACTACAAGATGGATGGGACGTTCCCTGCCGTCATCAATGACTACGCATAGCCACTAGCATCCAACACGGCAAGACGACATGTCTTCAAGTTGCGGTCAGAGGTAGCGTATGCAAGAAACCTTAGATATTGTACATGATAAGATCACCCCAGGGCACCTGTCAGGCCCCAGGCCCCACTTGTAAGCTATTCGGCCTTGGACTATAAAAAGACTGGGCAGCCACCTACTTAGACAGACTCACGGGTCCACTCGGACTAGGCGACCGAAACATCACACACGCATACACACATACTAGCAATACCGTCGACCGCGGAGTAGGGTGTTACGCTCCTTGCGGTCCAAACCACGTAAAAACCACCGTCTCATACTCTCATCCGCTAGAACACTTGATTGAGGCCTAAGCCTCGCCGAACAAAGAACCTCCACGGGCTGCTCCTTAGCAGATCCGGGGCAAGTGTCACACTAACATTTCGACATTTGGCGCGCCAGGTAGGGGTTTTTTTCATCAAAAAAGTGGTAGCGCTTTCACCGCAATGGTGTTCATCAGGCCTCCAGGGGGCCCACCGTCGACATTTCTTAGCGTTGATGGTAGGAGACGCCGGAGCATCTAGCTCCGACATCATCCAAGGGGCCGCCGTCGATGTTCTTCTCATTCATGATGGGCGACACCGGAGCATCTAGCTCCGACACCACCCAGGGGGCCAGCCGTCGACATTTCTACACCGACAATGGGCAACATCGGAGCAGCCAGCTCTGACACCACCCAGGGGGCCTGCCGTCGATGTTTCTACACCGACGATAGGTGACGTCAGAGCAGCCAGCTCCGACACCACCCAAGGGGTCTGTGGTCGACACTTTGACACCGACGATGGGCGATGCTGGAGCAGCCAGCCCCGACACCAGCCAAGGGGACTGCCGTCGACATTTCTACAGTGACGATGGGTGACGCTGGAGTAGCCAGCTCCGACACCATCCACAGGGCCTGCCGTCGATGTTCTTCTCGTTGATAATGGGCGACGCTGGAGCATCCAACTCTAGCACCTCCCAGGGGGCCCGCCGTTGACGTTTCTTAGCATTGATGGTGGGTGCCGCTGGAGCATCCAGCTCTGGCACCTCCCAGGGGTCTGCCACCGATGTTCTGCATAATTAGGGTGGGCGCCGCCTCGGTTAGGTGGCCACCTTGTTGCCATCACCGTTGGAGACTTCTCCGATGATGACCACACATCTCAATTCAGGTCTGACGCTCCCCAAGGGGCCCACTGGCATCAACTATTCAAGCTCCCACTCTCCACTGGGGGCCCGTCGATGACATCCTGCGACTAAGTGGTAGGCGTGCCCAACCAGTTGGCCACACCTATGAGGGGGCCTCTAAGGGGTCTCATGGGCAGGACGTCAAGTGGTTTCCCGCCACCAGGGCGACAACGACGTCACCAAGGCATTATGTTGGAGTTGTGCTATCATGCTAAAGGCGGATCCGCATGAGGTACTCTAAGGGGTCTCATGGGCAGGACGTCAAGCGATTTCCCACCACCACGGCGACAACGATGTCACCAAGGTGTTACTGTAAGCTCGACCCGAAGATCCGCTGTTAGTTTTACTTTTGGCACTGTGAGAAGTCCAGAGTATGCAGCGTGCTTAGTCTGGTCCTACACCCTAAGTGTGTACACTTTGCCTCCCCAGCGCCACTTCGGTAAAGCTTCACCCTGGGCGTAGTGGTAGGATAGTTTTTTTTTTGAATAGGGTGTCATAGCATCTAGAAGTAGCGCTCGAAGCAACTAAGCTCCGATGGGTCCAGTCCAAGGTGTTCAACCTGCTTAGCATGGTTCCATACCATAAACCTGCACATTTTTCCTCCCTTGTCATCTGTAGCGGGTCGTTGCCTTGTTGTAAAGTCTGCCTTCTCCTATGATTACCAAGTTAGGAGAACCACTGTCTTACCCTATGCTCTACTTATGTTCATTTAACTACACATTAATTTTATGATCATCAAATCATGCTAATTCTCACATATTCTCTGTTATATGCTCGGTCACTCTCTCCCTGTCTCGCGCCTAGTGGAGTTGTGCAATCCTGCTGCAGGCGGGCCTGCTTGAGGTACCTGCAACATGGCTGTGGTCTCTCGGCTGCCCCCTTGTTTTGGGTCTTGTGTTGCCAAACGCCCCCCCCCACGAAAGGCTTATGCCAAGCCAGAGGTCCAGGGTGTGTAGCCTGCTTAGCCTAGTTCCATACCCTAAGCGTGCACACCCTGCCTCCTAGTGCTGCGACTAAGAACTGGGAGCCAGACGGCTCGCATCCCGATTAAGGCGGGAAACGAGCCCCGGATGCTAATGCACTGAATTACCCATGCCCCAATCCTCAGCTTAGGATTGTAAGCCGTAACAAAACTTGTGGGATCTATATGTGCTGAATACATTGGCTTTGGCTTTGACAATAAAACTTTTGAATGCTGTCATAACATATTTTTAGCAAGGTCCAACTCTAGCTCCGAGCTTCTGCAATGTCCGAAAATAGGTCTGACTTTCTTTGTCTAGATCCGACGTGTTTTTGGGTAGCTCCGGTGAGCTTTGTCTTTAGCTCCGGCATGTATTTGATAGCTTCAACATGTCTTTGTTTAGCTCCGATATCTTTTGCTAGATCCGACTTATGTTGGTTAGCTCTGACATGTTTTTCTAGCTCCGCCTTTTGGGTTGACTAGTTCCGACTAGTTTTGGTTAGCTCCAGCGCTAGGTCCGACTAGCTTTGGTAAGCTCCGGCGCTAGGTTGTACTAGCTTTGGTAAGCTCCGGCGCTAAGGTGTACTAGTTTTGACAAGCTCCAGCGCTAGGTTGTACTAGCTTTGGTAAGCTCCGGCTCAAGCTCCGGTTAGCTTTTTCTAGGTTCAGAGCTTGATCGTAATGTTCCAAATTTTCATGTGAAATATTTTGAACTTGCTTTACACTTATGGAAAGGTTGCTTAGTATTCTTTTACTAAGGTTTTTGGTGTGTTTTGGTGGTTATGGCTGATATCGTTTTGATATGCTTTGCAACATGCTTATTTGAGGTGTTCACGTAAGGTGTTGTTGTTTCGGAACTAACTTGAGTCAAGTCGCAGACTTGGGCTCGTACGGATTGGTTGTTTGTTCATGTGTAGGTGTTGCTTGAGTTCAAGTCATGGCTGGTCACATGATCCTTTGTACTAGTCTCATGGAGGAGATGAGGTTCCAACAACCAAATTCAGGAGGAATTGTGGTTGAGCGGGTCAGGAGGTCGCGCAGGATGATTGAATCAAGGGCAGCGCATATGAAGGTTACTGGACGTCGAAGGAAGGTGTTTGCACGTATGGATGAGGTGCATGACGTGGAAACATGGTTCCAAAGATGGTTTATGCATGGAAAGATCTGGTTGGAAGGATCGGATCGTATAGGTTGATGACTTTGGCAGTGGCGGAGTCGGTTATGGCTCGGTATGGAAAGTATCGAGTTGGTTATGTTAGGATTTCGCGTGGGCCACGAATTTGAGTTGTTTTAGGAATATGGGATATGTTCCTATGGTGTTTGGAAGTCTTAATATTGCTTCTATCTGCGTATAGAAGAGTCTTAAGCAGTTATAAAAAGTTCCAATTCGTGAACGGAGTTGGATTAGGGTCCTGATTTGAGTAGAGTTGGCTTTCGAGCTGGTTATATAAGCAAGGGAGGCCAGAGATCGTGGGGCACGACTTTGGGGCTGTTCCTCTTGTACTATATTGAATAAAACTTTTAGTTTGAAGGAACTTTTGTGCCTTGTTCGTCCGACTTGTTCCAGACAAGTTTTACTCGTCGAGTTTCTGGACAGCACTACCTTTTATCGGTGGTTTTATCATAACTCGAGTTTTACAGATGCAATTGACGTGATTCTTTTTGGGCTGTATTCACAACTTGATTATCTATCATCTGTCAAAATTTCATGGCCATTGGATTCTGATCTACACGAGTTTCTTTGCAGCGTTCCAAAACTGTTTTTCTCGGGTAGGACAGATTGACCTTTGTTCGATCTCTCGATCATAACTTGAGTTTCCCTCGACGGATTTGAGTGATTCTTTTTGTGATTTCTCCGTGACTTGATTCTCTCTGATATATATCACCTTTTTTCATGGTGAAACACGTTTAGATTAGTTTCACACACGATTTCTCTAACAGATTGTTTTTCTGCCGAAGGGGTTGGGATTTAATTGTTTCTGCTGCGTAAGATTTTTAAATCTACCATTCACCCCCCCTCTGGTAGCTTTTCACGTGATCTTCGATACTAAAATTTGTATCAGAGCCACGGTGCTCCAATCATTGTGATTTGCACGTGTTTTTGACTAATCATCATGGAGAAATACTCCGCCAAACCTTGTATGTTTGCTGATATTGATTTTCAGGTTTGGAAGGCACGCATGGAGGCCTTCATCCAGGCCCAAGGCTTCGCCATATAGGAAAAGGTGTACAAGCCTTATGATGTGCCATCAAATGATCAAGTTACGGCTACAAACCTACGGGACACTGACAACAACAACAAAGCCCGAAACTTGATCATCCAAGGACTCACTCAAAGCGACTTCGACCGCGTTGCACACCTTCGATCGGCATACAATGTGTGGAGAGAGATTTGTGACTATCACAAAGGATCCAACACGATCAAGGAGGTGAGACAAGATATGATCAAAAAGGAATATATGTGTTTCGAGATGCAACCCGATGAGTCTACCGATGAGCTTTTCGCTCGCTTCAATAAAATTCTTAGCAATCTGCGTAGTGTCAATGTTAACTTTTCTGATACTGAAAATGCTAGGCAACTTCTTAGTGCATTAGACATGTCAATTTGGGAGATAAAAGTAACATCTATTCGTGAATCAACTATCATGAGTTCTCTTACATTAGATGTGCTTTATTCTAAACTAAAAACTCATGAAATTGACATCTTATCACGTAAGAACCCAAATAAGTCTATTGCATTTGTCTCTCAATGTGATATGCCTAGCTTCGGCCAATCATCATCTTGCAATACTCTTGCTTTGTTGTCCTCACTAACCCTGGAGTAGATCAATAAATTTCCAGAAGAAGAGTTTGCACTCATCTCAACTAGATTCTCAAAAGCATTGCAAAATGTGAGAACTAGAAGGAGAGGAAGCTCCAGACCTCAATGATGCTTCGAATGTGGTAAGACAGAACAGTTTCGTACAGAATGCCCTAACCTTTCAGGTCCTACTACCCGTGAAGAAAAACAGAACAAGGTCAAGACAACCTCTGGAAACCCCAACAAAGAAAAAGAAGGGTACCATAGGACTCAAGATGATTAATAGCTTGCTTAGTCTGGTTCCGTACCCTAAGCGTGCGCACCTTGCCTCCCAGTGCTAACAGCTGAGTACAGGAGGCCGGATGGCTCATGCCCTGAGCAAGGTAGTGACCATACCCTGAATATTGTCACACTGAATTACCCATGCCCCGTATCTTAGCTATGGACCGTAAGCCATAACGAAACTAAAGAGCAGGGAAGTGGTTACTGACGAGGGAAATTACTTTTTATCTATCGTGAGTGCAGGACATATAGAGAGCTGCCGTCGATGTTCTACATGTCCGTCATAGCCGTCAGCGGCCGGTGCCATCGACACTTGTCTAAGCTCCAGCACCCCCCAAGAGGGCCACTGGCGTCACCTCTCTGAGCTCTGGCGCCCCCAAGGGGCCGCCGGTGTCACTTCTTCAAGCTCCACTGCTCCCAAGGGGCCGTCAACGATGCTTCTCCAAGCTCTGGCGCCTCCCAAGGGACCGCTGACGTCACTTCTGCGAGCTTCGGTGCCCCAAGGGGGACACCGACGTCACTTCTCTGAGCTCCAGTGCCCCCAAGGGGGCCACTAGCGTCACTTCTCTGAGCTCTGGCACCCTCAAAGGGGCCGCTCACGTCACTTCTTCGAGCTCCGGCGCCCCCCAGGGGGCCCGCTGGCATCACTTTTACAAGATAAGATGAAGGCCCCACCTTCGGGATCGTCACCTCTCCTGAGGTGGGCTCAAGGGCCACTGTCGGTACCCTCACGATCGGGTACCTTCGCATACAAAAGAAGCTTCAGACCCGGCCTCCCCGCTGAGGCGTCCTCCGGAGCTGCCACACGTCCTCCGGCTCCGGACCCTTACTCCCACCGAGGAGGGCTCCGGAGCTGCCATGCGTCCTTCGGCTCCGGGCCCTTGCTCCCACCAAGGAGGGCTCCAGAGCTGCCACTTAGCCTCCGGCATCGGACCCTCACTCCCACTTAGGAGGGCTCCGGAGCTGGAGTGTGTCCCATGACCTACAATAAGCCGTGGGCCCCGAAGAGTAAAGGGCGGTGTGTCATGTCCAGTCGCGCATTGAAGGAGAGCGCCTTCCCCAGGCGCACGATGCTGCACACGCCCCCTGTCAGGTACCACTGCGTCCAATCACATCGCAGTGAAGGCGCTGCAAGCCTACCCCACACTTCCAAGTGGGTAGCTTACGACAATAAGATGGATGGGATGTTCCCTGCCATCATCAACGACTACGCATAGCCACTGGCATCCGACACGGCAAGACGACGGGTCTTCAAGCTGCGGTCACAGGTAGTGTATGCAAGAAGCCTTA
Organism: Tuctoria greenei; assembly: GCA_036927565.1. Lineage (NCBI taxonomy): Eukaryota > Viridiplantae > Streptophyta > Magnoliopsida > Poales > Poaceae > Tuctoria > Tuctoria greenei. The sequence continues at coordinate 30,461,564 of JAYESD010000003.1, read as the reverse complement.
GATATTGTACAGGATAAGATCACCCCGGGGCCACCTATCGGGCCCCGGGCCCCACTTGTAAGTTGTCCGGCCTTAGACTATAAAAAGACTGGGCATCCACCTACTTAGACAAACTCACGGGCCCGCTTGGACTAGGGGACCGAAACATCACACACGCATACACACATACTAGCAATACCATCCACCGTGGAGTAGGGTGTTACACTCCTTGCGACCCGAACCACGTAAAAACCATCGTCTCATACTCTCATCCGCTAGAACACTTGATTGAGACCTAAGCCCCATCGAACAAAAACCTCCGCTTGCTGCTCCTTAGTAGTTCCAGGGGAAGTGTCGCACTAACACTTCGACACTTGCGGAGGCAAGCCAACAGAAAAGGTCTGACTCAAGCTGGAGCAAGGGGAAAGAGTCTGCCGATTCCTCCACCAGGAAGAGGAAGTTGGAGCGGGTGGATGCAGGCTCCGCCAGGCTAGCTCTAACAGAAGCAGTGTCATCGTCAGGGTTGTGGCGCCCAACCTTGAAGTCTATGGTGGTTGTACCTCCCACGTCTTTAGCTTCAGTCCCGGCGCCACCAGTGTGCAACGAGTCTGAAAAGGGTATTGCGACAGAAACTCCGGTGGGAAGAGATGCGGCGCCAGTCCTGGAGGTCCCAGCAGCTATGAAGCCAGTATCTGCTTCAGGGACTCCTGGACCATCTGCATCACCAGCGACGGTGGGATCAGATGACTCGGACCGCCCAGGGAAGAAGTTCCACATTGATTGGAGCTTTCGAGCCCCTAGTTATGAAGTGAAATCAGGAATTTGCTTTTTTTCATTTCCGGCCTCTTTCTGATTCTTTATTTCTTCTATTTATAGAGCTTCGAGGCTAGTTGCTAGTCAGGTGCAACCAGCAGGCCACGCCAGCATCGTGGCTGAAGATACCAGGCCGGCTAGTCTGCCGGTTAATGTTGTGGCATCTCTCGAGACCACAACGGAAACTGTTGCGGTGCTGGATCCAATAGCTAATGCTAGGATGACTTTGATGCCAGCTAATGACACCACGGTCGTGCCGAACCAACCAGCTGATGTTGTGTCAGAGCCGATGCTTGATGCTATGGAGGCGCCAAAGGCATCGACTAATGCTACGTATGCATTAGCAGCAAGACTAGAGGAGATATTGGAGCTCGACAACAGCTCCGAGGCAGTTGGTGAAGACTTGTTGGGGTCCATGCTAGTGCCATGGGACCCAACGATTGTTCTTGAAGTGATGGGAGAGCCAGCTGGCCCGATGGAAGGTCCGGAGTCAATCCCTCTATCTCTTTCTATAGAGAACGCATGCTCCAGTCTTCGCCAAGTATGACTTGGCTTCGACCATGAGAACAATGTTTTGGAGGCAGAGCGGTAGACTCTTAGGCGGTGGCGAAAGCTTCTAAATTTCAAGATGAAGCTGATGCAGACCCGCCTAGCCAACGAGAGGGACCGGCTTGCAGCTGAGTGGGCGAGCCTAACACGCATGAATGAGCTGCTCTGCGACAAGCAAGATACCAACAAAGTGTTGGAGGCTTAGACTCGCCAGGCGCTAGTGAATGCGAGAGCTGCCACTGAGTTGGCTGATGCTCGCTTGGACTCCTTGAATAAGTTGAGGAAAGATCTCCTCAAAAGCCAAGAGGTAGCTGCCAATAAGGAGCAAGAGCTCCAAAGAAGAGACGCGAAGATCTTCAGGGAAGCTAGAATGCGGGGGGAAAGATCTGGCTCTCCACGTCGATATGTTAAAAGCTTGCTCTGAAGAAGAGCGGGAGCAGTAATGGCAGGCGGGGCAAGAACTCAGCAAGCGAGAGATTGCTGTGTCTGCAAAGGAAGATGAGGTGAAGGCAGGAGCGAAGAACCTAGCAGCGAGGAAGGTTTGCCTGACCCTCCGAGAGAAACATGTTGTGGACCAACAAAAGCAGCTGGCTGAACGGATGCAGAAGCATGCGAAAGAGGTCGAACTATTCATGAAGGGGGGCTTCATAGAGTTTAAGACTGCGAGGAAATCTTTGGTGGAGCTGAAGGCCGCATGAAGGATAGAGGCCCAACAAATCTAGGACTTCTTGGGGCGTGTTGAAAGTGCACTGGTGCCTCTGAGCTTCAGTCCAGTCTGGTCGAGCGACCCAAAGCTAGAAGTCGGCCAAGGTCTTGCTGCTCTGAACTCCACTCGGATCAAGCTGGGAGTGCTGGAAGATATCATTAGCGACCAGCTGGAGACGAAGGGAAAGGTCCTGGACAAGTTTGTAGCACAATATGTGCTAACTTGCTTCCGTGGTTGGGACTCCTCCATCTCACTAGCTCCGGTGCTGGAAGGGCCCGTCGAAGAAACGGAGGAAGCTGCCAAGGCCAGCGTGCGGGACACTGCCAAGAACGTTACCTCATGGTTCGAACACAACTCCAACAATAGTTAGGACCTCCTCATCCTTATCTGCCATTGTATCTTCATACTTTTTTTTGTAAAAAGCTTGGAACTTGAATGAAATTGATCTTCTTGATACTTTATATTCATTGTTGAATCTTGTGTGTTGTCATTTCCATAGTTTACTTGGCTCCCTGGTAGACGTACTCAATGGGTTGAGGAAGTGTACCATCAGGTACTTGGCAATGACTTGAAGCTTTTGGGTTAGCTCCGATCTTGATCGTGCCTTTCGGGAGCACTGACGGGACCCCTTGCCAACGTGCAAAATGTTAGCATTGGGCTCCCTGTTAGTGTTGGATCTTGTTGACCCGATGTGACCCATTGTCAAAAGCCCCCCTGGGGGCACTGTAGCTCCCAGAGCGAGCGCATAAAACATTTGTCCTGCACGTGAGAGACAAGAAAAATAGTAAAAGTGCTTCTTCTTGCCTATACTTCAGTTGCGTCTTACTATATTTAGTTGAACTTTGGGTCCTGAACAATTCAGTGTGATAATAACGTATATTGGTTGTGCTTTTATAGGTCCGTGTGCTGTTTGGACCTGCCTTACTTTGACGCAACACCAGAAAAGGTAGAGTGGCGTACGTAGGGTGTTGGACAAGGCTAAGTCTTTAGCACACTCCGAACCTATTAGTGGCATTGGTTTTCATGCGAGTAGGCCATTCAACGATCACTAGGTTCCGAAAAAGAATACCAAAAATACTTGAATATGTATCATATGAATTCTTAGAAACCAATTTTCAATAGGAATGCACAACTTTACTACTAGCAAGAAGGAAAAATAAGTAACATGTGCAATGTAAATGCAAGTAGAGTCCGTTTTCATATTATAGTATTTCATAATAAGTCCGGATAACAGGAAAGGCAAGGTTACACGCTTAAGGTACAGAACCATGGTAATCATGCTATACATCTTGGACCATCCCAACTTGTTCATGGACACTATGAAATACTATAATAACAACAAACTCACCTCCGTGCTAAGTGTAGAACTTACAGAGGTGATTAAGGTACAGAACCATGGTAATCATGCTATACATCTTGGACCAACCAAACTTGTTCATGGACACTATGAAATACTATAATAACAACAAACTCACCTCCGTGCTAAGTGTAGAACTTACAGAGGTGCTTTATGTTCCAGGGGTTGGGAAGTGGTGTTCCATCCTCTGTAGCCAAGCGTACGCATTCTGGGCGGGAAAATTTTGTCACTCGGAAGGGACCCTCCTAGCCTGGGGAGAGCTTGTTCACTCCTTCTCAAGGAAGTATCCACCGCATCACTAGATCGCCTACTTCAAGCTGCCAATTGTGCACATGCCGTTGCTGATAGCGCCTGAGCGCTTGGTGATACAATGCATTTCGGACAGCTGCTTGGCATCTTGCCTCATCGGCAAGGTCTAGATCATTGCGCCAAAGTTGATCTTGCGCGGCTTCATCGTAGGTTCAGACTCAAAGAGAACCCATGGCGATCTCTAGAGGGAGAACAACTTCCGATCCGTACACCATGTAGCCCGATTGGGTACTGTCCGGCTAGCCTAAAGTACGGACGAAAGCTCCTCAATCCAATTGGCATCATGCTTTTTCAAGAGTTCAGACGTGCAGGTCTTTATTCCTTTGAGAATCTCAACATTTGCCCTCTCGACTTGCCCATTACTCGCTGGATGCGCTACTAATGCGTATGTGATCTTGATGATGAGGTCTTCACAATATTATTGGAATGCTTCACTTGTGAATTGGGTCCCGTTGTAAGTGATGACTCTGTTCGGGACTCCAAATTTGCAGACTGTGGACTTCAAGAACTTGATTGCTGATTGCTTTTTTGATTGTTACAATAGAAGGTGCTTCCGGCCACTTCGTGTGACACCCAGTTCCGAAAAAGAACCAAGTGAACACATATGTGTGACCAAGACGTTCAACACACATACACGAGTGCATTCACAAAAGGATAACCAAATAATTACCACAAAACAAGAATAATTAAGCACTTTTATTACAGAATTCAGAATATCCTCGAATACAAGCTCTAATGAATATTAATGACAAGTTTGAACTAATGCAGCAGAAATAAACTAAATAAGCAAACTAAGTAGCTAAGAAAATAGGGTAGCGCAGGTCCAAGCAACACCACAGGCAAAGCTGACGGCAGACACGACCTAGAACTCCGCATTATCATCGTTATACTCCCAATCCTGACCTGCAACTGTTGGTGGGGGAATTGCAAGGGTGAGTACATGTCGTACTTAGCAAGTGTGGAAAGTATGACATGTAGCTGATTCAAATGACGAATATAGTAATGGCTAAGTGCTGAAAAGTACGTTAAAACATTTGGAAAGTAATAGATTTATGTATGTAAAGTAACCCATCATAAACCATGTAGTTATCATAATACCGGTCCATATTCCATAACCATCATCCATATACCAGATTTCTCCTTACCATTAACCATATCCATTGCCATAAACCATAATACCATCCCATAACCAGTACCAAACCATGCCAATACCAAAACCCCTCTAATCATGCAGGTCATCCAGGTGCTCTTAACCGGGAGCACGACTATCATGATAGTTTTAATACTCTGCAGAGTTGGTACCACTTTACCCACGTGTTTGTGATTTTGTCACCCGTTGGCGACTAAAGAAAACCTACGTTATGCCAGAATGCTACCATAGGTGTATGGCCAAGATATCACAAAGTAGCCTTTACAAAGTGACTACTAGCATGTACGGACCCACTGAGGTTTCGCCGGTGGCAATGCCTCCAACAAAGCACATCTTTAACTAAGAGCCCCCTCTTGTGCCATTCGGATCTCAGGGAGTCCCACCTCAAATCCAAACCCAATCCGACTCCCCTTCCCCGGTGCGGCAAATGATCTGCTCAATACTAGCAATACCATAATTAATCAACTACGCCACACCCATACTTGGCCTCGTGGTGGCACTATTGTCTTGGCATATTCTCACATTAACTGGTCCTTAGATCTAAAGCAAGCAACCACCATGTCTTCCAACCCATCCACATACCATACTTGCTTAGATCACCCATTACCATATCATATTGACCAGTTCATATTAACCATAATCTCATTAATGCATAATTAAATGGTATAGTTGTCTTCCAATCCCAGTTAATTAAGTGAAGCAAAGGTAAAAAGCCCTTCCTGACTCTCTAGCATGAATTCCAGGTGACAAGGGTGGTTAAACAAAACTAGTAAACTTCCTATTATAAGTTTCCCATCAATTTGACACAAGCAATGTAGCTTTGTAAACAAAACATTTATTTTAGAAACAGGATCAATATGTTCAAGGACACTTGCCTTGCTCTTGGGCTTGATTGGGATCAAAGACTTCAAACTCCTGGTGCTGAAGATCCTTTACAACACTCTCTAGCGCAAATCCATCTAAACCACACAATAAACACACAAGACAAGAATCACAATCAATAAGTGCACATATATTACTCAATATGACATGACATGCATGAGTAATGCAAATGCGAAGCAAAACTAGTTCATGAGTTTTTAATGATGTTTACTAACTAGTTCTAATAGCTTTTAACATGTTTGGACATGTTTGGAATTGATTCAAGCAAAATTAGATTTAATTCAGCAGAAAACAGATTGCAAAGTCGGACTAGTCCGCCCGTCGCAGGAACAACGAACTAGGGTTTTCTGGATCGACGTGAATTTGGAGAAACGGGGTTGAATTCACGTGAGAAAGAGGTAATAGAAGGTGTACTAGGTGTTTAGAACTCCAAAGAATCAAGGGTTTTGGAGGCAACACTTGGATCTTGACGTTCTAGGGTTGATGAAGAACTTAAAGGTGAATTGTTGATGAAGAATGAAAACTTGATGGATATCTTGATCCTCTTTCGTTTCCTCCTCTTCTTCTTCTTGCTCGGGATATCCTTATCCCTCATTGATGGCGGCTCTCCTCGAACTAGGGTTTGTGGTCTTTCAATTAAGGCAAAAGGATGTAAAGTCAAGGGGTGGGGTTGTTTTTATAGAGTGGAGGGCTAGGTTTTTATGGATTTCGAGTTTGGGGTGGGTGGAGGATGGTGTGGGGTCCCACATGGGCTCCAAAAAGAGTTATACACGATGTCCTTAGGCCCACTTAAGGTAAAACCCAAAAACAAGTAGTGGAACAGAAGAACAACTCGAAGTCGTGATTTACTGGACAAGTCCGAAAAGGGCCAGACTAGTCTAAAGATTTACAGAGGCAAAAACTGACAAGTCTGGACAATATCGGACAAATCGGAACTTGGTCAAAGAAAAAACAAACAAGTCTGGCCGAAACCGAACAAGTCGTTTTTAGTTAGAGGGAAAACGGACAAGTCCGTTAGATGCCAGACAAGTCTAGGGACTTGGCATAATTTCAAGGTTGGGGGTGACCGGACTAGTCCGCTATGGCACCAAACAAGTCCGAAAGTGTACAGAGGCAAAAACCAGAAAAGTCCGATGGAGGTCAGAAAGAAATCGGACTAGTCTGCACCGAAATTGGACTAGTCCGCACTCCACAAAACTTTTGAGTGTCTAAATTCATTTTAAACTTGTTCCTTTTTATGTGTATTAATGTTAGACATGTATATAAACTTTATGCAATGCATGATGCATGAAAATTAGGATGTTACAAACCTACCCCCTTTAAAATGAATCTCACCCTCAAGATTCGACGCGGAAGAGAAGAGTAGGGAAATTCCTTCTTGAGATCATCTTCTAGCTCCCAAGTTGCCTTTGATTATGTGTGATGCTTCCATTACACTTTACACCATCGAATCACCTTGTTTCTTGTGACCCTCTCCTTGGTTTCCATGATTTTGACCAGTTGCTCGGCATTCGTCAAATCTGCCTCTAATTCCAATTCTTCCATTGGCACTTGTTCTTTCTCTACCCTCAAGCACTTCTTGAGTTGGGAAACATGAAACACATCATGTACATCAGAAAGATGAGCTGGCATCTCTAATTTATATGCTACTTCCCCTCTTTTGCCCAAAATCTTAAATGACCCAATGTATCGAGGTTCGAGCTTGCCTCTTATGTTAAACCTCTTATGACCTCTCATGGGTGAAACTTTGAGATAAACGAAATCTCCCACTTCAAAGGCTAGTTTCCTTCTCCTATTGTCCGCATAGCCTTTTTGCCTTGATTGAGCAACCCTCAAGTTTTCACGAATGACCTGGACTTGTTTTTCAGCTTCTAGCAACACATCCGGACCAAATACTTGAGTTTCTCCTGTCTCATTCCAAAACAAAGGTGTCCTACACTTCCTTCCATATAGTGCTTCATAGGGTGACATCTTCAAGCTTGCTTGATAACTATTGTTATATGAAAATTCTGCATATGGAAAGCTCTCGTCCCAACTTCTTCCATGCTTTAAAGCACAAGCTCTTAACATGTCCTCCAAAATCTAATTGGTCCTCTCACTTTGTCCATTCGTTTGAGGGTGATATGCTGAGCTGAAATGCAACCTTGTTCCCAATGCTTCATGTAGTTTCTCCCAGAACCTAGAGGTAAATTGAGAACCTCTATCCGATACTATCTTCTTTGGTACTCCATGTCAGCACACAATATGCTCCATATATAGCTCTTCCAGCTTCGCGCTGGTATAGGTGGTCTTGACAGGAATAAAGTGAGTTGACTTGGTCAAACGATCCACAATAAACTAAATTGAGGCATAATCGGACTAGGTACGCGATAAACCAACTATAAAGTCCATCCTGATTTCTTCCCACTTCCATTCCGGAATCTTCAATGGCTGCAATAATTCGGCTGGCCTTTGGTGTTCAGCTTTGACTCGTTGGCACACATCACACAAAGCTACATATTCAGCTATGTCATTTTTCATGCTGGCCCACCAATAACATGTCTTCAAATCCTTGTACATCTTCGTACATCCGGGATGAATTGAGTATGGCGAGTCGTGTGCCTCTCTTAATATTGTCTCCCAAATATGCTTCACATTAGGCACGACAATCCTTTTTCCAAGCCATAAGGTACCATGGTCATCCTCATCAAATCTGAATTCCCTCCCCCCTTGGGTCCTTTCTTTGATCTCCTAAATTTCCTCATCCTTGGTCTGACCTTCTAGAATTTCTTGCTCCAAGGTCGGATTTAACTCCATTATCCCCATCTCATTCACAAATCTAAGATTCAACCGTTCAAACTCCTTACATAACTCGGATGGCAATTCTCGAACTGTGAGCCGGTGGCTTACTCCTTTCCTACTCAAGGCATTGGCCACTACATTAGCCTTCCGTGGATGGTAATTGATTCCCACATCATAATCCTTGATGAGCTCCAACCATCTTCGTTGCCTCAAATTTAGATCAGTTTGCGTGAATACGTACTTGAGACTCTTGTGATCCATATAAATCTCACACCAATGTCCAAGGATATAATGTCTCCAAATCTTCAATGCATGTACCACGACTGCAAGTTCCAAATCATGTGTTGGGTAATTCTGCTCATGTTTCTTCAATAGTCTCGATGCATATGCAACCACTTGACCTTCTTGCATGAGCACGCATCCAAGTCCTTGTCTTGATGCATCACAATAAATATGAAAGCTTTTGCTCACGTCCGACAAAATCAAGACTGGGGCCGTAGTTGACCTTTCCTTCAACTCCTCAAAACTTTCTTGACAAGCTTGAGTCCATTGAAACGCTTTCCCCTTCATTAATAATTCAGTCATGGGCTTGGCTATTTTGGAGAAATCCTTGATGAACCTACGGTAATATCCAGCCATTCAAAGAAAGCTCCTTATTTCCTGAACATCTTGCGGGGGTTCCCATTTCAACACGTCCCTTACTTTTCCGGGGTCGACCGATACTCCTCCTCCTTCTGAGATGATATGTCCCAAAATTGACACCTCTTTCAACCAAAACTGGCACTTGCTGAACTTGGCATACAATTGATGCTCTCTCAATTTCCGCAACGTGAGCCTCAAATGTTCCTCATGTTCCTTCTCATCCTTCGAGTAAATCATAATGTCATCAATAAACACCACAACAAACTAATCCAAGTACTCCATGAAGACCTTATTCATGAGGTACATAAAGTACGCAAGTGCATTGGTTAATCCGAAAGACATCACAGTGTACTCATAGGATCCATACCATGTTCGAAAGGCTATCTTAGGTATGTCCGACGGTCTTATCTTCATTTGAAAGTATCCCGAACTCAAATCAATCTTAGATAAGACACAAGCACCCTTCATCTGATCAAACAAGTCTTCTATACGTGGCAAGGTGTACTTGTTCTTGATTGTCACTTCGTTGAGGGCTTGTTAGTCCACACACATCCTTTGTGATCCATCCTTCTTATCCACAAAAAGAATGGGCACTCCCCAAGGTGAAGAGCTTGCGCGGATGAAACCCTTCTCTAGTTGCTCTTGAATCTACTTCTTGAGCTCCGCTAACTCCTTAGGGGGCATCTCATATGGCCTCTTAGCTATAGGTGCAGTTCCAGATATTAAATCAATAACAAACTCAATGTCTCGATCAAGTGGCATACCTGGCAACTCATCCAGGAACACGTCCAAAAATTCATACACCACTGGAATCTCCTCAATTGCGGCACCGTCCACTTGATTCAGCTCGAATTGCTTCGGTGCATGTTGAGAGGCTTCAAATTCTATGGTGGTCCCTTCCTCATTGGTCAACTTTACCGTCTTCGTGGCACATTCAATGACTCCATTGTTCTTCCTTAACCAGTCCATACCAAGTATAATGTCCAATCCTTGAGAATCCAAGACAATGAGGTTGGCAAAGAAGTCTACCCCCCTTATTCTAAGGTTTACTTTTGGACATACTATATTTGTCCTCATCTCTCCTCCAGGAGACTTAACCAATAGAGTAAACTTCATATGAGAGATAGGCAAACTATACTTGGCAACATATTTCAATGCAATGAATGAATGCGATGCTCTAGAATCAAATAACATAGTCGTCAGGTTGGAGTTTGCGAGAAAGATACCAATCACCACGTCACCCGCTTGCTGAGCATCCTCCGTAGAGACATGGTTCACGTTGCCACGAGCGAAATTCTGCTGTCCATGGTTCCCTTGCGGTTGTCCTCCTCTGGGTCTTGGGTTCTGTCTTGGAGCATTGCTTCCTTAACCAAGGCCTGACTTAGGACATTGAACTGCAAATTGTCCTGCTTCTCCACATGTACAACACTTCCTAACTGCACCATAATTATTGGCACGAAATTGATTCTGCGCATTGGCACCAGGAAAGTTGGCACAAGGTGCATAAGGCATTGGAGGCCTAGGTGCTTGCATAACAGGGCGTTGCTGCACAAACTGAGCTGGGCAAGGTGCAAATCCAGGCCGCTATACAGGAGCAGAAGAGCTGTAATATGGCGCATTAGGTGGCGCAAGGCGAGGGCGCACATGACTTCCTTGTTGTTGTCCTTGATATGGCACCTTCCTCTTATTATGTAGCTCCATCTCATGGACCTTGTTCTCAACCACAATTGCTTTGTCCACAAGCTTATGGAAGTTTGCATAAACACAAATGAGCAATTGCACCTAGATCTCACTGTTCAAGCCACTCATGAACAAGTATTGTTTCCGGCTGTCCCGACTCACATCCTCTGGCGCATACCTTGAGAGTTGAGAGGATTCATAGAGGTATTCACCCACACTCGATCTTACTTGCCTCAGGTTCTCAAATTCTTGTCTCTTTAGGATCATAACACCTTCCGGCATATAATGATAACCGAAGCTCTATGACACCCGAATCTGAAAATGAACCAAGTGAACACATATGTGTGCCTAGGATGTTCAACACACATACACAGTGCATTCGCAAAAGGATATATAGAAAATTACCATATAACAAGATTAATTAACCATTTTATTACACAATTCATAATATCCTCGAATACAAGCTCTAATGAATATTAATGACAAGTTTGAACTAATGCAGCGGAAATAAACTAATAAGCAACTAAGCAAAAGGGATAGCGCAACTCCAACACTCCACAGGCAAAGCTGACGACAGACACGGCCTAGAACTCCACATTATCATCGATAAACTCTCAATTCTGACCTGCAAATGTTGGTGGGGGAATTGCAAGGGTGAGTACATGTCATACTCAGCAAGTGTGGAAAGTATGACATATAGCCGATACAAATGACGAATATAATAATGGCTAAGTGCTGAAAAGTACATTAAAACATTTGAAAAGCAATATATTATATGTATGTGAAGTAAACCCATCATATCCCACAATTATTATCATAGTATAAGTCCATATTCCATATCTATCATCATTAAACCAGGTTTCACCATTACCAATAACCACATCCAATACCATAATTCAATTCATAACCAGTCATAACCATATTACCAACCTTAACCATCCCAAATTCCAATTTCCCTCTAATCATGGAAGTTGTCCAGGCGCTCATAACCGGGAGCACGGCTATCATGATAGTTTTATTAGACTCTGCAGAGTTTGTACCACCTTACCCACGTGTTTGTGATTTCATCACCCTTCGGCGACTAAAGAAAACCTCCATTATGCCAAAACACTACTGTAGGTGTATGGCCAAGAGATCACAAAATATCCTATACAAATGGATTACTAGCCTATTTAGACCCCACTGAGGTTTCACTGGTGGCGATGCCTCCAATTGAGCACATCTTCAACCTAGGGCCCCCTCTTGAGCCATTCGGATCCTAGGGTAGTCCCACCAATCATCAACAAACACAATTTGACTACCCCTTCCCCGAGCATCCTTAATGGTCCAAATAGCACCGACAAAGCCCTAATTAAGCAGCTACGCCACATCATAATTGGCCTCGTGGTGGCACTGTTGTCCTGGCTTATTCTTGCATGAACCGGTCCTTAGATCTAAAGCAAGCAAACCACCATAACATCCAACCCATCCACATACCAGGCTTGCTTAGATCACCCATTACCATATCATATTAACCAGTTCATGCAAATCATAATCTCATAAATGCAAAATTAAGTTAAGTGGTATAGTTGTCTTCCCATCTCAATTAATTAAGCGAAGCAAAAAGGTAAAAAGCCCATCCCGACTCTCTACCATGAACTCCAGGTGACAAGGGTGGTTTAACAAAGCTAGTAAACTCCCTATCATAGGATTCCCATCAAATTGACACAAGCATGCTGTTTTGAAAACAAAATATTTGTTTCAAAAATAGGATCAATATGTCAAAGGACACTTGCCTTGCCCTTGGGATTGGTTCGGGTCAAAGCCTTCAAACTCTTGGTGCTAGAGATCCTCCACGACACTCTCTAGTGCAAATCTGTCTAATCTGCACAATGAACATACAAGACAAGAAACACAATCAAATAGTGCACAAATATTACTCAATATGACATGATATGCATGATTAATGCAAATGCAAGGTAGAACTTGTTAATGAGTTGCTTTTCATGATCACTAACTAGTTCTAATAACTTTTAACAAGTTTATACAGGTTTGGATTTGATTCAATCTAATCTTGGAATTAATTCAACACAATTTAACCAGGAAAATCAGACTAGTCCGCTAGGGACCGGACAAGTCCGCACTTCGCAGAACTGACAAACTAGGGTTTTCTAGGTCGACGTGAATTTGGAGTTTTGGGGTTGAATTCACGTGAGTGAAGGGAAGTAGAAGGTATACAAGGTGTTTAGAACTCCAATGAATCAAGAGTTCTAGATACAACACTTGGATCTTGAATATCTAGGGTTGATGGTGAACTTGATGGTAAACTGGCGATGGAGAACAAAACTTGATGGAGATCTTGACCCACTTTCATTTCCTCCTCTTATTCTTCTTGCTCTAGATCTCCTTGTCCCTCCTTGGTGGCGTCTATTCACGAGCTAGGGTTTGGGTGAGGTGAAAAAGTGGCAAATAGATGTCAAGCAAAGGGGTGGGGTTGTTTATATAGAGGTGGAGGCTAGGGTTGGATGGATTTCGAGTTTGAGATGAGTAGGGGTTGGTTTTAGGGTCCCACATAGGCTCTAAAAGAGTTAGGCACAACGTCCCTAGGCCCACTTAAGGTAAAACTCAAAAACAAGTCATGAAACCAAAGATCGACTTCGAGTCGCGATTTGTCGGACAAGTCTGAAAAGGGTCAGACTAGTCCAAACTTAGACAGAGAGAAATCGGACAAGTACGGACTGGACATCGGACAAGTCCAAACTTATCCAGAGGGGAAGAACAGACAAGTCCGGTGAAAATCGGACCAGTCCAAACAAGTCTAGAGACTTAGCTAAATTTCCTAGGAATTGGGACACCGGACTAGTCCGTAGTGGACCGGATAAGTCTAAAAGTGTCCAAAGAGAAAAACAGACTAGTCCGCAGCAAAATGGACAAGTCCGATGGAAGTCAGAGAGAAATCAGACTAGTCCGCACCAAAATTGGGCTAGTCCGCACTTCCTAGAATTCTTGAGTGCAGTTTTGTTTCTAATTCATTTTAAACTTATTCCTTTTTATGTGGGTTAATGTTAAACATATATTAGAATGTATGCACTGCTTGATGGATGAAAATGAGGGTGTTACAAAATCTCCTTGAATTCAGCCCTGTCGGTACCCTAAAAACCATACACCCCCTGAGGTTACAAAGATCTCAAGGGAAGGACATCTACTCAAATTAAAGACCCTCGGGGGCCCACCTGTCAGACATAACCGGACCTGCTTCTCCAAAATGGTTAACCCCTAGGTTGCCACGTGTACTGTCAGACCGGAGCTATTACCCGCAAGGGTGAAGCTCCGGGCTAGGTACTGAAGCGGCACCTCCGGACTTAACCCCTGACCGAGAGAAGCTCCGGACCTGACACGTGCCAGGCCACCCCGGAGCTTCCCGCTTCCCACAAGCAATCTCCGGAGCTGCCACGTGTCCATACGTCGGAGCCGGCCGCTTCAAACCTCCGAGAGACATTGTAACGGCTCCGGATCTCCAAAGGACAGCCGCAGACTTCAAGACCCGATTAGTTATCATTAATTCCACATTAATGATAATTAATCGGACGATCTTAACACCTGTAACGGCACTATCGGAGCCGTTACAGGGTTATTAACAACAATTAATCTCGTGTATCAATACTAGTAACCGCCAGGGCCACATGTCGGGCCAGGCTGACTTGTAACGGTTTGTCCTTGTACTATAAAAGGACAAACCGACGATACACAGAGGGAGAACTCTCGAACGCTCTGAAGTTCACAAGTTAATACAACACACACACACACCCGTGGAGTAGGGTATTACGCTCAGGCGGCCCGAACCACGTAAACCACTGTGTCACTCGTGTCCAATCGCGTTTCACCTTCTTGAGTCTCCGCGCGCCCACACCGAACTACAAACTCCTCCAACACTTTCATAGTGTCAGGAGATCTGCCGACTTCAACAGTCGACAGTTGGCGCGCCAGGTAGGGGCGCCTGAGATCTTCAAGAATGGTGAATTCTGCGGCTGGATCATCCAACGGGCAACCTGCTGCTCAGGCTGTCGGAGGCAATCCCTCCAACATGCAGACACCGGCAGGAGCCTCAACACCAGCAGGAGTCACACTCCCACCACCACCATCTTCTCCGGCAAGACATGCCGGACAACATGATGGTGCACCGGCGTCACATTCTGCACCGGCAAGTCGTGACAACCCAGAACATGCGCTCCATGCAGCGCGTGCTCTTCTCCAGCGACCACCACCTCCGGATGCATCTCAGGGTGCCATGGAGCAATGGAGGGCTGATGTTGAGCATTTGGTCGCAGCAGCGGCCGAACGCCTCAACAACCAGGGTCCACCTCCTTCAGGGCGGGCCCCGTTGCAGCGACGGACGTTGTCTGGAAGACTTGGTCCACATGTCTCCAACAACCGGAGACGAGCTGCGTCACAGCAAGTGACTTCGTTGCCCTCTGGGGCACGACGCACCCATACCGCATCTCGGCTTTCAACACACGACCTCCGGGCAGAGCTTGATCGCCGATACCGCCAACAGGATGGCCGTGTCCACATCGAGCGAGCTCGAGAAAGACGAGATGCTCAAGACCTTTCTACTCTGGAAGGAGTAGGAGGAGGCTGTTCCGCCCTAGCCATGCACCTACGCATGGTTAGATGGCCACAGAAGTTCCGGCCACACTTGCCGGAAAAATTCGACGGGACTGTCAATCCCGTAGAATTTCTGCAGATATACTCCACTGCGATCCTAGCAGCTGGAGGAAACGAGGCCGTAATGGCCAATTACTTTCCAGTGGCCTTAACTAGGACCGCCAGGTCCTGGTTTATGAGCCTTCCACCCAACTCTATTGACAGTTGGGAGGAGCTGTGCCGTCAGTTCACCGCCAACTTCGGGAGCTCATACACCCGACCGGGCACTGAACTGGACCTTTTTGCGGTCGTGCAAAAAGGAGGAGAATCTTTGCGGTCATTCATCCAGAGGTTCTCTCAGGTACGTAACACAATCCCTTCTATCTCAAGCGCTTCTGTCATTGTGGCATTCAGACAGGGTGTGCGAGACAAGAAGATGTTGGAGAAGCTGGCGATCAAAGAGATCACCAGCGTCACGGAGCTCTTTAGCCTGGCTGACAAATGTGCCAGAGCTGCGGAGGGCCGTGAAATGCACTCCAAACCAGCCTTGGAGGATCATAAAAAATCCTCCAAAGAAGAAGCCGCTACCTCCTGGAGTGGCAAGAAGAAAAAGAAGACCAACGACAAGAAGAAGCCGTCGGCCGGCACATCCAACGTTGCAGCCACTGCAACTCCTGGTGGCCGGGGGCGACGCCCCGAGAAGCGACCTCGACCGTCTTCTGAAGACGGCGGCAAATCCAAGATGTGGTGCCCCATTCACAAAACGGGCAGCCACAGACTGGAGGACTGCCGGGAGGTCCAAAACCTTGCCGAGCGCTACAGCAAGCGCCAGGAAGGGTCTCCTTTCCGACAGAGGGAGGGGAAACAGAAGGTTGACGAAGCTCCGGCTGAAGAGGAGTTAGGGTTTCAGGACCCCAAAAAGGTCCTGAAAGCCGTCTACACCTCCGTCAACGATGACTCCGACGTCTCCGACAACGAGCGTCGGAAAACCATGAACACCATCTTTGGTGGATCATGGGACATCACTTCTCGTCGTGTCATCAAGACTATGCGACGGGATATGGCTGTTGTAGCTCCTACAGCTAGACCGGAGCCACATCGAAAGTGGATGGATACACCCATCACTTTTGATGCTTCGGACTGTCCTCAAAGCATGGTCGGAGCTGGCCAATTACCCTTGATGGTATCTCCCACCATCAACAACATCCAGCTCCATCATGTCCTGGTAGACGGAGGTTCGGGGCTTAACCTCATCAGCTTCGAAGCTTTCACTAAGCTTCAGCTCCGACCTTCGGACCTCCAGCCCTCTCGACCTTTCTCCGGAGTAGGTCCGGGGGCCATTACTCCACTCGGAGCTATTACTCTCCCCGTTACCTTTGGGACCCGGGAGAAGTATCGCACCGAGAAGTTGGTCTTCGACGTCGCTCAGATCAACTTACCATTCAACGCCATCTTGGGTAGACCTGCCTTGTACAAATTCATGGCAGCTGCTCATTATGGATACCTGGTGTTGAAGATGCCAACACCAGTAGGCGTTCTCCGGATCCGCGGAGATCGCACTACCGGAGTAACTGCTCTGGAGGAACTCCACGCACTCACCACAGCGCAAGAGGAGGACTCCAGACAGAAGCAAGCTCCACAACCTCCGAGCATTCGTCAACGAAGCTCGACCTCTGCACCCCGTGTGCGGCCAAGCGGCGACACCGACATTCCCGTCAAAGTCGTCCAAATTGGTTCTGATGTCACTCAAACTACCCGCATATCGGGTGGCTTGAACGACAAATAGGAACTCGCGCTCATCACTTTCCTCCGGGCTAACGTTGACGTGTTTGCTTGGCAACCGTCACAAATGCCTGGGATCCCCAGGGAAGTGATTGAGCACAATCTGAAGATTTACCCCGACGCTCGGCCTGTGCATCAGAAACCTCGGAAGCAATCTGTAGAGCGACAGAACTTCATCCGACAAGAAGTGAAGAAGTTGCTCGAAGCCGGATTCATCCGAGAAGTTTACCATCCAAAATGGCTGGCAAACCCAGTCGTTGTGCCTAAGGCCGGCGGGAAACTTCGGATGTGCATCGACTACACCACACTGAATAAGGCATGTCCAAAAGATCCATTCCCACTACCTAGAATAGACCAGATAGTGGATTCCACCTCCGGGTGTGAGTTACTGTGTTTTCTAGACGCATATTCTGGATATCATCAAATCAGGATGTCTAGGGAAGATGAAGAACATACTTCATTCATCACAGTGGATGGATTGTATTGTTACACAGCCATGCCTTTTGGTCTCAAGAATGCAGCTTCAACTTTTGTACGAGCTATGTACAAAACTTTCGAAGAACTCATCAGAGACATAGTGGAAGTGTACGTCGATGACATCGTGGTCAAAGTCAAGAACAAGGAGTCCCTCTTGGACACCTTGCAGGCTGTCTTCGACAAGCTGCGGGCCACCCGCACGAAGCTAAACCCAGACAAGTGCGTATTCGGGGTTATTTCCGGAAAGCTTCTTGGTTTCCTGGTAAGTCACCGGGGCATAGAGGCTAATCCGGCGAAGATAAAAGCCATTGAAGACATGCGGCCACCAACCCGCATCAAAGACGTCCAAAAATTAACTGGATGTCTAGCAGCCCTCAGCCGGTTCATTTCAAGACTGGCGGAAAGGGCACTTCCCTTCTTCAAGTTACTGAGGAAGTCCGGACCATTCCAATGGTCTGAAGAAGCAGAGAAGGCATTCCAGGAGCTGAAACAGTTTCTCACCACCCTACCAGTCTTGGTAGCTCCGAACCCTGGTGAGCCTTTATTGCTTTACATTTCAGCTGCTGACGAAGTCGTTAGTATGGTTCTGGTTGCGGAGAGACCGGAACTACCCAATACTCAGGAATCCAGACCCCTTCGGGAGGGTCCGGAGGTTCCTGAAAGCGGGTCTGGGTCCCAGCTCCCAGACTTGAACCCACAAGAAGCCACTTCAGAGGACCCGGATCTCTCCGAGAGGATCCAAGTCATTCCTGAAGAAGCTCCGGGTACTTTCACCCAGAACCCAGAGGTCCCCGAAGAGAGTCTGGACCCCTCCGAGAGGATCCGGATCAATGAAGAGGAAGCTCCGGACCCCTCCGGGAGGGTCCGGACCATTCAACGCCCAGTATACTTCATCAGTGAAGTGTTACATGATGCCAAGACTCGATACCTAGAGGTGCATAAACTGCTTTATGCAGTTCTTATTGCCTCAAGGAAGCTTCGACACTATTTCCAAGCTCACAAAGTCTCGGTGGTGACCTCATATCCACTTCGAGCGATCCTGCATAATCCCAATTCAACTGGGAATATTGCAAAGTGGGCAGCGGAATTGGCTGAATTCGACCTTGAATTCATTCCAAGACAAACAATCAAGAGTCAAGCGTTGGCAGATTTCGTGGCAGAATGGACTCCCTCTCCATTAAACCCTGGGGGCCCCAGCGAGCAGAAGACGGAACCTCAAGTTCCAGCCTTCACTAAGCCTCACTGGACCCTTTACTTCGACGGCTCCATGCAGAAGCAGGGAGCCGGAGCTGGAATCCTTCTCCTCGCACCAACCGGGGAGAAGGTGAAATACATGGTACACCTTGACTTCAAGGCAACCAACAACATGACAGAGTACGAAGCACTCATCTATGGATTAAAGGTGGCACTATCATATGGTGTCAAGCAGTTGCTGGTCAAAGGAGATTCACAACTTGTCATCAAACAGGTGAAGGGTGAATGCTCCTGCAATAATCTCCAGCTGGCTGCTTACCTCCTTGAAGTACAGAGGCTTCAGAAGGACTTCGAAGTCCTAGACCTTCACCATGTTCAGCGTGCTCGCAACGCTGAAGCTGACGAACTCTCGACCAAGGCGTCTACCGGAGCTCTGGCTCCTGACGGAACCTTTGTCCGGAGGTTGTCAAAACCCACAGTTCAGCCTGCCGAACTGAACGAAGGGGGCGAGATCAGCATCCCGAAGCTGACGGTCCCGATGGCCCTGTTACCATGGCAGCCATCAAGGGTCGTAGGTGCTGTCGGAAGCTCCGAGCAACCCAGCACGCAAGACTCAAATGCTCAAGTTAGTTCTGATGCATGGATCTCGGAGATCCGGAGCTACTTGAAAGACAACATCCTTCCTGACGATGATGTATCCGCTGACCGGGTAGTCAGATTGGCTAAAAGATACACGTTGGTAGAAGGGGATCTCTACCGGCGCGGTGCCAACGGCATCCTAATGCGGTGCATCACAAGGGAAGAAGGCTGCGAACTCCTCGCAGAAATCCATAGAGGTGAGTGTGGGAACCACGCATCTTCCCGCACGCTGGTCGGAAAAGCCTTTCGGCACGGCTTCTACTGGCCTACAGCGCTCCAGGATGCCACTGAGCTAGTGAAGAAATGCAAAGCATGCCAATTTCATGCAAAGCAAATTCATACACCTGCTCAGTCCTTACAAATGATACCTCCTACATGGCCTTTCGCTGTGTGGGGGATGGACATCTTGGGACCCTTCCCAAGAGCCGTCGGAGGTTACAAGTTCCTGTACGTCGCCATCGACAAGTTCACCAAGTGGCCGGAAGCTACTCCTGTTGTGACGATCAACAAACAATCTGCAATCAATTTTCTACAATCCATCGTTAGCAGATTCGGAGTCCCAAATAAGATCATCACTGATAATGGGACTCAATTCACAAGCTCCGCATTTCAAGGATATTGCGAAGACCTCGGCATACAAGTTTGCTACGCTTCTGTAGCTCATCCTGCCAGCAATGGACAAGCCGAGAGAGCAAATGCAGAGATCCTTAAAGGACTCAAAACGCGCACTTATGAGCGTTTGAAAAAGCACGGAGCCAATTGGATCGAAGAGCTTCCGCCCACTCTATGGGCCAACAGGACTTCTCCAAGTCGGGCAACCGGAGAAACACCCTTCTTCCTGGTGTACGGAGCTGAAGCGATCCTTCCTCCGGAAATCACCTTGGGTTCCCTCCGAGTCCGGACCTTCGACGAAGCCGCGCAGGACCAGCTCCGGCGTGAAGACCTAGACCTCCTCGAGGAGGGAAGGTGCCAAGCAGCTGTTCGGAATGCCCGATACCGCCAAGCTCTGCGGCGCTATCACCAGCGGCATGTACACAACCGACAGCTTGAGGAAGGCGATCTGGTGCTACGGAGAATACTATCCAGAGAAGGGCAAAACAAACTCTCCCCCGGCTGGGAAGGGCCCTTCCGAGTGATCAAAGTATCCCGTCCCGGAAGCGTTCGTTTGGCTACCGAGGATGGGACACCTCTCCCAAATCCTTGGAACATCGAGCACCTCCGTAAGTTCTACACTTAATTCCACGGAGGTGAGTCTTAAGTAACTTGAAATGTATGTTATAGAGTCATTGTACAGAGTCGGGTAGTTCCTCCGGGAGAGCAGCCGGACCTTTCCCGAAAGGTTTGAAAAGCTCATGCAACACTTGATACAGTCTCCGGACTAGAAGTGTGGCTAACTACCCTGGGTCAAACGAGAAACCAAACACACTTAGCCTGGTTCCGTACCCTAAGAGTGTACTTGTTTCCCCTGTACCCCGGACCTATAATGAAAGACATCTTCATGTGAAATAGACTCCACGTGCATTCATTTTTGCATAGGCTCGACATTTTTATTTTTCTCTTTCTTGTCTATAACAGAAACGTGCAATTCTTAAGAAGTTCTAGTTTGACCGGTTTACGTACGATTCGAGTCGAATTGTCGGATTTTTTAGATTTAAATATCGTCTGTGGCCAACTCGCCTGAAAGCCGCCAAGCCATTCTAGGGCCGGAGTGCGCTATCGACTTAGCCTGGTCAAGCACCCTAAGTACGCCACTCTACCTACATCCCGGCAGGCCAAAGTAAGGTGGGTCCATGGACAATTGGATCTAAAAGAAAAGACAATTTATCCAGTCGTACTAAAAATCGTGTTCAACTTAAAATTCTCTTGAGAACCGTAAGCCGCGACGAAGTTATAGATAAGGAACGAATTTTACTATTTTTCTTGGCTTAAGTGTGCAGGAAAAATGAACCCTATGTTGCTGGAGAAAAACCGGAGTTAACCAAGCTCCGACTCCCACCAGGGCGTCAACCGTCGGCGTTGACTTAAAGATGGTGAGAAGACCCCGTCACTGGAGTCTGTTGCCAACAAACCAAGTGTGGCAAGGGTCATCGCCGGAGCTACTAAGCTCCGACACCTTGGAGTATTAACTATCGACGCTCAACGTGTTGGTAGAGGCTATTGCCGGAGCTACTAAGCTCCGGCGATGGACAGTGCTGGAGCTTCTAAGCTCCGACGACTTCAAGGGACCTTCACTATCGAAAACTTCGGACCTAAATTATACGAGTTCGAAGCAAATTCATCTTCAACAAAACTCAACATCCTTTTGGTACATGTCCACAATCAAATTGTGCACATCTACCAGGGGGCCAAGTGAAGACAAAAGTGAAGACAAAGATGTTGAAGACAAAAAAATGAAATTCACGAAAAATTGAGGATTTCATTTCATCAGAAGACCAGAGATTACATCTGGAGACAAGGGATTACAAAATTGAGGAAGAAGAGAAGATACAAGTAAAGGCTAAGAGAGATGGTCCTAGACCCTATGGAAGAACTCGGCAACCTTCTGGGCGACCTCCGACACGCTGGCTCGGGTAGCTTCGCCTTCTCCTTCGATGGGGCCTTCAAGCACCGGGTCCAGAGGGAATCGAGGGTTCCGGCTAGTGTAGCACGTCAGCACATACTCTGTGACGTTCCTAGCCAGGGATTGCCCCTCGACCTCCAGCTGGTCCGCGATGACGTCGCCTACCTTGGAGAGCTTGCTGCCCGCAGCGCTCAACGCTTGCAACGCAAGGTCCGGCTCCGGCTCCGGATCATCTGGGAGCACAGGGCTGAAACCCATTGGTGCCAGCGCATCGTCGGCCTTGCTCAGGAACTCCCAAATTTGCAGGGAGTCCGTCTTCCTCAGGCCCTTTATCTCTTCCAGGGATCTCTGGGCCGCCGTCAGCTCCGAATTCTCGCGGGAGAGGCGCTCAACTTCTTTGGCGTTCTGCTGGATTTTCGCAGCAACCCGCTTCTCAAGTCTTCCGAGCTCCTCCTCCCGGAGGTGGATCTTGTTCCGGCGGTCAACCAGGTCCTTCTCCCTAGCCTCCGCTTTCTTATCCCGGGCGATAAGGGCACACTCATACTCGTAGAGTTCCTGCCCCCGCACACAGGTCTTCTCCTCCTCCTCGAGGCAGCGCTCTTCCAATTTTTTAGTGCGCTCCTCGAGGCCCTTGTCCGCCAGAGCTGTTTTCTCGGCGAGCTCTTCCTCCCGTCGCAAGACGTCATCCCGTAGCTCCAGGAGTTTTTGCTCCTCATCCTCGAGCCGCCTTTCCCTTCCTTCAAGTGCCTCTCGGCGCTTGATGAGTGCGGTGCTGATGGCCTCGAGTTGATCGAACCGAGCGTTGGCCGCATCGTTAGCAGCCTTAGCTTGGTCATGGAACTCCCGGGATTGAGCGTCGAGGGCGTGAGTCATGCTCTCCCTTTCATCTAGCAGCTCACCCCAGAGCTCCAGGCGGATCTTCTCCCGCCTAATCCATTCCTTGTCATCCGCAAGCCTCGACTGCGCCAGCTTGGTCTCGAATTGGAGTCGATTACGCCACCTCCTAAGGGTTTGGCGCTCCTCTTCAAGAGCCTTGCTGTCGTGGAAGAAGGCTAGTTGGACTTGACGTAGACTGGAGCAGGCGTTGTCGATGGACATCGACAGCGAGATGGGCTCCGGACCTTCTGGGATCTCCTCCGCTGGTTCCAGCGGGTCTTCATTTACAAAAATTGGGTCCCACTCTACGAGAGTGGAACCCCAAGCTTCCAAAGCACTAGGGCACTCCTCCGGGATGGCCTCAGTCGCCACCGAAGAAGGTCCCGCCACCAAGTCTTCATTTGCCCCCTCAGGCTGGGGGCCGGCGACTTCGTTCAGGCACTCTGGCTCCGCCACGGGTACCATCGACGTCGTCGCCTCCACTGGCTCCGGCCGGGACACTTCTTCTGAGGGAGGCTCAAGCTCCCTCGCCTCTTCAGCCACCGGCTCTGCGGCCGGCGCTCCAACAATCACCGGCTCTGCAGCCGGCGCTCCAATAATTACCGGCTCTGCGACCGGAGTTTCGGAAGTAACCGGCTCAACTACCGGAACTACTTCAACTTCCGGCTCGTGTGCCGGGGCTTCAGCTACCTCCGGCTCAACCGCCGGGGCTTCAGCACTTTCCGGCTCCGAAGCCGGGACCGCTACTTCCTCCGACTCAATAGCCGGAGCTTCTACTTCTGCAGCACCAGGACCCGGAGCTTCAACCTCCGGAGCGGGTGCCGCTGGCGCATATTCAATCCCGTGGTCCGACGCTACCACGGGAACTTCTGGAGACGAGTCGAGGTCCATGACCACGACAGCCGGCGCCGGAGCTGTCGTAGCCTCCGCTTGGGGCGGCACCGGAGCTGGAGCAGAAGCCCTCGCAGCCTCAGACACTGTGGCTGAGGGCGGAGCTTCACTCCCCTTCTTGGGAACGCTGCAGATAAAGAACGAAGAAATTGAGCAAATAGATGCTACAATTAAAAGTTAATCGAGGTAAGAAAGAAAAATTACCTTGGGAGGCTCACGCACCAGCTTGCGCGAAACCTCTTTCCCGGACGTTCCGGGCGGGCCACGGTCGGCGTAGGAGCTCCGGGAGAACTCCCAGGACTTGCTGTGGCCGTGGGCGTTTCCCGGGTCGGAGCTCTCCTTGATCGGGAGGAACTCCTGGACCTGGAGGCCCTCACCGCTTCTCGTGCCGGAGTCGCCTGCCCGGAGCTGGCACCTCCGGAGGGATCCACCACGGGGACATTCGCACTCCGGGAGGATCCCACCGCCGGAACAGTAGCGCTCCGGAAAGACCCCACCACGGGGACAGCCGCCACGGCGGCGGAGGATCTTCCTTCCTGAGGACGGGGAACTGGGGGGGAGGTGGCAAGCCCGACGGACCTTCCGTCAGCATGTCGCAACTTTCTTTTCCGGCTCTCCGGCTCCTCCGCTAGCTCCTTGCCCTTGCCGATGACTTCAGCTCTTGGCTGAGAGACAGGGGCGGAGCCGCCTTCCGACAACCCGGGGATCGCCAACCGGGCGGTTGATCTTCTCTCGACGACGCCAAGGTCGTCAAGCGCGGGCATCTTCCGCCGGAGCTCCCTGCTGAACTCCACTTCCACGTTCAGGGGGAGGAAAGCCGGTGGCGGAGTCAAGTACTCTCCGTCAACATCGATGCCGTGCTGGAATTTCTTGAGGTGAAACTCCAAGGACTTCCCCACCATGCTGGATTTCAACCCGGTCTCGACCCGGTTCTCGTCCATCACGCTGTTGAGGGCCCAGGCGAGCTTCTCCCTCCTCTTCAGCGGTGCCCACCTGTTGGACAGGAAGTTGCAGAACACTGCCTGGGGAGTCAATCCTCCCTCCACACATTGGCGGATCCTGGTCAGGACGGGGTCGAAGGCTGCCGCCAGCACCGGAACTTCGCTCCACACCGACGTGTCAATGCCGGGCAGACCGTCTGACAACTCCAACCGCTCATGCTCCTCCACCCGGACGACTACCCAATCTTTCTTCCAGTCATCCCACTTCCCGGAAGGGAATGACCGGAGGTACTTGAACGGGCACTTCTTGCGCTTCACAAAGTAATAGAAGCCAAGGTACTCGTCGCTTCGGCCGGTGGTTTGGACGGTGAAGAAGGTTCGGAAGAGCTCGATGCAGGGAGGGATGCCCACCCACATCTCGCAGAAGTGGACAAAGATAGACACGAGGAGAATGGAGTGAGGGCCAAGGTGGTACAGCTGCAGACCATAGAAGTCCAGCAGCATCAAGAAGAAAGAAGAAAACGGTGGGATTAGCCCCACCATGGCGTACGATGAAAAGTACACCATCTCGCTGGAGTGATCCTTTTTAAAGGGAAGCTCTCCGCCGGCGCGGACCGAACGGTTGAAGAAGTCCGACGACCACCCCATGAGGGCTCGGACCTTCTTCAGATCGCTTTCCGTCTTCAAACGACTCTCACGCAGACCCAACTCCATCGCAGCACAGCTAGGCAAGAGAAGAGGAGCAAAGCATGAGTTGGGAGTTTGAGCGCAAGAACAGATGGAAAGCGTAAAGAACCCCCGACGGTGCGCTTTCCTTCTTAAGTAAGCCCTCGCAACGCTTGGATGGAAACTGCAGGGGAGTCAAGGATACTACTCAAGAATTCAACCCTGCCGATGACAAGAGGGCCCGGGACCACCCTGACGATCAAGTCGAGGTTCTTACCCAGGCGAACGGTTGTCATCACGAGGCGGGAAACCCAAAGGTGGCGACCTGACAAGGCGCGCGGAACCGATACGGTTTTCGTATCGGGAACTGGCGACCTTCAATTGCGAGAGATCCGCACGTCAAAGATCTTATATGCCGCCTGAGGTACGCCACGCGTCGGGATTTAACCGTAAAGACCCGCCAAAGGCACCTCCGAAGACCCTTGAAGACCCAGTTCAAGAGTCGCAAGTGTGGACCCACCTCCGGCGGAATGGCTTCACCCCGTTGGCTTTCCCCGGAAGTAGGTCCAGGGGGCCACTGTCGGTACCCTAAAAACCATACACCCCCTGAGGTTACAAAGATCTCAAGGGAAGGACATCTACTCAAATTAAAGACCCTCGGGGGCCCACCTGTCAGACATAACCGGACCTGCTTCTCCAAAATGGTTAACCCCTAGGTTGCCACGTGTACTGTCAGACCGGAGCTATTACCCGCAAGGGTGAAGCTCCGGGCTAGGTACTGAAGCAGCACCTCCGGACTTAACCCCTGACCGAGAGAAGCTCCGGACCTGACACGTGCCAGGCCACCCCGGAGCTTCCCGCTTCCCACAAGCAAGCTCCAGAGCTGCCACGTGTCCATACGTCGGAGCCGGCCGCTTCAAACCTCCGAGAGACATTGTAACGGCTCCGGATCTCCAAAGGACAGCTGCAGACTTCAAGACCCGATTAATTATCATTAATTCCACGTTAATGATAATTAATCGGACGATCTTAACACCTGTAACGGCACTATCGGAGCCGTTACAGGGTTATTAACAACAATTAATCTCGTGTATCAATACTAGTAACCGCCAGGGCCACATGTCGGGCCAGGCTGACTTGTAACGGTTTGTCCTTGTACTATAAAAGGACAAACCGACGATACACAGAGGGAGAACTCTCGAACGCTCTGAAGTTCACAAGTTAATACAACACACACACACACACCCGTGGAGTAGGGTATTACGCTCAGGCGGCCCGAACCACGTAAACCACTGTGTCACTCATGTCCAATCGCGTTTCACCTTCTTGAGTCTCCGCGCGCCCACACCGAACTACAAACTCCTCCAACACTTTCATAGTGTCAGGAGATCTGCCGACTTCAACAGTCGACAAGCCCAATCCTCTCTTGGTTCTCATGGGCGTTGCATAGTGAATCCCACCAATCTACGGCTGCTCCAACAAGTTGTTGAGATGAGAATAGCACCTTCTCCCAGTCACTGCATTGTACAATAGCTAGCTTCTTCTCCATGGACTTGAGCCAATCATCAGCATCCATAGTGTCAGAGTGTGATTCCGGCAATTTTCCCGGTACCACCGTTGGTAGCCCGTGGAGGTTGTAGTTCGGTTGTGGGCGTGCAGAGATTAAGAACACGATGGCAAGTTGACATGAGGATTTATGTGGTTCGGGATGCCTAAGTGTAATACCCTACTCCACAAGTGTGTGTTGTTGTTGTATTGAGCGTTTGAGCGCATTGAGTGTGAAAGACTAGAGTGACTTGCCTTAGCGTGCGTGGGTGTGTCCAGTAGAGTCTCTGTGTATCGCTCGGCCAGTCCTTTTGTAGTACAAGGATTGGCCGTTACATCGTTAGCCTGACCCGAATTGTGGCCCTGGCGGTTACTGATGCTTAATACACAATTACTGAGATTAATTACCCTTAATAGTGTGGTAACGCGCCTTGACAGTGGCGTTACTGGCATTAAGGGCCCTCCGATCGTGTGTCATTAAGATAGCATTAATGACACTTAATCGGGTCTTGAGGTCTTTAATGTTCCTTGAAGGTCTGAGTCATTGGAAGTCAACCACACTGCATGTTGAGGTTGAAGGTCCGGCGGTTGGACGTGTGGCAGCTCCGGAGGTTACTGTCTTGGACGAGTAGGTCCGGTGCTATTGTACACGTGTCGGTACTGGAGCTTCCCTCTGTCGGGGGTTAGGTCCGGGGGTGCCACACGGGTACCTAGTCCGGAGCTTTCCCATGTAGTGAATGTAGCTCCGATTTAACGATACACGTGGCGGCATTAGGACTAACCATAGAAGGGAGGCAGGTTCGGTTCTGTATGACACGTGGGGCCTTTGGAGGTCTTCAACTCAAACAG
Source organism: Tuctoria greenei (assembly GCA_036927565.1). Lineage (NCBI taxonomy): Eukaryota > Viridiplantae > Streptophyta > Magnoliopsida > Poales > Poaceae > Tuctoria > Tuctoria greenei. Next base: position 30,433,673 of record JAYESD010000003.1, on the reverse strand, counting down.
GTGAAGTTCCTTTGCTCTTTTTGCAGTCCAAAAGGGTATCCGGTACGCAGGGTACCAACAGTGGCCCCCTGGGCCCACCTCTAGGAGAGACCTATTGGATGAAGTCGTTCTGCCGGAGGTGGGTCCATCCTTCGGTTTTTGAGCCGTGTCTTCAAGGGTCTTTGGATGTACCGTTAGCGGTAGTTCGCAGTTAAACCATCGCCGCATGGCATATCTGGAATGCGGCAGGTGAGATCTGCGTGTGCGGATCTCACGCAATTGAAGGTCGTCGGTTCCCAATACGAAAATCGTATCGGTTCCGTGCGTCCTGTCAGGCTACCGCCTTCGGGCTTCCCGCCTCTCATGATGACAACTGTTCGCCTGGGATAAGGACCTCGACTTGATCGTCGGGGTAGCCTCGGGCCCCCTTGTCATTGGCAGGGTGAAGTTTTTGAACTGTATCATCAGCTTAATCCTCCAAACTTTCACTTGCTTTCCATATCTCGCCCTGCTGTGCTGCGATTAAGTTGGGACTCCTCAAGAGCCGCATTGGGAGCAAGAAGGAGTGTTCTAGGGTCCGGACCTACATGGGTTGGTCCAGTGACTCCTTCAACAACGACATTTGCTGCGGCAAGCTTCCCTTCGAAAAGGAGCGAGGTGGAGACATGGTGTACTTCCTTGGGTACTCCATGGCAGGTTTGATCCCGCCTTTCTCCACTTTCTTTCTGATGCTGCTAGAATTCTATGGTCTGCAGCTCCACCATCTCAGCCCCCACTCAATCAAGCTGGTGGCAACTTTTGTCCACTTTTGCGAGATGTGGGTGGGAGTGCCCCCTTGCGTGGAGTTGTTCTAGACTTTCTTCACTGTCCACCAAACCGGGAAGAGTGATGAGTTCATCGGCCTCGACTACTTCGTAAAGCGGAAAAAATCCCCCCTCAAGTACATGAGGTCCTTTCCTTCCGGCAAGTGGGACAACTGGAAGCAAGACTGGGTGGTCAACACCGTCGAGGGACACGAGAGGCTGGAACTGCCTGAAGGCCTCCCCCGCGTCGACACCGACATTTGGAGTGACGTGCCGAAGCTGTCGAGGGAGTACAGGCCCATTCTGGACAAAATCCAGAAGTGTGTCGAAGGTGGGGTGACCCCCCTAGATGGTCTTCGACAACTTCTTGACGAACAGGTGGGCCCCACTAAGGGCTAGGGGGTGACTTGACTGGGCCTTCAACAGTGAGATGGATACCAACCGCATTGAGGTTGGTTTGGGAACCAACTTGAACGGTGAAGCCTTGAAGACCCATCTCAAGAAGTTCTAGCCTGGAAACATTGGCCCTGGCGACGTGTCTCCACCAGCGGCCTTCCTTCCTCTGAATATTATACTAGAGGAGTGCAGAGAGCTCCGGAGGAAGATGCCGCTGTTGGACAACTTGGTTCTGATGAAGAGGCGATCAACCTCCGAGGTGGCGATCCCCGGAGCTTCAGAAGGTGGCTCCGCTCCCGCCCCAAAGCCAAGAGTCGAAGTCATAGGCAAGGGCAAGGAGTTGGCCGAGCCCTCGATCCGCAAGAGGAAGTTGAAGCACTCTGACGGAAGGTTCGTCAGACCTGCTCCTTCCACGACAGCTCCTTCTCCCCGGAGAGGAGGTCTTCAACGGCGACAACTACTCCAGCATCGACATCTCCCCGAACACTAGCTCCGGCCATGTGGCTCCGGTACGAGGGCCAGCTGAGGGCTCTAGGTCCGAGGGTCCTTCCGGTCGATGGGGGCCTCAACCAAGACGTCGCTGATGGCGGGAGCGAGCTTCGGGGAGCCTTCTAGAGCTACCACGCCAGTGGCGATAGGGTCCGGTCCTGAGCGTCCAGTGAAGAGGTTCCGCGCTAGCTGGAGCGGAAGCCTTCCAAGGTAAATTTGATTTTTTTTACCTTAGTTGATTGTCTTTGTTGTAATCACATTTTGAGTTTCTTCGTCCTTCATCCACAGGGTACATAAGAAAGGGGCTGAAGCTCCGGTTCCTGCAACATCGGCTGATACTGTGCAAGCGGAAGCTCCAGCTCCAGTTCCAACGCCGAACCAGGAGGTGGCTGAGACCGCGGCAGCTCCGGCGCCAGATGTCATGGTTCTTGACCTCGAGTCATCCCCTTAGGCTCCCGTGGTAGCGCCAGACCACGGGAATGAAGATGTACCAGCGGCACCAGCTCCGGAGGTTGAAGCTCCAGTTTTGGATGCTGAGATGATGGATGCTCCAGCCTCAGAGCCATAGGTAGCTGCAGTACCGGCCCTAGAGCCGGATGTTGTTGAAGCCTCGACGTAGGAGTCGGGTGTTGATGAAGTTCTCGCGCCTGAGGCGGTTGTCGCAGAGGTGTCGGTGCCCGAGCCGGTGGAGGTTGAAGCGCTGGCGCCTGAACCAGCGGTGGAGGAGGCGCCAACGTCGGAGCCGGAAGTGGTATCAGCTCCGGCTGAACCTTCAACGCCTGCTCCGGAGGTGGTGATTCCGGAGCCAGGGTGCCAAGACGAAGCCGCCGGTCCTCCGCCTGAGGGACCAGCTGCTAATGACCTGGCGGCAGGACCTTCGGAGCCGACTCCAGAGGTAGGAACTTCTGTTGCAGGACCTTCCTCGGCGGCAGCCGAGGCTATCCCAGAGGGCGTGCCTAGTGCCGCGGAAGCTCAGGGGACCGCTCTTGTAGAGTGGGACCCATTTTTTGTTACGGAGAACCCGCTGGAGCCAACGGAGAAGACCCAGGCAGGTCCGGAACCGATCCCTTTGTTGCTGTCTATCGACAACGTCTGCTCCAGCCTTCATCAGGTCCAGCTGGCCTTTTACCACGACAGCAAGGCCCTCGAGGAGGAGCGCCAAACCCTTAGGAGGTGGCGCAACCAGCTCCAATTCGAGACCAAGCTGGCGCAGACAAGGCTGGCGGTCAAGGAGTGGGTGAAAAGGGAGAAGGTCCAGTTGGAGTACTGGGGTCAGCTGCTGGATGAGAGGGAAAGCATGACACGATCCCTTGACAACCAGTCCCAGGCCATCCACAAACAAGTCGTGACTGCTAATGAAGCAGCGAATGACCGCCAAGAGAAGCTCAGCGCCATCCACAACAGTCTCGTCAAGCATCGGGAGGCTCTTGAGGGAGTAGGAGAAAAAGCTCGAAGATGAAGAGCAAAAAAATCCTGGAGCTACATGATGACCTCGTGAAGAGGGAGGAGGATCTTACTCAGAGGCTTACTCTGGGTGACAAGAGCCTCACGAAGCGCACCAAAAAGTTGGAGGAGCGCTGTGAGAAAGAGGAGAAGAAGGCCTGGCAGCAGGGACAAGACCTCACCAAGAGGGAGAATGAAATTGCTGCTAGGGAGAAGAAAGTGTGGGGCCGGGATAAAGACCTGGTCAACTGCCAGAACAAGATCCACCTCCGGGAAGAGGAGATTGGTAAACTCGAAAGGCAAGTTGCTGAAAAGATTCAGCAGAACGCCAAAGAAGTTGAGCGCCTTGCCCGGGAGGATTTGGAGCTTGTGGTGACCAAGAGATCCTTGGAAGAGGTACTAATCTCAAGGGCTGCAGAGTACCAACAAGTTTGGGACTTCTTAGGCAAAGCCAATGACGCGCTGACGCTGTTGGGTTTTAGTCCCGTGCGTCCGGACGACCTGGTGCCGGAGCTGGACCAGGCATTGTAGGCGTTGAGCTCGGCGGGCAACAAGATCAACAAGATGGGTGATGTCATCGTGGACCAGTTGAAAACTGAAGGACAATCCCTGGTGAAGAACGTCGCAAAGTACATGCTGACGTGCTACATAAGCCTAGATCCTCACTTCCCACTAGACCCGGTGCTTGAAGGCCCCATCGATGGAGAGGGAGATGTCACCAAGGCCAACATGTCGGAGGTTGCCCAGATCTTCTATAGGATCTAGGACTTTCTTCTTGTAGCTCCCACTTGTATCTTCTCTTCTTTTCCTCAATTTTGTAATCTCTTGTCTCCAGATTAATGAAATCCAAGAATTTTATGAATTTCATTTTTTGTCTTCAACACCTTTGTCCCACTTGGCCCCCTGGTAGATGTACACAATTTGATTGTGAACATGTACCAAGAGGATGTAGCATTTTGTTGAAGACTTGCGTGCTTCAAACTTGTAGTTTGTAGGTCCGAAGTCGTTGATAGTAGGGGCCCCCTGAGGTTGTTGGAGCTTAGTAGCTCCGGCAGTGATACTTGTCAACACGTAGAGCATCGACAATTAGTCCTCTCGGGTTGTCGGAGCTTGGTAGCTCCGGCAGCGACCACTGTCAACACGCGGTGCATCAACAGTAAACCCCATTGGGGAGTCTTCCCACCATATTTTCTTCACGTTGACGACTGGCCCCCTGGATTTGTCGGAACTTGGTAGCTCCGGCGACACCTGCTATCAATGTTTAAAACATAGACCGCAGGTCACCTTAGGGGCTGTCGGAGCTTTGATAGCTCCGGCTTCATCCACCATCATTATGAGATCCTTATTTTTCCCGCACACTGAAGTCAAGAAAAACAGTAAAATCTGTTTCTTATCTATAACTCATTTGCGTCTTATTATTCCCGAAAGATATTTTAGACCGACATCAATTTTGTATACAATCAAGCGCATTTGTTTGTTTTCTTCAGGTCCAATCATTTCTAGACTCGCCTTACTTCGGCCTGCCGGGGTGCAGGTAGAGTGGCGTACTTAGGGCAGGACCAGACTAAGTCGATAGCACACTCCGAACCTAGATTGGCTTGGCGGCATTCAGGCGAGTAGGCCATTAAACAATGTTTAGACCCGGAAGAATTAACAATGCAACTTGAATTATACATGAATTGCTCGAGCTAAAGTTTCTTGAGAATTGCACAACATTGTTATAGACAAGAAAGAGAAAAATAAAAAATATTGAGCCTGTACAAAATAAATGCACGTGGAGTCTGTTTTCACACAATGATGTCTTTCATTATAGGTCCGGGGTACAGGGGAAAAAAGTACACTCTTAGGGTACGGAACCAAGTGTGTTTCGTTTCTCGTTTGACCCAAGCTAGCTAGCTACACTTTTAGTTATAAGATTGTGACAAGTGTTGCTTGAACTTTGCGGACCTTTCGGGAAAGGTCTGGCTGTTCTCCTGGAGGTGCTACCCGACTCTTTACAATAACGCTATAACATACATCACATGTAATTACAGACTCACCTCTGTGATATTAAGCGTAGAACTCACAGAGGTGCTCAATGTTCCAAGGATTAGGGAGCGGTGTCCCATCCTGAGTTGCCAAGCGAACGCATCCGGGACGGGATACTTTGATCACTCGAAAGGGTCCTTTCCAGCTGGGGGAAAGTTTGTTTAACCCTTCTCGAGTTTGTATTCTCCGTAGCACCAGATCGCCTTCCTTGAGCTGTCGGCTGTGAATATGCCTTTGGTGATAGCGCCGAAGAGCTTGGTGGTATCGGGCATTCCAAACAGCTGCTCGGCACCTTCCCTCTTCAAGGAGGTCAAGGTCTTCACGTCGGAGCTGGTCCTGCATGGCATCGTCGAAGGTCCGGACCCGGAGTGACCCCAAGGTGATTTTCGGAGGAAGGAGTGCTTCAGCTCCGTACACCAAGAAGAAGGGTGTCTCTCTAGTTGACCGGTTTGGAGTTGTCCTGTTTGCCCATAAGGTGGGCGGAAGCTCTTCAATCCAATTGGCTCCATGTTTTTTCAGGCGCTCATATGTGCACGTCCTGAGTCCTTTTAGGATTTCTGCATTTGCTCTCTTAGCTTGTCCATTGCTTGCCGGGTGAGCTACAAAAGCATAGCTGACTTGAATGTCGAGGTCTTCGCAATATCCTTGCAATGCAGAGCTTGTGAATGGTGTCCCGTTGTCAGTTATGATCTTGTTCGAGACTCCAAATCTGCATACTATGGACTGCAAGAAATTGATAGCTAATTGCTTGTTTATTGTCGCAACTGGAGTTGCTTCCGGCCACTTGGTAAACTTGTCGCTGGCGATGTACATGAACTTGTAACCTCCGACGGCTCTTGGGAAAGGTCCCAAGATATCCATCACCCACACAGCTAATGACCATGTAGGAGGTATCATTTGTAGGGGTTGAGCTGGTGTGTGAATTTGCTTTGCATGGAACTGGCATGCTTCGCATTTATTCACTAGCTCGGTTGCATCCTGGAGTGTTGTAGGCTAGTTGAAAGTGCATCTAGGATCCCCGTGGGTTTTGGATTGATGACGACAATTAAGTAACTAATGAGCTTAGTGATCTTAAGCACAGGTGTGGACTCAAGTGGAAGCACACTCCCTCAAAAAGGAAAAGGATGAAAACGGCGATGTCAACTCAAAAAGGAGAAACTAGGGTTTCTAGTGTGTCGAGTTTAGACTAGCCAAATATGTGTGAGGATGTGTGTGTAAAGTGCATTGAGATCAAGTTGGGAGCTCAAAGCGGTTTAGAGATCAAACCCATTGAGAGAATAGAGTTGGAAGCAGTCTGGCAGGAGTGGCCGGACTAGTCCGTGCAGGTGGCCGGACTGGTCCACTCCTGGCCGGCCAAGTCCGTTTTCAGCCGGACCAGAAGGGTTTGATTGAGTTTGGACTAGTCCGTAGTGGGACGGACTAGTCCGGATGGTCGTGGAGTGGTTTTTGGGGACTAAGTCCCAAAACCACGGACTTGTCCATTTTGGTCCGGACCAAGAGGTCCTGACTTAGATCGGACTAGTCCGCCCGGGGGGCCGGACTAGTCCGGGTGTGAGAGCAGTCGGTGCTTCAACGACTAAGTCTGGGTAGGCCGTACTAGTCCACCCTAGGGGCCGGACTAGTCCGTGGTCTCCACACTAGTTCGTTTTCACACGAAACAAAAGGTTCTGTGTGAGATCGGACTAGTCCGATGGTGGCCGGACTAGTCTGTTTCGAAGTGAACATTTGAATTTGAAGTTTGGCGGGTAGTGTGACGATTGCCACGCAGTGCGACAGTTGTAAGGGACGTCAGTGGTCCCCTAGGCCGGACTAGTCCGGGCTGTAGGCTGGACTAGTTTGCCCTTCTGCTGAAGTCAGCAGTATGGGCTGGGAACCTCTATAAATAGAGGACCCCTGGGTTCATTTGAATAATATCTTGAGTAAGTTGAAACCCTAGCATCGCCACAGCAACCTTGAGCCTCCAAAAAGCCTCCTTCTTGCCTACATTCCCTCTAAAACTAATTCTTGTGTGGATTAGGGTTTGGTGAGGGAAGGGTTGTTGAACCCGGTCCTTCGTGGACTCCACAACGGGTACGTAGATTCCTTCATGGGATCAAACCTCGGGATAAAATCCTCGTGTCCCTTATGTTCTTTGTGACGCCCGATTTCGGAAAATGAACCAAGCTAACGCATATGTGTGCCCAGGATGTTCATCACATATACGTGAGTGCAATCACAAAAGAGTATACAGAAAATTACCACAGGACAAGATTAATTAACCAAATTTTATTACACAAACCATATTATCCTCGAATACAAGTTCTAATGAATATTAACGACAAGTTTAACTAATGCAGCGGAAATAAACTAATTAAGCAAACTAAACAGCTAGGCAGCATAAGCAATACGGTATAGCGCAGCTCCAATAACACCACAGGCAAAGCTGACGGTAGACATGGCCTAGAACTCCGCATTATCGCCATTAAACTCCCAATCCTGACCTGCAACTGTTGGGGGGGGGGGGGTTGCAAGAGTGAGTACATGTCGTACTCAGCAAGTATGGAAAGTATGACATGTGGCTTATTCAAATGTCGACAATAATAATGGTTAAGTGCTGAAAAGTACATTAAAATGTTTGAAAAGTAATATATTATATGTATGTGAAGTAAACCCATCATAATCATAAGTAATACAATAATACCAAATATGAATTCATTACCATCATCAATAATTCCAGATTTCACCATTTGCCAATAACCTATTCAATACCAGAAATAAATCCATGACCAACCATAACCATTACCAAACCATAACCATAATACCAACCATAACCATCCGAAATACCATCCCAATATCGAGTTCCCTCTAATCATGGAAGTTGTCCAGGTGCTCATAACCGGGAGCACGGCTATCATGATAGTTTTATTTAACTCTGCAGAGTTTGTACCTCTTTACCCACGTGTTCGTGATTTCATCACCTTTCTATGACTAGAACCTCTGTTATGCCGTCTCACACTTCCATCGTTGTGTGGCCAAGAGATCACAAAATAGCCTTTACAAAGGGATTACTAGCCTATTTAGACTCCACTGAGGTTTCACCGGTGGCGATGTCTCCCGCAGAGCACATCTTCAACCAAGGGCCCCCTCTTGAGCCATTCGGATCCCAGGGTAGTCCCACCAATCATCAACAAACCCAATCCGACTACCCCTTCCCCGAGCATCCACAATGGTCCAAACAGCACTAGCAGAGCCCTAATTAATCAGCTACGCCGCACCCATACTTGGCCTCGTGGTGGCACTGTAGTCCTGGCTTATTCTCGCATGAACCAGTCCTTAGATCTAAAGCAAGCAAAACCACCATACGTCCAACCCATCCACATACCAGGCTTGCTTAGATCACCCATTACCATATCATATTTAACCAGTTCACATTAACAGAATAACATTAATGCATAGTTAAATGTGTAGTGTAGTTTTCCCATCTCAATTAATTAAGCGAAGCAAAAAGGTAAAAAGCCCTTCCCGACTCTCTACCATAAATTCCAGGTGACAAGGGTGGTTTAACAAGTCTAGTAAACTTCCTATCATAGGATTCCCATCAAAATTGACACAAGCATGCAGTTTTGCAAACAAAACATTTATTTTAAAACAGGATCAATATGTTTCAAGGACACTTGCCTTGCTCTTGCTGTTGATTAGGGTCAATTTATTCAAACTCTTGGTGTTGTAGATCCTCCGCGGCACTCTCTAGCGCAAATCCGCCTAACCCACACAATAAACATACAAGACAAGAAACACAATCAAAGAGTGCACAAATATTACTCAATATGTCATGACATGCATGATTAATGCAAATGCAAGGTAGAACTTGTTACTAGAATTCTTTTAATGATCACTAACTAGTTCTAATAGATTTTAACAAGTTTATACTGGTTTGGAATTGATTAGATCAAATTTTAGAATTAATCCAGCACAATTTAACCAGAAAGATCGGACTAGTCCGCTAGGGACCTGACAAGTCCGCACTCTGCGAGATCAGAAGATTAAGGTTTTCTAGATCGACGTAAATTCGGAGATTAGGGGTTTAATTCTCGTAAGGAAAAGAGAATAGAAGGTATACCAGGTGTTTAGAACTCCAATGAATCAAGAAACTTGGAGGTAGCACTTGGATCTTGATGATCTAGGGTTGGTGATGAACTTGGGGATGAATTGGTGGTGAAGGACGGAACTTGGTGGAGATCTTGATCCTCTTTCGTTCCCTCCTCTTCTTCTTCTTGCTTGGGATCTTCTCCTCCCTCCTTGATGGTGGCTCTCCCCGAACTAGGGTTTGGGTGGGTGGAAAAGTGGCAATAGATGTAAATCCAAGGGGTGGGGATGTTTATATAGAGGTGGAGGCTAGGGTTAGATGGGTTTCGAGTTTGGGATGAGTAGAGGCCGGTTTAGAGTCCCACACGGGCTCTAAAAGAGTTAGGCACGACGTTCCTAGGCCCACTTAACGTGAAACCCAAGAAACAAGTTGTAAAACAAAAGATAAACTCGGAGTCGCGAAATATCAGACAAGTCCGGAAAGGATTGGACAAGTCCGAAGTTGTCCAAAGAGAAAATCGGACAAGTCTGGCCAAAAATCGGACAAGTCCGACTTTGAACAGAGAGGAAAAACGGATAAGTCCGCTGGAACACCGGACTAGTCCGGAAAAGTCCAAGGACTTAGAAATCTTTCAAGGATTTTTGGAATATCGGACTAGTCCGCACAAAATCGGACAAGTCCGAAAGTTTCCAGGGGCAAAATCGGACTAGTCCACAGCAAAAACAGACAAGTCCATTTTTAGTCAGAGAGAAATCGGACTAGTCCTTAGTAAAATCGGACTAGTCCGCACTTTCCTGCGTTTTAAGTGCAGTTTTGTTCGAAATCAATTTTAAATGCTCCAAATCAATTTTAAACTTGTTCCTCTTGTTGTGGGTTAATGTTAAACACATATATGAGTGCATGCAAGGCATGTTGCATGAAAATGAGGGTGTTACATTCTTTACTTTCATTCATCACATATTGTTTCTAGGGTTAGCTTTACCATATTTGCTCACAACTCTTGTTTCATCGTGATCCTTAGTCTCACATTTGCTTCACAACTTGTTAAGGTTAACTAAGTTATTATAACATACTTTGCATCACAAGAATTGGACTAAAACTTGTTAGAAACTCTTTTTAGGCCTTCCCTGCAGGTGGACCGGACTAGTCCGCCCCTGGACCGGACTAGTCCGCCCCCTGAGTTATAATCTCGTTTTATTAAGTCATTTCAAGTCGTTTAGCCTATTCACCCCCCTCTAGGCAACTTTCAATTGGTATCAGAGCAGGACTCTCCCAAAAGATTCTAACAACTCAGAGAGAAGATGGCCGGAGTGGGGTACGAAGAAGTCTCAACCAGTGAGGTCCAAGCAACCCCAGAAGAGATTCTCTTCTATCAAGACAAATCAACCGATGATGAAGAAATTCGCCAGCTCAAGGCGAAACTTCGAGAGAAGTTGAAGATTCCCAAGGTTGACATCTCAACCTCCATATAGGGTGGCACAATCAACTACAACCAACAAGGCTACAACTTTGAACGCCTTGTCTCCAGCAACCACTACCTTTCCATCCCATTGGGGATGTCTCCCTAATTTGATGGAACCGACTACGGGATGTGGAAGCACAACATGAAGATCCACCTTGTGTCACTCAATCCCTCACTATGGCAAATCGTGTTGACTAGGGTGCACATTCCGAAGAATGAAGAAGATATTACTCCGGAGCAAGCCGTGCTCCTTCACCGCAATGCCCAAGCGGTCGGAGTTATCATCTCATCTCTCTCAAGAGATGAGTTCAACCAAGTGGATGGACTTGAGGTGTCCAAGGATATTTGGGGTACCCTCAAGACGGCTCATGAAGGCAACCGAGTCGTGAAAGAAGCAAAGATTGAGCTCATTGAAGGAGAGCTCAGGAGGTTTTCCATTATGGATGGTGAATCTCTCCAAGAGATGTACAACCGCCTAAAGGTACTCATCAACAAGAGTAGATCTTATGGCTGTACTAAGTGGACGGACCACGAGGTGGTGAAGAGGATGATTCGGTAATTCATGCCTAGAAACGTCTCTCTTTGCTCCATGATCCAAGAAAGCTCGGGGTTTGCCAAAATGACCCCGGAGGAGGTCCTTGGAATGATCATCAACCACGAGATCATGTAGAAGGAGGCACTCTTATACAACGACCTCCAAAGGTTAACCGCCTCAAAGATGAAGGATGTTGCACTCAAAGTGACATCCTCCTCAAAAGAACAAAATGAAGATGATGAGGAGATCCTTGACACCGATGAGGAAGAGGCCTTCTTCATCAACAACTTCAAGAGGATGATGAGGAGAAGAAAAGGAGGATACAAGCATTAGAGCAAGGGCAAAGAAAAGGCAAGGCCCAAAACCAAGAGGGCTTGCTACAATTGTGGCGAGTACGGGCACTTCATTTTAGATTGCCCAAATGAAGAGAGCAAGAAGAAGAAGGAGGGCAAGCTGCAAGAGAAGAAGCTCTACAAGAAGAAGAGGCCCTCCGGTCATGCTCACTTAGGCAAGGAGTGGGACTCTAACGATGAGTACTCCTCGTCCGAAGATGAGGAGAAGATGGCAACCATAGCCATCGGGAGGAGCCCCAAGGGAAGCAAGCTCTTCCCAAATCTCTACGACCACAAGCCAACTTGCCTCATGGCAAAACAAGGAAGGAGAAAGGTTAATTCTAACTCATCCTCTTCCATATCCTCTCATGATGATTTTGATAGTGCTAGTGAAAATGAGTACATGCTTAAAGATATAAGTAAGAGCACATTGCGAAGAATGAAATTGCTCTCGGATGAGATTTTTGAGAAGGGAGAGCTCATAGATAGGCAAGAGGACATGATTATCCAAGAAAAAGAAAGATGTAAAGAGCTCATTGAGCTCCTTGAGCTTGAGAGAGAGAAGAGCAAGGCATTGGAGAATGAACTTGCTCTAAGCAAGAAAACATGCTCAAGTCTTGAGGACACAACCTTTGAGCTCAAGGACAAACTTGGCAACTTGGCAAAAGTTAACAAGATCCTTGAGACTCAAGTTGAGTCCCTTAAGACTAATGTAGCCTCTTCCTCCAAAATCTTATCCTCCTCAAAGGTCGCATCCGAAGCAATATCAACTTGCAAATGTTCTAACTTGATTCTTAAATTAAAGGATGAGCTCAAATTGAATCAAGGCAGTCAAGCACCTAAGGGTGGCATCTTTGACAAAGAGAAAGTGGCGTATGCACGAAGTGCATACACCAACACAAGACCTCCCTATGTCAAGGATGGTCTTGGTTATACTAGAGGTGGAAAGCAAAATGCCAAAACCTCCAAGTATGGCAAAGACTTGATTGTTTTTGACAAGGGAAGCTCATCCACAACTAAAATTGGCAAGAACACTTCAACTATCACTTACATGCCTAAATCTGAACCGCATCCTCTATTTCATGATTTTGATGCATCGTATGTTTTGATGAGGAACAAGTATGGCAAAGTATATGCTAGATATGTTGGGCCACTCCGCAAGAGTCCCAAGCCTTGCGTGTGGGTGCCCAAATGCCTCACCACTAACGTCAAAGGACCCAACTCCGCTTGGGTACCTAAAAGGAAGGCATAATCTTGTTTTGTAGGCATACTCCTCCGGTGGATCCAAATGGGTGCTCGATAGTGGGTGCACAAACCACATGACCGGAGAGAGGAAGATGTTCGAGGAGTATGAGGAACATGATGATCCAAATGAAGGGATCCTCTTCGGGTACAATCGCCGAGGGAAAAACCTTGGCTCCGATAAAATTGTCATCTCTCCCCAACATACTCTTTCTCGCATTTTACATATTGATTCTCTAGACTATAACCTCTTGTCCATATCCCAACTATGTGACAAGGGTTATAATTGTGTTTTCACTAATGAGGGTGTGAGCGTCCTTAGAAGAAGTGATAACTCAATCGCTTTTAAGGGTGTGCTCAAGGGAAACCTTTATCTTGTGGATTTTGCCTCGGATAAAGCTCAACTTGACACATGCTTAATGGCAAAAACCAACATGGGATGGCTTTGGCATAGAAGGCTAGCCCATGTTGGGATGAGGAACTTACAAAAGCTTCTTAATGGCGAGCACATCCATGGTTTGAAGAATGTTGTCTTTGAAAAGAATAGGCCATGTAGTGCTTGCCAAGCAGGGAAGCAAGTGGGAGCTCAACACCCCTCCAAGAACATCATGACGACAACAAGACCGTTGGAGCTGCTACATATGGACCTTTTCAGGCCAATAACCTACATTAGCATTGGCGGTAACAAATATGGTCTTGTTAATGTTGACGATTTTTCTCGTTTCACTTGGGTGTTCTTCTTGCATGATAAGGGTGAAACTCACGGTGTCCTCAAGAGGTTCTTGAGAGGATCTCAAAATGAGTTCGCCTCAACAATCAAAGCTATAAGAAGCAACAACGGCATCGAGTTCAAGAACACTCAAGTGGAAGAATTCTTGGATGAGGAGGGCATCAAGCATGAATTTTCAGCTCCATTCTCCCCTCAACAAAATGGGGTTGCGGAACGAAAGAATAGGACACTCATTGATATGTCAAGGACGATGTTTGATGAGTACAAGACATTGGATCGGTTTTGGGCGGAGGCGGTTAACACTGCTTGCCACGCCGTCAACCGATTATACCTCCACCGCCTTCTCAAGAAGACTCCTTATGAGCTTCTAGTTGGTAAGAAACCCAATGTCTCTTACTTTCGTATTTTTGGGAGCAAGTGCTATATTCTCAACAAGAAGCCTAGTACTTCGAAGTTTGCTTCAAAGTCCGATGAAGGTTTCTTGCTTGGTTATGACTCGAACACCGACGCCTACCGTGTCTTCAACAAATCCTCCAAAATTGTTGAAATAGCGCGCGACGTGGTGTTTGATGAAACTAATGGCTCCCAAGTGGAGCAAGTTGAACAAAGTGTGCTAGATCAAGAAGACTCTCCACAAGAAGCTCTTAGGAGGATGGCACTTGGAGGTGTTCGACCACAAGAACAACCTCAATGCTCAAGTGACCAACAATAAGATGATGCAAGTCATCCCCCATGCGATCAAGTTGAAGATGGACAAGTGGCACCTCAACATCATCAAGAAGACAAAAGTCAAGAGGGAAGCATACATCAAGGGGGAGACCAAGAAGAAGAGGAGGATGATGATGACTCAAGAGTTCAACCTCCACATCCTCGTGTGCATCAAAGTGTTCAACGGGATCACCCCGTTGACAACATCCTAGGAGACATCACTAAAGGGGTAATCACTCGTTCTCATGTTGCAAATTTTCGTGAATATTACTCCTTTGTCTCTTCTTTGGAGCCCCATAAGGTTGAAGATGCATTGAGAGACCCGAATTGGGTGGTGGCCATGCAAGAGGAGCTTAACAACTTTGAAAGGAACAAAGTTTGGGAGCTTGTCAAGCGTCCACAAGCAAATGTTGTGGGCACCAAGTGGGTGTTCCACAACAAGCAAGATGAACATGGCGTGGTGACAAGGAACAAGGCACAACTTGTGGCCAAGGGGTACTCACAAGTTGAAGGTTTGGATTTTGATGAAACCTTTGCTCCCGTAGCTAGGCTAGAGTCAATTCGTATATTACTTTCCTTTGCTACTCACTATGATTTTAAGCTCTACCAAATGGACGTCATGAGTGTGTTCCTAAATGGCCCAATCAAGGAAGAAGTCTATGTGGAGCAACCACCGGGCTTTGAAGACCAAAAATTACCAAACCATGTCTTCAAATTGCGTAAGGCTCTCTATGGCCTCAAACAAGCTCCTAGAGCTTGGTATGAGTGTCTTAGAGACTTTCTAATTCAAAATGGTTTTAAGATAGGAAAAGCTGATTACACTCTCTTTACAAAGCACTTTAATGATGATCTCTTTGTGTGCCAAATATATGTCGATGACATTATATTTGGTTATACTAACAAAGTGTTTTGTGATGAGTTTTCTAAGATAATGTCGGAGAGATTTGAGATGTCCATGATGGGGAAGTTGAAGTTCTTTTTAGGTTTCCAAGTCAAGCAAATCAAAGAAGGCACGTTCATAAGTCAAACAAAGTACACTCAAGACATTTTAAAGAAGTTTGACATGGACAAGGCCAAACCCATCAAGACTCCAATGGCAACAAATGGACACTTAGAACTCAACGAAGATGGTCCAAGTGTGGACCAAAAGGTATACCGTTCCGTGATTGGTTCTTTGTTATATCTTTGTGCATCTAGACTGGATATAATGCTAAGTGTGTGCATGTGTGCACATTTTCAAGCTGCACCTAAGGTGTGTCATATGACCGCCGTGAAGAGAATTCTTAGATATTTAGTTCACACACCTAGCCTAGGACTTTGGTACCCCAAAGGATCCAAGTTTAACCTTATTGGCTATTCCGATGCGGATTATGCGGGGTGCAAAGTTGATAGAAAGATCACATCCGGGACATGCCAATTCTTGGGTAGATACTTAGTGTCATGGTTCTCTAAGAAACAAAATTCTATTGCTCTTTCCACAGCCGAAGCGGAGTATGTCGCAATGGGAAGTTGTTGTGCACAACTTCTTTGGATGCGACAAACTCTAAGGGATTATGGTATAAACTTGTGCCATATTCCCATCCAATGTGACAATGAGAGCGCCATCAAAATAGCCATAATCTGGTTGAGCATTCAAGGACCAAACACATAGACATTAGGCACCACTTCTTGAGAGATCATTCCTTAAAGGGGGATATAGTGATTTCCCATGTGAGAACCGAGAACCAACTAGCCGATATATTCACCAAGCCTCTAGATGAGAAGCGCTTTTGTGAGCTTAGGAGTGAGCTCAATATCTTAGATTCTCGAAATGTGGCTTGAAACATGCACATCTGAATGTTTACTTTACACCTTATTCAAAAGAATGCATGTGTTTGAGAAATTCATCTCTATCTCGATTTTCTCCAAAATATTTGGAAAACTAGTGACTTTGTGAGTTATGGTCATAGTTTGAATGTTGATTGCTTACTGACCATATTCATAAAGTTTTGTTGTGGCAATATGTCCAAAAGGATCAACTATAGTGGCTAAAACTCATATATATATATATATATATATATATATATATATATATATATATATATATATATATATATATATATATATATGTGTGTGTGTGTGTGTGTGTGTGTGTGTGTGTGTGTGTGTGTGTGTGTGTGTTTTCAGCCCCCTTGTACCGGACTAGTCCACCCTTCGGCCGGACTAGTCTGGCCCCTGTACTGGACTAGTACGGCCCCTGGGGACTTAAACCCCCAGGAGGCGGGCGACCCCTCCACTTCTCCATTTGCCTCTCTCTCTCTCCCCCACGCGCACGAAACAGCCCTCCTTCGGCAATTTTAAATTCTAACCACCAAAAATCGTTTCCAATCCACGCATTGGAAGCCCCGGAGGTGTGGGAGACTTTCCCCGATCACTCGCGACACGATCCATTCCTGATTTCGTCGACTTCTCAAGATTTGAAGAGGTATCCCTCACTTTTCAAAAACTTGCCTCATTCTTGATTCATTGAGTTTTTGATAGATGCCTCCTCATTAAAGTTGCTTCTAGTATTCTTGTGATCATAGCGTAGGAATATTGCGACTCGATTCCAAGATTTCTCGAAAAACCGTTGGAGTTAGGGTTTAACATGTGTAAACCGGACTAGTCCGGTGTCAGGCGGACTAATCCGCCCCTGGGGCGGACAAGTCCGGTGTACACAGGTCAAACTCCAACTTTGGTTATTTCTCGGGATATCTTTCGCATTATTCCAACTCCATGACCTTCTATCTTATGTCTTCTATCCTTTTCAGCTGAAATGGCATCTCCTCACCGATCCGCTTCTCCCCCCACTGACCCCGAGTGGGAGGCGGAGCAGCTTCGCCTTGGCGAGGAACAGGCAAGAGCCGAGGTTGAGGCTGTCGAGAAGTTTCTCGTGCAGCAAGAAAGGGCAAAGGCAGCCAAGAAGCAACAAGCCAGGGCCACAGCTATGACCTACAACGAAGATGAAGCGATGGCCGTGCCATTGAGGAGTCCAGCAAGGAACTCTGGAAGAAGAAGAGAGAGGAGCGCGAGGCTCATAACTGTCAGGCTGCTGCTGCACAAGTCTCCAAGAGGAAGCGACTTGTGACAATTGGAGAGAAAGACAAAGGAAGGAGCCAGCCCAAGAAGAAATTACTGAATGCTGGATCGAGCGAGATCCGAAGAAGGGAAAGGCTCCAGCTCTGGTAGAGCCCAAGAAAAGGAAGCCCACTGTGAAGATACCGGCGAAGAGAGCCGTAGGCCCTGTGATCAAAGAGAAAGGGAAAGCCAAACCGATTGGCCCCTTGGAAGTGCATACTCCTGAGAGAAATCCCAACAGGCAGCGTGAAATAGCTGCCAATGTCTTCCATGGAAAAGGAGCCAAGAAAGCAAGAAGGATCCGGACAAACAAGGTATACAAGTATGAAAGGAGCACCGCTGACCCTCGGTTTTGGTGTGACTTTCATTGTGATTATTACCGTCTTGTCTACAAAAGCATGAAGAAGCCTGTGATTGAAGCACAATGGATAGACTGGGAGTACATGGCCAAGAAGCAACATTCTGCTTTTGATGCGGTCATTGAAGTAGCTGAGCGCCATGTGCTCAAGAAGATCATGGTATTCAACTGTGACTGGAACGTTGAAGTCATCCTGCAGTTTTAGTCCACCATCTACTTCACCACCTCAGGTGATAGACGGATCATATACATGACGCATGGCGAGCAGCTCTCAGTCACATTTGAGGAGTTTACCAAGATTCTAGGTCTTGAGGCTCACTTGGATCATGAGATCATCATCTCTAACCTCAAGGCTATAGACTGAGATGAGCTGGCCTACATGTATCCGAGTCATGTTCAGTATGATGTCGGGCATGCTCGCAATATCAAGCCATTCTACAACATTCTGAACAGGATCTTGAGGTGAACAATAGCACCAAAGGATGGTGATGTAGGGGTGATCCAAGGCAACCTGAGGCACCTGCTACTTTTTACTGATGGGGAGGAAAAGTTCAATCTTGTCGATTACATCTTCGACGACATTTTCAACATCTCGCATACCCCCAACCGTGCTTGCGGGTATGCCCCCTACATCATGTATCTCATTGAGAAGGTGTCGGGCGTGACCTTCGTCAAGGATGTGACTCATCGCCCGCTCCATCCTCAGACGCCTCCTGCAGTGCCACCTCCTCGACGCCGGAAGAACGCGAAGCCTCCTTCTCACTCCGTGATGCCAGCTTCTCACCCCGTGGCGCCTCCTTCCCCTCCTCCGCCTCAATCGATGAGCGCTTTCTTCAAGTGCTTCAAGGCGATCTTCACTTCCTGCCGGAAGCAAGAGATCCGGAACTAGAGAGCACACAAGCGCCAAGAGAAGTACCTGAAGGCGGTGTGTGACAAGCTGGAGGTTCCCATGTCCTCTTCGGAGGCGAGCGATGGGGAGATCACTCCATTCCCCGACTTCACCGCCGACGAGCTCGCCCAGCTCCAAGAGGACGACAACTCTTCCCGGGCTGCTCCATCGGCTCGTGCCTCCGACGACGATGACAACCACGAGGACCCGGAGGCCAAGGAGAGCGACTCCGACACTGA
Organism: Tuctoria greenei; assembly: GCA_036927565.1. Lineage (NCBI taxonomy): Eukaryota > Viridiplantae > Streptophyta > Magnoliopsida > Poales > Poaceae > Tuctoria > Tuctoria greenei. Next base: position 30,414,878 of record JAYESD010000003.1, on the reverse strand, counting down.
GGCAGATGATAGTGAGGATGGCGACAACTAGTGGATAGGGTTCGTTGTTCCCTTCTTCTTTTCCTTTTTGGTGCCTTGATGCCAAAGGGGGAGAGTTAGATGGGAGTTAGACGGGGGAGAGTTAGAAAGGAGGGTATTTAGGTGTAACCCTTATTTTGGATCATTGGACATGTTGCACTTCTTATTGTAATATTTATGTCATGTCAAATGTTTAAATGTGTGCAAGACTATGTTTTGAATGTTCAATATCAATATGATGCTTTGAATGTCTATCTTTTAATCATATTCATATTTATTATGTCCTGTGACAAATTGTTGAGCACAACACGTAGGCAACCCACCATAACGTGTGTGTGTGAAGGACTTCCTCAATCTCTCTTTCATGATTCATTCATTGAGGGGGAGTCACTCATACACCCGCACGTTATGGAAACCACAAATTTATAGTCTTATATGTTAAGACTTAATGTGTTGTCATCAATCACCAAAAAGGGGGAGATTGAAAGTGCATCTAGGATCCCCGTGGGTTTTGGATGATTGATGACGACAATTAAGTAACTAATGAGCTCAGTGATCTTAAGCACAGGTGTGGACTCAAGTGGAAGCACAATCCCTCAAAAAGGAAAAGGATGAAAACGGCGATGTCAACTCGAAAAGGAGAAACTAGGGTTTTTAGTGTGTCGAGTTTAGACTAGCCAAATATGTGTGAGGATGTGTGTGTAAAGTGCATTGAGATCAAGTTGGGAGCTCAAAGCGGTTTAGAGATCAAACCCATTGAGAGAAGAGAGTTGGAAGCAGTATGGCAGGAGTGGACGGACTAGTCCGTGCAGGTGGTCGGACTAGTCCGCTCCTGGCCGACCAAGTTTTCAGCCGAACCAGAAGGGTCTGACTGAGTTCGGACTAGTCCATAGTGGGACGGACTAGTCCGGGTAGTTGAGGAGTTGTTTTTGGGGACTAAGTCCCAAAACCACAGACTTGTCCATTTTGGTCCGGACCAAGAGGTCCTGTCTGAGATCGGAGTAGTCTGCCCGGGGGGCCGGACTAGTCCGGGTGTGAGAGAAGTCAGTGCTTCAGCGACTAAGTTTGGGGAGGCCGGACTAGTCCGTGGTCTCTAGACTAGTCCGTTTTCACACGGAACAAAAGATTCTGTGTGATATCAGACTAGTCCGGTGGTGGCCGGACTAGTCCGTTTCGAAGTGACCATTTGGATTTGAAGTTTGGTGGGTAGTGTGACGATTGCCGCGCGGTGCGACAGTTGTGAAGGACATCAGTAGTCCCCTAGGCCGGACTAGTCCGGGCTGTAGGTCAGACTAGTCCGCCCTTCTGCTGAAGTCAGCAGTATGGGCTGGGAACCTCTATAAATAGAGGACCCCTGGGTTCATTTGAATAATTTCTTGAGTAAGTTATAACCCTAGCACCGCCACAGCAACCTTGAGCCTCCAAAAATCCTCCTTCTTGCCTACATTCCCTCTAAAACTAATTCTTGTGTGGATTAGGGTTTGGTGAGGTGAAGAAGTGGAAGAACACCGCTCTTTGGCTCTCAGTTTGATCTCTTGCACTTTATGAATCTTTGTGATCTGTGGCTTGAGTTGATCTTTGTGATTTCTGATTGTATTTGTGGTGGGAGTCTCATATTGTGATAATCCCCAACGAATCTTGTGTTCACTCTTTGTGATAGTGGAGAACCAAGTTAGGCCCATGCGGTAAACTTGGTGAGGGAAGGGTTGTTGAACCCGGTCCTTTGTGGACTCCTCAATGGGGACGTAGATTCCTTCATGGGATCCAACCACGGGATAAAATCCTCGTGTCCCTTGTTCTTTACTTTCATTCATCACATATTGTTTCTAGGGTTAGCTTTACCGTATTTTCTCACAACTCTTGTTTCATCGTGATCCTTAGTCTCACATTTGCTTCACAACTTGTTAAGGTTCACTATGTTATTCTAACATACTTTGCATCACGAGAATTGGACTAAAACTTGTTAGAAACTCTTTTTAGGCCTTCCCTGCAGGTGGACCGGACTAGTCCACCCCCTGAGTTCTAATCTCGTTTTATTAAGTCATTTCTGGTCGTTTAGCCTATTCACCTCCTCTAGGCAACTTTCACCAGTAAAAACCATATCGGAAGGATTTAATTACCAACGTGCGGGAAGACGCGTGGTTCCCACACTCGCCTCCATGGATTTCTGCGAGGAGCTCGCAGCCTTCTTCCCTTGTAATGCACCGCATTAGGACGCTGTTGGCACTATCCCGGTAGAGATCTCCTTCTACCAGTGTGTATCTTTTAGCCAATCTGACTATCCGGTCAGCGGATACATTGTCTTCAGGAAGGAAATTGTCTTTCAAGTAGCTCCGGATCTCCGAGATCCATGCATCGGAGCTAACTTGAGCATTTGAGTGTTGCGTGCTGGGTTGCTCGGAGCTTTCTGCAGCACCTACGACCCTTGATGGACGCCATGGTAACAGGGCCATCGGGACCGCCAGCTTCGAGGTGCTGGTCTCGCCCCCTTCGCTCAGTTCGGCAGGCTGAGCTGTTGGTCTTGACAACCTCCAGACGAAGCTTTCGTCGAGAGTTCGTCGGCTTCAGCGTTGTTGAGACGCTGGACATGGCAAAGATCCATGACTTCAAAGTCCTTCTGAAGCTTCAGGACTTCAAGTAGGTATGCAGCTAGTTGAGGGTTGTTGCAGCAGCATTCACCTTTGACTTGCTTTATGACGAGCTGTGAATCACCCTTTACCAATAGCTGCTTGACACCATATGATAGTGCCACCTTAAGCCCATAGATCAATGCTTCATACTCCGCCATGTTGTTGGTCGCCTTGAAGTCAAATTGAACCATGTATTTGACCTTCTCCTCAGTTGGAGCGAGGAGAAGGACTCTAGCTCCAGCCCCTTCCTTCTGCACAGAGCCGTCGAAGTAGAGAGTCCAGTGAGGCTCGATGAAGACAGGAACCTTGGGTTCTTACTTCTGCTCACTAGGGCCCCCAGGATTTGACGGAGAGGGGGTCCATTCTGCCACGAAGTTCGCCAGTGCTTGACTCTTGATCGCTTGTCTTGGGACAAATTCAAGATCGAACTCAGCCAGTTCCACTGCCCACTTTGCAATGTTCTCAGTAGAGTTGGGGTTATGCAAGATTGCATGCAGTGGATAGGAGGTTACCACTGAAATCTTGTGATCTTGGAAGTAGTGATGAAGCTTCCTAGAGACAATAAGAACTAAGTAAAGTAGCTTATGCACCTATAGGTACCGAGTCTTGGCATCATGGAGTACTTCACCGATGAAGTAAACTGGGCGTTGGACTGTCCGGACCCTCCCGGAGGGGCCTGGAGCTTCCTCCTGATCAACCTGGACCCTCCCAGAGGGGTCCGGACCTTCTTCGGGGACCTCCAGGTTCTTGCTTGAAGAACCCGAAGCTTCTTCTGAAGTGACCCGGACCTTCCCGAAGGGGTCCGGATCTTCCTATTCGACAACAGCAACTCCTCCACTTGAAGGAGGTTGCTCCTCTGGCATCTCGCCTTGAGGATCCGGGTCTGGGAGCTGGGACCCAGACTCGCCTTCAGGTAGCTCTAGACCCTCCCGGAGGGGTATGGACTCCTGAAGTGGGTATGGTTCTGGTCTTTCCGCAACCAGGACCATGCTAACAACTTTGTCAGTTGGGGAAATGTAAAGAAGAAGTGGCTCACCAGGATTCGGAGCTACCAAAGCTGGTAGAGTGGTGAGGAGCTGCTTTAGCTCTTGAAAAGCCTTTTCTGCTTCTTTAGACCATTGGAATGGTCTGGACTTCCTCAATAATTTGAAGAAGGGTAGCGCCCGTTCCGCCAGTCTTGAGATGAATCGAATGAGGGCAGCTAAACATCCAGTCAGCTTCTGGACGTCTTTGATGTGGGCTGGTGGCCGCATGTCTTCAATAGCTTTAATCTTCGCCGAATTCGCTTGTATTCCTCGGTGGTTCACCAAGAAGCCAAGAAGCTTTCTGGAGCTAACCCCGAAGACACACTTGTCTGGGTTCAGCTTCGTGCATGTGACTCGCAACTTGTCGAAGACAGCTTGCAAGGTGTCAAAGAATGACTTCTTGTTCTTGATCTTGATGACGATGTCATCGATGTACACTTCCACTACATCTCTTATAAGCTCTCCAAAAGTTTTGTACATAGCTCGTAGAAATGTTGAAGCATCATTTTTGAGACCGAATGGCATCGTAGTGTAACAATATAATCCATCTACTGTGATGAAAGAAGTATATTCTTCATCTTCCCTAGACATTCTGATTTGATGATACCAGAATATGCGTCTAGGAAATACAGTAATTCACACTCGGAGGGGGAATCCACTATCTGATCTATTCTAGGTAGTGGGAATGGATCCTTTGGACATGCCTTATTCAGTGTAGTGTAGTTGATACACATCCGAAGCTTCCCGCCGGCCTTGGGTACAATGACTAGGTTTGCCAGCCATTTTGGGTGGTAGACTTCTCGGATGAATCCATCTTCAAGCAACTTCTTCACTTCTTGATGTATGAAGTTTTGTCGCTCTACTGATTGCTTCTGAGGCTTCTGATGTACAGGTCGAGCGTCGGGATAAATCTTCAGATTGTGCTCAATCACTTCCCTAGGGATCCCAGGCATTTGTGATGGTTGCCAAGCGAACACATCGATGTTAGCCCAGAGGAAAGTTATGAGCGCGAGTTCCTATTTGTCGTTTAGACCTCTCGATATACGGGTGGTCTGAGCGGCGTTGGAACCGATTTAGACGACTTTGACAGGAATGTCGGTGTTGCCGCTTGGTTGCACATGAGATGCGGAGGTTGAGCCTCGATGACGAATGCTCGGGGGTTTCGGGGCTTGCTCCTTTCCGGATTCTTCCTCCTGCGCTGTAGCAAGCACATGGAGTTCTTCCAGAGCAGTAACTCTGACAGTGCAATCTCCGCGGATCCAGAGAACACCTGCTGGTGTTGGCATCTTCAACACCAAGTAGCCATATTGAGCAGCAACCATGAATTTGTACAGGTTGTCCTGCCCAAGATGGCATTGAATGGTAAGTTGATCTGCGCCACGTCGAAGACTAACTTCTCGGTGCAGTAATTCTCCCGAGTCCAGAAGGTCACTGGGAGAGTAATGGCACCGAGTGAAGTTATGGCCCCCAGACCTACTCCGGAGAAAGGCGGGAAGGGCGAAGATCCGAAGGTCAGAGCTGAAGCTTGACGAAAGCTTCGATGCTTATGAAGTTCAGCCCCGAACCTCTGTCCACCATTACATGGTGGAGTTGGATGTTGTTGATGGTCGGAGATACCATCAATGGGAGTTGGCCAGCTCCGACCATGGTTTGAGGGCAGTCCGAAGCATCAAAGGTGATGGTAGTGTCCATCCACTTCTGGTGCGGCTCCGCCCTAGAGGTGGGAGCTACTAAGGCCATGTCCCGCCGCATTGTCTTGAGGACACGGCGGGAAGTGATGTCCCACGAATCACCAAAGATGGTGTTCATGGTCTTCCGACGCTCGTTGTCGGAGACATCGTCAACGGAGGTGTAAACAGCCTTCAGGACCTTTTTGGGGTCCTTAAAGCCTAACTCCTCTTCAGCCGAAGCTTCGTCGACTTTTTGTTTTCCTTCCCTTTGACGGAAAGGAACTTCTTCCCGGTGCTTGTTGTAACGCTCGGCAAGGTTCTGGACCTCTCGGCAGACTTCCAGGTTGTGGTTGTTCGACTTGTGTATGGGGCACCACATCTTGGAGCTACCACCATCTTCAGATGACGGCCGAGGTCGTTTCTCGGGGCGTGGCCGCCGACCACCCGGAGCTGCGGCAACAGAGGCTGTAGGGTTGTCGATCGATGGCTTTTTCTTGCCGTTGGACTTTTTCTTCTTCTTGCCACTCCCGGAGGTAGTGGCTTCACCCTTGGAGGACTTTTTGTTGTTCTCCGGAGGTGGTTGGGAGTGCATTTCATGACCCTCAGCAGCCTTGGCACACTTGTCTGCCAAGCTGAAGAGTTTCATGACGCTGGTGACTTCCTTGGTCGCTAGCTTCTTCAGCATATTCTTGTCTCGCATGCCCTGTCTGAATGCCATAATAACAGAGGTGCTTGAGATAGAAGGAATGGTGTTTTGTACCTGGGAGAACCTCTGGATGAAGGATCCCAGGGACTCTCCCCCCTTCTGCTTGGTCGGGTATATGAGATCCCGAAGTTAGCAGTGAATTGTTGGCATAGCTCTCCCCAACTGTTGATGGAGTCAGGCAGAAGACTCATGAACCAAGACCTAGCGGTCCCAGTTAAATCCACGGGGAAATAATTGGCCATCACGGCCTCATTGCCCCGAGCCACAAGGATAGCGGTGGAGTAGATTTGTAGAAACTCGGCGGGATTGACAGTCCCGTCAAATTTCTCCGGCAGGTGAGGCCAGAACTTTTGCGACCATCTTACCATGCGTAGGTGCATGGCCAGGGCAGAACAGCCTCCTCCTACTCCCTCAGGAGTAGGGCTGTCCTGAGCCTCTCGCCTCTCGTGAGCACGCTGGATGTGGACACGACCGTTCTGTTGACGGTAACGACAATCAAGCTATGCCCGGAGGTCGTGAGTTGAAAGCCTGGTTACCGTGTGGGTACATCGCACCCGGAAAGGCAGCAACGTCGCCTGCTGAGACGCAGCACGCCTCCTGTGCTATGAAGCGTGCAGACCGAGTCTACCCGACACAGTCCGATGCAGCGATGGGGCCCGCCCCAAGGGGGGAGGACCTTGGTTGCTGATGCGATCGGCTGCTGCTACAACCAAATGTTCCACATCAGCTCTCCACTGCTCCATTGCACCCTGGGATGCTCCTGGAGGCGGTGGACGTTGTAGAAGAGCATGCGTAGCATGGAGCCCGTGTTTGGGGTTGTTGTTCATCGATGCAGTGACCGACACAAACGCCCCATCTCGTTGTCCAGCTTGATTCGTCGGTGCGGACGGTGGCGGTGGTGGCATGACTCCTGCTGGAGCCACAACACCTGTTGGCTGCTGCATGTTGGAGGGATTGCCTCCGGCAGCTTGCACAACATGGTCGCCGTTGGATGATCCAGCAGCAGAGTTCACCATCTTTGAATCTCGGGCACTACCCCTTCCTGGCACGCCAACTGTTGGAGTGTGATTCCGGCAATTCTCCCGGTACCACTATTGGTAGACCGCGGAGTTTGTAGTTTGGTTGTGGGCGCGCAGAGATTCAGAACATGATGGCAAGTTGACACAAGGATTTACGTGGTTCGGGCCTCCTAAGCGTAATACTTTACTCCACGGGTGTGTGTTGTTGTTGTATTGAGCGTCTGAGCGCTTTGAGTGTGAAAGACTAGAGTGACTCACCTTAGCATGTGTGGGCGTGTCCAGGAGACTCTATGTGTATGGCTCGGCCAGTCCTTTTATAGTACAAGGACTGGCCATTACATCGTTAGCCTGGCCTGACATGTGGCCCTGGCGGTTACTGATGCTTAATACACAATTAGTGAGCTTAATTACCCTTAATAGTGTGGTAACGCGCCTTGACAGTGGCGTTACTGGTATTAAGGGCCCTCCGATCGTGTGTCATTAAGATAGCATTAATGACACTTAATCGGTTCTTGAGGTCTTTAATGTTCGTTGAAGGTCCGAGCTGTTGGAAGTCCACCACACTGCATGTTGAGGTCGAAGGTCCAGCGGTTGGACGCGTAGCAGCTCTGGAGCTTACTGTCTTGGATGAGTAGGCCCGGTGCTGTTGTACACGTGTCGGTACTAGAGCTTCCCTCTGTCGGGGGTTAGGTCCGGGGGTGCCACACGGGTACCTAGTCTGGAGCTTTCCCGTGTAGGGAGTGTAGCTCCGGTTTAACAATACACGTGGCGGCATTAGGACTAACCATAGAAGGGAGGCAGGTCCAGTTCCATATGACACGTGGGGCCTTCGGAGGTCTTCAACTTAGACAGGTGAAGTTCCTTTGCTCTTTTTGCAGTCCCAAAGGGTATCTAGTACGCACGATACTAACACATAGGCTCAGCAGCTTGAGCAAAGGTGGGTGGCTTGGTCCTCATAAACTCCCAAATCGGTTATGAGCACGTGGTGGTGGGGTGGAGGCATGTGGGGCTGATTGTTGTTGTTGCGAGCCTGAAGTTGTTCCATAGTTTGTATCATGGTATGCATGAGCTGGTTTTGCATAGCCAATAGCTACTCAATATTGACAGCTCCCTGAGCAGGTCCTTGCTCATTGTTGTTCTGAGGTGCTCCATTGTTTCACCATCCCTCTGGTTGCGAGTCCTCACCATCTGAAGAAAAGCAAGAGATAAGAATTTAGAAAACGTCCCCAACTATATGCATCAAGGGATATGAAACTAAGAAACTACCTATACTAGCATATGTGGACATGGCAATGCTAAAGCATCTCAAAATCCTCTACTAAGCACACAAGCAACAATACATAGCAAACAACACACCAAGGAAAAACACATCAATTTCTGAGTGCTCCTATGTGCTCTAAAGTGTCCATTCTATCTGGGTTGCGTCCTACGGTCAACTCGTGGCTCTGATACCTATTTGTGACACCCAGTTCTGAAAAAGAACCAAGTGAACATATATGTGTGCCCAGGACGTTCAACACACATACACGAGTGCATTCACAAAAGGATAACCAGATAATTACCACAAAACAATATTAATTAAGCACTTTTATTACAGAATTCAGAATATCCTTGAATATAAGCTCTAATTAATATTAATGACAAGTTTGAAGTAATGCAGCGGAAATAAACTAAATAAGCAAACTAAGCAGCTAAGCAAATAGGGTAGCACAACTCCAAGCAACACCACAAGCAAAGCTGACTGTAGACATGGCCTAGAACTCCACATTATCATCGTTATACTCCCAATCCTGACCTACGACTATTGGTGGGGGAATTGCAAGGGTGAGTACATGTCGTACTCAGCAAGTGTGGAAAGTGTGACATGTAGCTGATTCAAATGACAAATATAATAATGGCTAAGTGCTGAAAAGTAGATTAAAACATTTGGAAAGCAATAAATTATATGTATGTGAAGTAACCCATCATAAACCATGTAGTTATTGTAATACCTGTCCATATTCCATTACCATCATCCATATACCAGATTTCTCATTACCATTAACCATATAAATTTTCACAAACCATAATACCATCCCATAACCAGTACCAAACCATCCCAATACCAAAACCCCTCTAATCATGTAGGTCATCCAGGTGCTCTTAACCGGGAGCACGACTATCATGATAGTTTTAATACTCTGCAGAGTTTGTAACCACTTTACCCATGTGTTTGTGATTTCATCACCCGTCGGCGACTAAAGAAAACCTCCATTATGCCAAAACACTACCATAGGTGTATGGCCAAGAGATCACAAAGTAGCCTTTACAAAGGGACTACTAGCACTCACAGAGGTTTCACTCGTGGCGATGCCTCTAACTGAACACATCCTCAACCAAGTGCCCCCTCTTATGCCATTCGGGTCCCAGAGAGTCCCGCCTCAAATACAAACCCAATCTGACTCCACTTCCCCGGTGCGCCAAATGATCCACTCAAAACTAGCAATACCCTAATTAATCAGCTACGCCACACCCATACTTGGCCTCGTGGTGGCACTGTTGTCCTGGCATATTCTCGCATGAACCTGTCCTTAGATCTAAAGCAAGCTACCACCATGTCTTCCAACCCATCCACATATCAGGCTTGCTTAGTGTAGGGATCGAATGCCCAAGAGGGGGGGGGGTGAATTGGGCTACTTCAAATTTTAAGTCAATTTAAAGCTTAAGTGAAATCTAATTCTCTAAGCAAGCCAACAGTGCAATTAAGAGAATTAAGTGCGGAATTGAGAATTGCGTAATCGTAAAGGAGTAGGGAGGAGGAATGCAAACGCTCGAAGACACGGGGACACGTCGATTTTTCCCGTGGTTCGGTGAGATCACTAGGATCCACCTACGTCCACGTTGTGGCACCCACCAAAGGGTATCGCCACTCCCAAGTCACCGAGACGAGGGAATCCACTAACTTCCTCCGTTCGCCATCCTTGGCAAGGTGGAGCTCAAGCCTTGTACAACTTCGATCCTCCGGGCTTCCACAATGGTCTCGGCAAGCTCCGGAGCGATCTCTTCACTCTCCTCTTGATACAAGGTGAGTGCAATCACCAAGAATGCACTTTCTCACGGCTCTCCCTACTCTAGAGTCTCCACTCACCCAGAGAGGACGCACACAAGCTTAACTCTAAGAGGAACTAGCCTATATCTTGAGGTGTGAAAGGGTTACAAGAGTGTGAAAATGAGTATTCTAAGTCTTGGACACTTGGGGAATGTGTAGTGGTGCTCTTGTTGTCCAGCCCTGCGAAATGACTGGTGGGAGGGGGTTAAATACTCAGCCCAACCGAAATAGCCGTTGGAAAAGTGGGCTGATTACTTTTTCTGTGTACATCGGATGATCCGATGACCCCCTTTTATGAGCATCGGTCTAATTAGATTAGCTGACGTCATTCTGTCAGAAATGACCGTTATTAGACCGATGCTTCACCTCCTTCATCATCGGAGGATCCGATGAATAGATCTTCAGTCTGGTTGAGTTGATAATTTGCTTCTGTTGTAATCGACCGATGTGCATCTGCCTTCAACATCGGATGATCCGGTGTTCAGTCCTTCAGAACACTTCAGAAAATTTGCTTACTGTTGTATTCATCCGATGTTCACTTGACACACATCGGATGATCCGGTGTGTACTTCATTCTGAGGTCTTCTTCTTCTGTTGAGTCCAAATCGACCGATGCAGTCATTCTTCAGATCACCGGATGATCCGGTGTGTACAATTTGTTTCCTTCGAGTTGAGTTGGACTGATCTTTTGGATTTTGGACTTGTGACCTCTTGAACACTTGTTTGTATGGCTCTTCTGATGGATATGAAGCTTCTTGTGTTGCCAATTTTGATAAGGTTGCGTCGTTGTACGAGTTCCTCATTTGTTTCCGATTAACCCCTTAGGTTAGTTCGTTGAGGGGTCTCCTTTTGCATCCAATGAGCAGTAGATGACATTTATGAGTGATTGATCGACGTTTGATTCATTGTACATGAAACCTCGCATCCACAAACTCATTAGTGGTAATTAACGGTTGTCATTAATCACCGAAACCGTACCTCGTGGGGGCCTAGATGCTTTCAATCTCCCCCTTTTTGGTGATTGATGACAACACAACGAGTAGAGCATAAAAGTAATGGAATTTGAAACGCAAACGTAATGCTCATAAAGAAATGTAATCGGAACAACATGCAACACAAGGAGCTCGAAGGCTCAAACAGTGATCAAATATAAATCATAAGAGTGAAGTAGCATACTGAATTACAAAAAGTAGCAAATGATAACAATCAAGTCTCAAATAGAAGCAAATAACAAGTCTGAAAGCAAATAGATAACTTGCACTCCCCCTAAGCCCAAGACACTCCCCCTAACTCTAATAACTAGCACTCCCCCTAAGCCCAAGACACCCCCCCTAACTCTAACTCTTCTCCCCCTTTGGCATCAAGACACCAAAAAGGGAAGAGGAATACCTAGGACTCCGGAGCTCTCGGGGCGACGGTGAAGCGGTCGACGTCGGCGGTGTCGGAGCTGCTCGAGTTAGACGTCGCCGGAGCTGGTGCTGGAGCGGGAGGAGCCGGAGGTGCTGACGTGGCTGGAGCTGGAGCTGCTGGAGGAGAAGGCACGAAGCTCACCTTAGCGACGATGATCAACCGGACCGAGAAACCCTAGCGAGGAGGAGATGGCCCGGAGAAGACGTGGAGGTGCTTCGACGGAGGGAGAGGTGCGGTGGCGATGGTGCGTGGGCGCGGGTGGAGCACGGCGGCGGCTGCTGCGGAAGTGGTGCGCTGAGTGGGCACGGGCGACGGCGGCGCGTGGGGAGGCAGCGGCGGTGGCGTGAGCAGGGGACGGCGGCGGCGCGTGGAGAGGCGGTGGTCGGCGGCGGCGGGAGCACGGGGTGTCGAGGAGAGAAAGGGTCGGGCCGGCGCGCGGGTTTAAATAGTGGGGCCCAAACCCTAGCCGTTTTTCAAACACCGGATGGACCGATGATATATGCATTGAACGTCGGTCAATCGCAACAGTAAAGATATTCAAGAATTGCTGTTGACATCGGATGAACCGATGATTAGGGTTTTGAACATCGGTCGAATAGCACAGTAAGGGTGTTCAACCGAGTGATATTGACACCGGATGATCCGACGTTAGAGGGAGGTAGACATCGGTTGAATGGATCACAGCTCCAGAAGAGTGAACATCGGATGGACCGATGTTTTCCAGGATAAACGCGTCGGATCATTTGAGGTTCTGACAGAGTTGGGCTTTGAGGATTGAACACCTATTTGACCGATGAGGGATTGACAGGGGCATCGGATAATCCGATGACAACAGAACAAAAACATCCCATATATGTCCTTCGACCGAACAAACAATTGAGGAGAAACACATGTCTTAGGACTTTTTGGGCAACTCCTTACCCCTCAAGAAGCTAATATGCCAATAACTTGGCTAGTCCTTAATGCAAATGGAACACCAAGAAAAATGGAGGAAAAATATCCAAATAAAATGTAAGGCCCATGCTTTGTGAGGTAGAGTATGGAAACTTCTATCTCATTAAAGCATGTTCCTTTAGAATTTTGCTCTTTCCACATCATATGAGTTGAGATATTGCATTTCAAACAAGTCTCCTTCTCATGATGTGGGTTCCCCTTTGTGACAATCTACCGTATGCAATGTCAAACAAGATAATGCAAAATATTAGATGAATGCAAGTCTATATGACAGGAATCATGCAAGGCATAAAATAAGTCTATCTTGCCAAGTTTAAACCTGCCAAAGGCTTACTCAGGGAAAACTATTTCTAGCTCGCCCCTATCCTTTGGGAGTTAGGCAAGACCTATATGACATGCAACCTTACATGAACATGGCAATTTACATGACGTTAGATGCATCTAGCACATTTAACTCACTTCTAAGCCTAGAAAAAGTTTTCTCATCAAGTGGTTTGGTGAAGATATCCGCCAATTGTTCTTCGGACCTAACACCTTGCAAAGAGATTTCTCCCTTAGCCTCATGGTCCCGCAAGAAGTGATGGCGAATATCAATGTGCTTAGTGCGGGAGTGTTGAACGGGGTTTCTAGCTATCTTAACCGCACTTTCATTGTCACAAAGGAGAGGCACACAACCAAACTTAATTCCAAAGTCCAAGAGGGTTTGCTTCATATATAGGATTTGGGCACAACATGCACCGGCCGCTATATACTCCGCCTCCGCGGTGGACAAAGCCACGGAATTTTGCTTCTTGCTCGACCAAGAAACTAGGGAACGCCCAAGTAAGTGGCAACCCCCGGAGGTACTCTTGCGGTCTACACGGCATCCGGCAAAGTCCGAATCCGAGTAACCTAAGAGATGAAAACTAGCGTTCTTGGGGTACCACAAACCTACACTTGGGGTATGCTTGAGATACCGAAGTATCCTAAAGACCTCCTTCTTGTGCGATTCTTTAGGTGCCGCTTGAAAGCGAGCACACAAGCACACACTAAACATAATATCGGGCCTAGATGCGGTAAGATATAGCAATGAACCAATCATGGAACGGTAATGAGATTGATCAATAGATTTACCGTCCATGTCCGCGTCGAGATGACAATTTGTCGCCATTGGAGTGCTTCTTGAGCTACAATCTCCCATCTCAAATTTCTTCAAGAGGTCCTTAGTGTACTTCTCTTGATGGATGAAGGTCCCCTCTTGAAGTTGCTTGATTTGAAATCCTAGGAAGAAGTTGAGCTCTCCAATCATTGACATCTCGAATTCCCTAGACATCATTTTGCCAAACTCATGGCTAAGAGCTTTGTTAGTTGAGCCAAAAATAATATCATCGACATAAATTTGACAAAGAAATAAGTCTCCGTCGATGTCCTTGGTGAAGAGTGTAGTGTCCACCCTCCCAATCTTGAAACCTTGCATGACGAGGAAGTCCCTTAAGCGCTCGTACCATGCCCTTGGAGCTTGCTTGAGTCCATAGAGTGCTTTGTTTAGCCTATAGACATGGTTAGGGTTTCTTGGGTCCTCAAACCCGGGAGGTTGCTCAACAAACACAAGTTCATTAATATAGCCATTGAGAAATGCACTCTTAACATCCATTTGATAAAGCATGATATTATGATGAGAAGCAAAAGCAAGGAGTATGCGGATAGCTTCTAACCGTGCTACCGGGGCGAATGTCTCCCCAAAATCCAAACCTTCAACTTGAGCAAATCCCTTCGCCACAAGCCTAGCTTTGTTGCGGACCACCACGCCATTCTCATCTTGCTTGTTGCGGTAGACCCACTTCGTTCCAATCACATTCTTGTCCTTGGGTCGCTCCTCCAACACCCAAACTTCATTGCGGGTGAAGTTGTTGAGTTCCTCTTGCATAGCCATCACCCAATTGGAGTCTTGGAGAGCTTCCTCAATGCTTTTGGGTTCTACACACGACACAAAAGAGTAGTGCTCACAAAAAGATGCAACATGACGTGAACGAGTACTTACTCCCCGTGAAGGACTTCCAATGATTTGATCCATTGGATGTGCCTTGGAGATGCGCCCATGTCTCATCAACGGTTGTGAGTCACTTGGTGGTGGTGAAGCATCTTGCTCGTCTTGTGGTTGGACTTCATCTTGGACTTCATCTTCTTCTTGGTGTTGTGTGGCTTGTTGGTCTTGCATAGGCAATGGATCATCTTTGTCTTCTTCTTCATCCACTTGAGGCGCCATGGAGGTGTTGATGTTCGGACTTGAAGCTCCCCCTTGATCATGGCTCTCCTCAACTTCGGGCTTGATGTCTCCTATGGTCATGTTCTTCATAGCTTCTCGTAGAGGCTCATCATCTATATCATCATGACCAAAACTCTCCTCTTGGGAGCCATTAGTCTCATCAAACTCAACGTCACAACTTTCTTCAACTAACCCGGAGGTTTGGTTGAATACTCGATATGCCTTTGAGTTTGACGCATAACCAAGGAAAATACCAACATCGCACATTCTTTCAAACTTACCAAGTCTTTTCTTGCGGTAGATGTAGCACTTGCATCCGAAGACCCGGAAGTAGGAGATGTTGGGCTTTCTCCCAATGAGGAGCTCGTAGGGAGTCTTTTGGAGAAGTCGATGAAGGTAGACTCTATTTGCGGCATGGCATGCCGTGTTGATCGCTTCCGCCCAAAACTTCTCCGACGTCCCATAATCATCAAGCATGGCTCTCGCGAGGGTGATTAGTGTCTTGTTCTTTCTCTCAACAACACCATTTTGTTGAGGGGTGTATGTAGCCGAAAATTCGTGCTTGACTCCTTCACGGTCACACCACTCCCCAATATTGTAGTTCTTGAACTCGGTGCCGTTGTCACTCCGGACCTTGATGATGGGAAGTTGGAATTCCCGTTGAGCTCGTTTTGCAAAGGTCTTGAAGACTTCCGGGGTTTCACCCTTGTCACCTAAAAACAAAGTCCAAGCATAGCGAGAGTAATCATCAACAATAATGAGACAATAGAGATTACCGCCAAGGCTTTGGTAGGTGGACGGTCCGAAGAGGTCCATGTGAAGTAGTTCGAGCGGCTTGGAGGTAGACACCATTGTCTTCATCGGATGGTGCGAAGCCACTTGCTTCCCGGCTTGACATGCGCTACATAGCTTGTTCTTTTCAAACGTCACGTCCTTTATGCCGGTCACCATCCCTAGCTTGAAGGACTTCTTGAGCTTGCTCATTCCTATGTGAGCAATCCTCCGATGCCATAGCCACCCCAAACTTGTCTTGGTGAAAAGACAAGTGGTTAGGCTTGCGCTCTTGTTGGAGAAGTCCACCAAATATAGATGACCATGCCTAAAGCCCTTGAATATTAGCTCTTTGCTAGCTACACTAGACACCACAACACCATCTTTGTCAAATGTGCACGTTAGTCCAAGATCACAAAGTTGAGCAATAGAGAGCAAATTAAAGCTAAGAGACTTAACGTAAAGCACATTCGAAATGGACAAGTCATTAGAAATTGCAATTTTACCTAAACCAATTACCTTCCCCTTTGAGTTATCACCAAAGGTGACTTGTTCATGATTGCCGGGGTCTTCTATGGAGGTGAACATACCATCATTGCCGGTCATGTGTTGAGTGCACCCACTATCGAGTACCCAATGTTTTCCTCCGGCTTTGTAGTTCACCTACACACATGAAGTTAGTTTTTGAGTTTAGGAACCCAAGCCAACTTAGGTCCTTGTATGTGTGATACAAGTGATTTTGGGACCCAAAGTTGCTTGGGGAGCTTCCCCTTCATGCCCTTGATGTTTTTGCCAATGAACTTCGCCTTCACCTTTCCACCTACTTTGCTCAATAGATAGTGACAATCATTGAAAGTAGATGAATAGTTAGGAGGTAATTTTGGAGAAGGACGAGTGGGAAGAGGGCACTCCCTAGTGTGATGTCCGGTGACCTCACAATGTTGGCAATAGGATCCCACTTCCTTGATGAAGCTTGCCCTAAGCTCCGGTGAGGGCACCTTCCATTTGTTGGGCGTAGGGAAGGTCCCAAGTCCCCTCTTGTTGAAGCCTTTAGCTTGTTGGAAGAGGATCTCCTTGTGCTTGTCCTCTCCCTTGGAAAGTCTAGCCACACTAGTGCGGAGACTTTCGATCTCGTCCATTAGCTCCTTCTCCCTATTAGCTTTCAATGGCAAAGACTCATGCAAATTGTTAGTGGCATGTGAACTAGCGGGTGTTTTGCCATCAAGAGTTTCTTTCTTCAAGTTATTCAATTTTAGTTCCATTGCTTCATAGGAAAGACTAAGTGTCTCATGCTCTTGAACTAACTCGTTATGCTTAGCCAATAGTGCCGAGTTAGCTAAGTCAAGCTCATGGAACTCAAGCTTGATTTGAGCCTTCTCCTCCTCGATTTGCTTGACATGTGACTTGAGCGTTTCATGCTCATTAAGTATGGTGACATACTTGTCTTGCAAATCGAGGTTGGCACCCTCTAGCTTAGCGCGAGTTAGCTCAAGTGCCTTAACCTTAGCCTTTTCCCTTTTGATAATGGCATTATATTCATTAATCATAGATGCTAGTTCATCGGGAGAAAGTTCATCATCACTTGAGTCATCACATACCTTTGTGTTACCTTTCGCCATGAGGCACATAGGCGGTGGAGGAAGGGGTGAGTCATCCTTGTTGACGATAGCGAGGCTTGCCAAGTTTTCTTCCTCATCTTCACTATCATCACTTGTTTCTTCATCGGTGACCCACTCATTTGCTTCGCACATGAAGACCTTTTGAGGTCCTCTTCTCTTCTTTGGAAAGAGCTTGGTCTTCTTGCCTTTGTCAAGTTTCTTCTTTCCAAAGGTGCGCTTGGGCTTTGCATCTTCATCATCATCACTCTCTTCTAGCTTGCGATGCCTGCCCTTGTCCTTCCTCTTGTCCGGTCTTGGACAATCATATGATATGTGGCCTTGATCGCCACAATTGTAGCACGTCTTGTTTTCATCTCTCCTTGGCAAGAAGGCTTTCTTCTTGGGATCAAACGAGTATCCCTTCTTGGCAATCTTTGAGTTGAGACGTGAAAACTTCCTCATCATCAATGCAAGCTCATCATCATCATCATCTTCACTTGTAGCTTGTTCTTCCTCACTTGAGCTAGGTTCAACCACTTTCTTCTTCTTGGTATGTGTCTTCTTGGTTGAGGCCTTGAGAGCAATGGTCTTTGATGATGATGACTCCTCCATCATTCCAAGCACACTCATCTCATGAGCATGTATCTCTCCAATGAGCTCCGAAACCTCAATGTTGTCAAGTGACTCCTTTTGGAGCATTGAGTTGATGATGTTGTACTTGGGCTTGGGAAGTAGCATGAGGATCTTGCGGTTGATGAGTCCCTTGCCAAGAGAAGCAATGTCAAGAGCATTAATTTCCTCAATGAGTACATTTAAGCGAGAAAACATTTGATTAACATTCTCATGAGGAAGCATTTTAAAATCATCATACTTGGATTTAAGCAAGTGATATTTGAGCTCTTTGACACGAGAGGAACCCTCATGGATCTCAATCAAGCAAGCCCAAATTTCACAAGCTTTCTCCTTACTAGCAATTCTAGCAAATACATCTTGACTAATGCACTCATAAATAGCATTCCTAGCCTTAGCATCCCATTTTAGTTGATCACCAATATATTCATGGTTGCCAAACCCCGCATGGGTCGCTTCCCACACTTCGGGAGAAATTGCCTCAAGGTAAGCGCGCATGCGTGCTTTCCAATAAGCAAAATTCTTGCCCTCGAAGGTAGGAACCGAACCCCCATTCTTGGCCATTTTTGCTCTCTAGCGGTGAAGCTAGAATGATCCAATGAGCAACCTCGCTCTGATACCAATTGTAGGGATCGAATGCCCAAGAGGGGGGGGGGGTGAATTGGGCTACTTCAAATTTTAAGTCAATTTAAAGCTTAAGTGAAATCTAATTCTCTAAGCAAGCCAACAGTGCAATTAAGAGAATTAAGTGCGGAATTGAGAATTGCGTAATCGTAAAGGAGTAGGGAGGAGGAATGCAAACGCTCGAAGACACGGGGACACGTCGATTTTTCCCGTGGTTCGGTGAGATCACTAGGATCCACCTACGTCCACGTTGTGGCACCCACCAAAGGGTATCGCCACTCCCAAGTCACCGAGACGAGGGAATCCACTAACTTCCTCCGTTCGCCATCCTTGGCAAGGTGGAGCTCAAGCCTTGTACAACTTCGATCCTCCGGGCTTCCACAATGGTCTCGGCAAGCTCCGGAGCGATCTCTTCACTCTCCTCTTGATACAAGGTGAGTGCAATCACCAAGAATGCACTTTCTCACGGCTCTCCCTACTCTAGAGTCTCCACTCACCCAGAGAGGACGCACACAAGCTTAACTCTAAGAGGAACTAGCCTATATCTTGAGGTGTGAAAGGGTTACAAGAGTGTGAAAATGAGTATTCTAAGTCTTGGACACTTGGGGAATGTGTAGTGGTGCTCTTGTTGTCCAGCCCTGCGAAATGACTGGTGGGAGGGGGTTAAATACTCAGCCCAACCGAAATAGCCGTTGGAAAAGTGGGCTGATTACTTTTTCTGTGTACATCGGATGATCCGATGACCCCCTTTTATGAGCATCGGTCTAATTAGATTAGCCGACGTCATTCTGTCAGAAATGACCGTTATTAGACCGATGCTTCACCTCCTTCATCATCGGAGGATCCGATGAATAGATCTTCAGTCTGGTTGAGTTGATAATTTGCTTCTGTTGTAATCGACCGATGTGCATCTGCCTTCAACATCGGATGATCCGGTGTTCAGTCCTTCAGAACACTTCAGAAAATTTGCTTACTGTTGTATTCATCCGATGTTCACTTGACACACATCGGATGATCCGGTGTGTACTTCATTCTGAGGTCTTCTTCTTCTGTTGAGTCCAAATCGACCGATGCAGTCATTCTTCAGATCACCGGATGATCCGGTGTGTACAATTTGTTTCCTTCGAGTTGAGTTGGACTGATCTTTTGGATTTTGGACTTGTGACCTCTTGAACACTTGTTTGTATGGCTCTTCTGATGGATATGAAGCTTCTTGTGTTGCCAATTTTGATAAGGTTGCGTCGTTGTACGAGTTCCTCATTTGTTTCCGATTAACCCCTTAGGTTAGTTCGTTGAGGGGTCTCCTTTTGCATCCAATGAGTAGTAGATGACATTTATGAGTGATTGATCGACGTTTGATTCATTGTACATGAAACCTCGCATCCACAAACTCATTAGTGGTAATTAACGGTTGTCATTAATCACCGAAACCGTACCTCGTGGGGGCCTAGATGCTTTCACTTAGATCACCCATTACCATATCATATTGACCAATTCATATTAACCATAATCTCATTAATGCATAATTAAATGGTATAGTTGTCTTTCCATCCCAATTAATTATGCGAAGCAAAGGTAAAAAGTCCTTCCCAACTCTCTACCATGAATTCCAAGTGACAAGAGTGGTTAAACAAAACTAGTAAACTTCCTATCATAGGTTTCCCATCAATTTGACACAAGCAATGCAGTTTTGTAAACAAAACATTTATTTTAGAAACAGGATCAATATGTTCAAGGACACTTGCCTTGCTCTTGGGCTTGATTGGGATCAAAGACTTCAAACTCCTGGTGATGGAGATCCTCCGCAACACTCTCTAGCGCAAATCTGTCTAAACGACGCAATAAGCACACAAGACAAGAATCACAATCAATAAGTGCACATATATTACTCAATATGACATGACATGCATGAGTAATGCAAATGAGAAGCAAAACTAGTTAATAAGTTGTTAGTGATATTTAATAACTAGTTCTAATAGCTTTTAACATGTTTGGACACGTTTGGAATTGATTCGAACCAAATAAGATTTAATTCAGCAGAAAACAGATTGCAAAATCGGACCAGTCCGCTTGGGACCGGACTAGTCTGCCCTTTGCAGGAACAGCGAACTAGGGTTTTGTAGGTCAACGTGAATTTAGAGAAACGGGGTTGAATTCACATGAGAAAGAGGAAATATAAGGTGTACCAGGTGTTTAGAACTCCAATGAATCAAGGGTTTTGGAGGCAACACTTGGATCTTGACGTTCTAAGGTTGATGAAGAACTTTAAGGTGCATTGTTGATGAAGAATGATAACTTGATGGAGATCTTGATCCTCTTTCATTTCCTCCTCTTCTTCTTCTTGCTCGGGATCTTCTTCTCCCTCCTTGATGGCGGCTCTCCACGAACTAGGGTTTGTGGTCTTTCAATTGGGGCCAAAGGATGTAAAGTCAAGGGGTGGGGTTGTTTATATAGAGGTAGAGGGCTAGGGTTTTATGAATTTCGAGTTTGGGGTGTGTGGAGGCCGGTGTGGGGTCCCACATGGGCTCCAAAAAGAGTTATACACGACGTCCTTAGGCCCACTTAAGGTAAAACCCAAAAACAAGTCGTGGAACAAAAGATCAACTCGGAGTCGCGATTTACCGGACAAGTCCGAAAAGGTCCGGACTAGTCCGAAGATTTACAGAGGCAAAAACAGACAAGTACGGACAACATAGGACAAATCCGAACTTGGTCAGAGGAAAAACAGACAAGTCTGGCCAAAACTGGACAAGTCCGTTTTTAGTGAGAGGGAAAATGTACAAGTCCGCTAGATGTCAGACAAGTCTAGGGACTTGGCGAAGTTTCAAGGTTGGGGGTGACCGGACTAGTCCGCTATGGGACCGGACAAGTCCGAAAGTGTATAGAGGCAAAAACCGGAATAGTCCGCACTAAAATGGACATGTCTAATGGAGGCCAGAGAGAAATCGGACTAGTCCGCACCGAAAATGGACTAGTCTGCACTCCTCAGAACTTTTGAGTGTGGTTTTACTCTAAATTCATTTTAAACTTGTTCCTGTCTATATGGATTAATGTTAGACATGTATATGAACTTTATGCATGGTGCATGAAAATGAGGGTGTTACACTTAGTGAACTTGTTAATGGTGACATAGAGAAATTGGTACCCTCCGACGGCTTTGGGAAAAGGTCCCAGAATATCTATCCCCATACAGCGAATGGCCATGAGGGGGGAATCATCTGCAGTGACTGCGCCAGTGTGTGGATCTGCTTGGCATGAAACTCGCATTCCTCACATCTCTTGACCAACTCAACTTCATCCTGGAGAGCTGTAGGCCAGTAAAAACCATGCCAAAAAGCCTTACCGACCAGTGTGCGGGATGAAGCATGGTTCCGACACTCACCTCCATAGATTCCTACGAGGAGCTCACAACCATCTTCCTGGGATATGCACCGCAATAGGATGCCATTGGCGCCACGTTCCTAGATATCCCTTTCTACCAACGTGTATCTCTTAGCCATTCGGACAATCCGTTCAGCAGGTACATCTTCTTCACGAAGGATATTGTCAAGTAGTTCTGGATCTCCGTGATCCATACATTGGTACTAACTTGAGATTCTGGATCTTGTGCGCCAGGATGCACAGAGCCCCATGTGACGCCTATGATCCTTGGTGGACGCCATGGTAACAGGGCCATCAGAACTGCCAGCTTCGAGGTGTTGGTCTTGCCCCCTTCACCCAGTTCGGCATGCTGGAAGGATGGTGTTGGTAGTCTTCTTACAAAAAACTCCCTCGAGTGTCGGGGCCTCAGTAGATGATTTTGTTGAGAGTTCATTAGCTTCAGCATTGCTGGCATGCTGGACATGGCATAGGTACAGGACCTGGAATTCTTTCTGCATCTTCTGGACTTGAAGCAAATATGTTGCTAGTTGTGGATTGTTGCAACAACATTCACCTTTAACTTGCTTCATTATGAGTTATGAGTCCCCTTTTACCAGCAGTTGTTGGATGTCTAATAACAGTGCAATCTTCAGTCCGAAGATGAGAGCTTCATATTCCGCCATGTTGTTCGTCGCCTTGAAGTCAAGGCAGACCATGTACTTAACTTGCTTCCCGGCTGGTGCGAGGAGCAGAATCTCTGCCCCGCCCCCTGCTTTTGCACGGATGTTGACGTTTCTTACGCATAGATAAAAATCCGCAAGCGCACAGAAACTGTCGTGTAGCATTTCACCCAAGAGTATTCCCAAGAGTATCGCATTTATCCCAAAGGAAGACAATGGAGTAAAGTAGACACTAGTCTTATGATCAAGCTATGGGATACTAATAAATTCTCAAGACAGGGGTAAGTTGATAATATGGGTATTTTGACACACACCTAAGCAATCTATTCTAAAGGGTAAATAGGTCCTAATGGAAATTAGACTAGGTTCTCCTACAATGCTTCTAATATACATATACATAGCCTAGATTAGGTACTAATGAGCATGTCAATGGTGAATCATTATGCTAAGTTGTTCAACACATCAGGCACAAGCTTACCCCTAGCAATACTAGGGCGACTCCCGCCAAGAGCCTGTGGCATAGCCGAACATGGAGGATTACAATGACAGATAGGTTTGTTACCACCTACTGCCTACCTCTTCAATCCGTGGGTCTACGAGACATCCACCATTATTTAACTATCCTAGCACCACACTAGCATTTTAAGTAAATACCTTAATAGTCATGACACAAGCCATCTTAAGGCAATGACTAACCTAAACATCGTTGAACAAATGTTGAGACATAACATAAGCTATTTATATCAACATCATCATATCATAACGATTAGACTATAGTGGGAGTTTGTAGTGTTTATGATGATACAAGAATATTGTTATGGCATAATCATAAAGACTACTCCTACCACATAAATGGAATCCACGATCAAACAAGGAACGCTTCATCCAAGTATATGAATAAGAGAAGACTAAGGATAATACCTTTATTATGCATAAAATAACAAATACAAGAAAAGATACATGAGACATACCTTTCCCAATTTGGACTTGGGGCTAGAGGCTCCTCTCTACGGCCTATCCTCCACTAAGGAACTAGGAGAACTAGTGTATACAATAGAATGATGCTCAAGTGGTGTGTGTTGAAGTGAGGGGTCCTATTTATAGCTGTAGAAGGGTCGGTTCCCTCCACCAAAAGTGCGCGAATCAGTCATCAACGACTTCAGGAAGCCAGGAGGAGCCAACACGTGAAAGTTGACCGGATTTGGAGGAAAGACCAGGTCGGCCGAACCACTTGCTCGGCCGACCTAGTAAACCCTCCAAATGGGTTGTGCTTTCTCAAAGTGGCTGACTGGTGGGTTCCATGACTGTTTCTGGGTGCTACGCCATTGGATCTCCTCGGATACTTCTGTAAGTGGGCCATTTTATCCATGTGCCACCACATGTCGGCGTCTGATTGGTTGGGATGATAATTTATAGGATCCATCCCCTTGTTTTACCTTAATTCTATATAAAATACCTGCGTGCACCAATTTCTCCAAGTAAATGTGAAACTAGGTTATTTCTAACTATAATGTGTGTAAGAAATATTCATTCCTTCACATAATTGAGGTATATTGACGGTTGAATTTGGTATATAATGACCATTCTTGATAGTTGTTATATACCAATTTCACCCATCAATATAACTCAATTATGAAAAGGAAAATCATTTCTTGCACACATCACCTTTCTATTTAACCTATTTCCACTTGTACTTAGAGAAATTGGTGCATGCGGGTATTTTATACAAAATTGGAGTAAAACAAGGGGATGGATCCTATAAAACATCATCCCAGCCAATCAAGCACCAACATGTGGCACCACATGGATCAAATGGCCCAAAAAACAGAAGTATTCGAGGCCATCCTATGGTGTAGCACCCATATCAAAGGATGGGACCCACCTGGCAGTGACCTGGAGAAAGCACATTTGAAACGGTGCAAAGACAAGGTCGGCTGACCCCCCTAGTCGGCCGACCTGGTCCTAGCACCAAACTCAGTCAGCTTCCACGTGTTTGCTCCTCCCGGCTTGAAGAAGTCAGTGATGACTCATTCACGCGCTTTTGGTGGCGGGAACCGACCCTTCTCCACCTATAAATAGTACCCCTCACCCCTCACTTCAACACACACCACTTGAGCATTATTATATTGTATACACTAATTCTCTTAGTACTTAGTGGAGTTAGGCTATAGAAAGGAGAGCCTCTAGTCCCAAGTCCAAGTTGGGAAAGGTATGGCTCATGTATCTTTTCTTATATTTGTGACTTTATGCATAATAAAGATATTATATTTAGTCTTCTTTTATTCATATACTTGGATGAAGCATTTCTTCTTTGATTGTGGATTCCATATATGTGGTAAGAATAGTCTTTATGATCATGCCTTAATGTTGATAGATCATTATAAACACTATAAACCCCCACTATAGTCTAACTAGTTATGATATAATCATGTTAATATGAATAAATTATGCTATGTCTCAACATTAGTTCTACGATGTTTAGGTTAGTCATTGCCTTAGAGAGGTACTTGTACTCAAGCCTCTAAGGTATTTACTTAGTATGCTAGCATGGTGCTAGGATAGTAAGTAGAGTTAGATGTCTCCTAGACCCACGGATTGAAGAGGTAGGGAGTAGGTGGTGACAACCCTATCTGTCCTTTGTAATCCTCCACGTTCGGCTATGCCATAGGCTCTTGGCGGGAGTCGTCCTAGTATTGCTAGGGGTAAACCCGTGCCTGATGTGTTGAACAACTTAGCATAAGGATTCACCATTGACATGCTCATTAGTATCTAACCTAGGCTATGTATATGTATACTAGAAACATTGTAGGAGCAACTCCCCGACTCTTAGTCTAACCTCCATTAGGACTCATCTATCCTTTAGAATAGATTGCTCAGGTGTGTGTCATACTACCCATATATTATCAACTTACCCATGTCTTGATAATTGATTCATATCCCATAGCTTGATCATAAGAGTAGTGTTTACTTACTCCATTGCCTTCCTTTGGGATAAATATGATACCCTTGGGAATACTCTTGGGAGAAATGCTACACGACAGTTTCTATGCGCTTGCGGACCTCATCTCTTCTGAGAGATGATCTGTGATGTAAGAAACATTAACGAGCATTTCTGGTGCCGTTTCCGGGGATGGCGAAGGAAATGAAGGATAGCTATCACTTGTGATTAAACTATAGGTACTAGTAGTTATTAGACATGATTACCCTTGTTTGTTTTCTCCTTTTGTGTGAAAACAGGGTAGTGTTGGCTAACCCATTTTATGGGATGGCCAATGAGGATGCAAGAGCTCAACTGCAAGATGATTCAAGGTGTTCCTCAACCAATGTCCGCTAGGCAACACTCCCTTCACGGAAGAAATTCAGCTTCTAGTAGGAGCCAAGGTCATCCATCCCCAAGCTTTGGGGAGGCTCCAAGAGTTTTTCTTGGTTTGCCTTTATCAAGGGGTAGATAGTTGGATCTTCATCCAACACTCATGTCATGGGTTGGCACCACCAATCTATGACCACATTCGTGCTGGAGCTGAAGGAGTCCTATTCTCATTCATCATGAATAAGAATATGGTCTCCACTAAAGGGTTGGATTGAAGAATGCTCTAGTTCCCTTAGCTTGGCATGCACACCATTTAACAAGGTGCACATTCTAGCTAAGGAAATACACCTCCCATTGTAGTATCATGAAGATCAAGCTAACAATAAAGTGTTTGGATGATCCAAGCCATGGATATTCACATGATTTGTGAAATTCCATGTCAACATGGGCCACTTAGGGGAATTATTTACCTTGAACCCATGAGGATTCTTCCTTCCAAACACAACTCCAAAGGCTATCACCTACAAGGAGGTCAACGGTGGAATAAATATCACCCTTGTAATCAAGGAGACTATGGGTATTTAAGTTCAACTAGCCTACCTTGGAGTATCTTGTCCATGGCCAAGCAAGAAATCAAGACTACATTTACATGAAGATTATGGCCAAGGACAAGAAACTTAAAGAGCATTCAAGATCCAAGATATCCCACAATCACTTGTTGGGATTCCTACCCTTCGACCAAGCCCATGCAACCTAGGGAAAGTGACATTCTGGAAGAAGCGTTTCTTGTTTGATTGTGGAGTCCACATGTCACCATGCGCAGGGAAGCTTTTGATCCATGATCAAAGTATGGGTTAACTCAAAAGAACATCAAGAAGGTCGAAGTGACACCCCTAAAGAAGGACAAGCCTCACCATGCTCACAAGAGAGTGTCTTCAAGAGGGAAAAGTCGTCACTACATCAACAAGTCTTCATCAAAATGACAGAAAGGCTAGGGCCATCATGTGGTCCACATGTCCAACCGACATATCGAAGGAGTTTTGGCATGTCAATCAAGAGAAGTTGTCCACATCTTCAACTTTGGGGTTGGACAACAAATCATCGCACTAAACAGGACGGATTTAAGTCCCACTCATCAGACTTCAAAAATTCAGTGAGTCCTTGCTAATAGGTTAATTGGTAGTTATCTCATATTTTTTATCCTAATTACATATTTAAATTTACCATCAATCTTTGCATTTGCATCTAGCATGTTTGAAATTTTCACATTTGCATGTTGGAAGTAAAATTTCCAACCGTGATAAAACTAAAATTTTTGAATGTGGCCTAGAGGGGAGGTGAATATGCCTTTTGAAATTTAGTCGGAACCTGCAACACTTAACAAACTGATCAAATCCCGAGATATCGGACTAGTCCGATAGAGTGCGGACTAGTCCGATGCGTGCGGACTAGATTGATCAAGTTTGATCATGATTTCAATTCAAGCATGGTATGCAGCGGAAAATAGTATGTAACTTGCAAGTATTGATTCAGTGAAGTTAAGTGTAGTGCAAATTAGCTTTGATATGAATGTTCTAATGTAAGATGGACAAAATCAATCAAACCCTAGAATATGATATGAGAAACTTTAAGAGCAAGTTTGACACACGATTTTATCCCGTGGTTCGGTTCCCACAGAGGCAACCTACATCCACGTTGAGGAGCCCATGAAAGGACCAGGTCTTCACTGACCCTAACCTTGACGAATGGCCACGAAGGCCAATTCTTCTTCCACTATCACAAAGGGGCAAATCACCAAGTTCAAGGGGCCTTCTCAAAAGTTGAGGGCTCCTCAAGATTACAATTCAAAACACCACCAAGAACACACTCGTAAGATCAATAATGAAACCACAGGAGTGTGTTAGAGATCAAACCCAAGAGCTCAAACGTGTGGAATTGTGTCTCTCCTTTGATCCAAAGTGAATCCTCAAAGGATTGATCTTTATTGTGTTGGATTGCGTGGAGAGATGTGTTTTCTAGGCTCTTGGAGGGTGTGACGGCACAAGGGGTCGAGAGAGTTGATAGTTTGTCGTGCAAATCTATTTATATTAGGGTTTTCAAAAGTTACCGTTAGGGTTTTGAGGTTCCGGACTAGTCCGTGGTGGAGACCGTGGTGGAGTCCGGACTAGTCCGGTGTGCGGCGTGCAGGAAACCCTAAGTGTCCAGAAATATCAGACTTGTCTGGCTAGGAGTGGACTTGTCCGATTTTAGTCAGAACGGTTTTCGAACTTGTCCGTGCTGATGTCGGACCTGTCCGGTGTGGTGATGCCCTTAGTGAATATAGGACAAGTCCGAACTTGGAGTACTTGTCCGATTTTAGTCAGAGGCATTATCAGACTTGTCCGGTGCGGACAAGTCCGCAGTTGTTGGACTTGCCCGAACCTGTCCAAAGAGGATATCGGACTAGTCCGGTGTATATCGGACTAGTCCGTTTTTCCTGTGAAATGTGAAGTGTGTGAGGATTTTTGTGCTTGAGGCTCTTGGGATGTGTCACACCAACACACTCCCTACACAATGATGTATTCTATTCAGCTCTTGAGCTCTTTTCTGAATTGATCCTAATTCTCCTTTCTTTTTGGCACTTTCTTCTTTCTTTCATTAAAACCTACGCTCATCTCAATAATATGGTTAGGATCTTATTTGTTTGTCATAAATCAACCAAAACCCACAAGGGATGCCTATATGCATTTTCAATCTCCCCCTTTTTGGTGATTGATGACAACTAATTGAGATTTCACAAAATATGATAAAAATGCATAATTTTCATAAAGTGTGCACATATGAGCTTGAAACTTATTCAGCAATGACAACATAAGACATATGTGCACTCTTTATGGTGGAATGCAAAGCTAAATGAGTGAGAGTAGTAATCATGATGGCAGTGAAGTAATTAACATCGATATATCAATCAACAAGCATATCTGTCAATTATAAAGCAAAATCACAGATTTCATGAATATGAGCATAAATCATTCTTAGCATTTCATCACAGGATTAGAAGTACCAAAGGAGCACAATATTAAGTGTTACAACTCAAAAGACATAAAAAGATGCATAAGAGAGGATCTCATCTCCAAACCTACAGCTAAGATCTATTGATGACTCCCCCTTAATCTCTCCCCCTTTGGCATCAAGACACCAAAAAGAAGGAGAGGAGGGATCTAAGAACTTCAGTCCTTGCTGTTAGTCCTCTCTTCATCTTCGTCTTCATTCTCGGGCTGAGGAGGAGGAGGAGCGGATCCACTCGAGCCCCTGATGCCAAAATAAGCAAGCTCGAAGGTAGTCAAAGGGCCGAGCTCGGTGAAATCTGAGGCTGAGTCATCAAAAATGACTGGAGATCGAATGGTTTTGATCTCTAGCTTCTGTCAAATGTGCTTCACATTCTCTTTGACATACCACATATCAACCTTTCTCCTCTTGTTTAGCTTATGAGTGTTCACTTCCACCTTCTTGCAAGAGGCAAAGATTGCTGACAAGTACTTTAGGATTCCACTAGGGGACCCTTTCTGGGGAGGGGCCCTAGTGGTGGGATCAGCCCTTGCATCTCCTCTAGCTCTCCTTGGAGCTTCTTCACTTGATGTAGGAGAAGGGGCAGCTTGAACATTGGCTTGGTTAGGCTTCTGGGGCCTCAAGAGAGTGTGTTCCACATCCTTCACAAATTCGATCCCTGTGACTTTCTCAATCATAAACATCAGGTAAGGGGCATAGCCACATGATCTGTTCAGAGTACAGGATATGTTGACCATGTCATTCCAGATATAGTCAAAGATGTCAAACTTCCTGTTCTTGCTTATCACCTTCACCAAGGTCCTCAGGTAACCTTGGAAAATTTTAGCATCCCCATCCTTTGGTGCTATTGTCTTCCTCAGCACCCCGTTGAGCACCATGAAGAAAGGCTTCATGTTCTTGGTTGACGGGGGATTGAACTTCAGACTAGTATCATAGAAGAAGTCCATTTTATCCTTGCTCAAGACACCAATGTTGTGGATTGTCAACTCATTGTTTCCGGTGTATTCAAGGTGAAGGAGTCTTGCAAACTCATCATAGCTGATAGTGTATTTGGATCCATGAGTCATCCAAGTCACCCTTTCCTCCTCATCACTGGCAAAGAAACAAGTGGCATAAAACTGAGCAATAACTTCATAATTCCAGTGATATTTGAAGGCAAACAGATCCTTCAGACCATGCCTGGTTGCAGCCTCAACCACCTGATCAAATGCTCCACAGCTCTTCCTCTCAAAATGATCCCAGTCGATCCACTGGCTACGGACCACCGGAGTCTTCATGGTTAGGTACACTGAGCTGTAGAAGTTTGCATGAAAGTTGCTCCAAAATCTATTATCTGCAGCCTTCTTGGGTCTGCTGCAGCAATCTACAAATCTGAGCTTGGAAGCAGTGTAGCTTCCCTTGCCATCGAACTTCTCCTCAGGGGGATCTCTGTTTCCCTGCCTCGGAGCATGCAACTTGAGTGGGCCGATCGGACCCGTGGCAATCCCTTTGCCCTTGCCCTTCACTTGGCGAAGAGCTGCCGAGCTGGAACCGACTGCGTCCTTAGCCTTGGACACAAGCTTCTTAGCAAGAACCTTCCGTCGAGCCTAAGGTGGTGAGGGTGCCGGCTCGGATGGGCGCTCTTGGTGCTTCTTGCCTTGGCCCGTCGAGGACCAAAGCAAGGCTTCTTGGTCCATCTCGGCCTCGAAGTCAGAGATTTCATCATTGGTGCTCGACATTGTCCTGAGAATGGGTTACACAAGGTATGAATGAGAATGGATGGCACAGAATTGCATTGAGGAATGAGTAATTGGGGTTGAGTTCGGAAAAAATTGGACTAGTCCGGGTGACCGAACTTTTCCGTACATGGATCGGACTAGTCCGGTGTTCATCACCCTTAAACCCTAACTAGACGGCCAATGGTGTTGCTCAATGCAAGAATAGCTCAATAACAATGTAATACATCAAGAAAGCATGTATTTGGGGAAAGGAACTAATCTATTTGGCCAACAATGAAGGAAATTACGATTTCTAGGGTTGGGGAGGAAAATTTACCGAAATTGCTCGATTCTTGGGAATGAAGGGGTTGAAGGTGCAGACAAGTCCGTGGTCTTCTATCCCTATGCCAAAGAGGTCGTTTATACTCTTTTGAGAATATTCAAAACTTAGCTGATCATGCTGTCTATCAGTTTCTTTTATGACACACAAACCTGGAAATTTGACAATTCTATGAATTTGTTCAAGTTTCATATTTAGTTGAATATGCAAAATATTTTGTATCTATACATATGCTTTCATTTCTATATGTAGCTGGATCCAGAAACAAGCAAACTTAGGCTAAACATTCATTTAATAATGGTTTCATGACTTATATACATGCTTCTTACTGTCCTTGTATGATTGTATCTGCCTCGCAAAGAAAGAAAATGCCTTAGTAGTTAACATTCATTTAATCATTTCATTTGAAGTTTAAAATAATTATAAAACCATGCCTTCAATGTATTCATAACCTAATGAGTTTGCAATTTATCCTTTCAGTTCCTCAATGTTTCTTGCACAAAATACAACACTGGTGGGCTAATTGGCCGATTGCACATAATACAGCAATATTCTCCATCGTCCTCACCCAGATCATTTGTCTTAGTATTTGGCCTCAAAGAATCCCAGTGGCTGCTGGCTTTACTGTATATACCTCTGATCATCTTTACTCTTTATTCAAATAGTACTGCAAAAAGTGTCTTCTCCCATTATTTAAGACTTTTCCTCCACAGGTTAGTATTATTTCTTAAATTTTGTTGAAGTTTTTCACTCTCATACACACACATATATATATACATATATATATATATAAGGTACATTTTGTAGCCAGCTATAAATACTCTATTCTGTAGCTAGATCGTTTTAGTGTGTCGAGACATAAGAGTCAATATCCTGTTCACCAAAACACATGTGTACTAATGACTTTTTATGTCTCAGTACATCAAAACGACCTGACTACAGAATAGAGTAATCTATAGCTGATTACAAAATATACCTTATATATATATATATATATATATATATATATATATATTCTATTCTAGAATCCAACACTAAACTCCGGGCATGTTTGATTCTCTTGCTCGTTGTTATCCGACCTTACTGCTTGGGCATGAATATCATTATTGTAGAGGAGAGTCAGCAGCGTTTTCAAATTGGACGACTAATTGCGATTATCGCCGGCACCAACTCGATCAGGTGGTCCACGCGATCAAATCGACTAGTTTCCTTGTCATCCGACTAATCGGCCAATCGGGATGATTAGTTGTCCGATCAGGCGTGAAAACGATCAGGTCAATATTTTGTGAGTCTCGCTGTTGCCCGTCGCTCTCACCCACCAGCAGTCGCCGCCGCTGTAGCCGTCGTTGCCTCCGTCCGCCGTTGCCGCCGTCGTAGCCAACTAGCCACAGTTGTCACTGTTCGTCGCCGCTGCAGCCGCGTCAGTCGCCGCCATAGCCGACGTACGCTGCCACCGTAGCTGCCCTCCGCCGTCGCTGTAGCCACCATCCACCGTCGCCGCAACCGACGTACATCGTTGCCACTGCCGGTTACGCCGCCGCTGCCGCAGTGGAGTCGTGGAGAGGAGAGAGATGAGAAGAGAGTGTTAGGATTAGGGTGAAAGAGATGCTTTTATATATCTGATACTAAAGGAAAACCGTCAGATCTCATCCAATGATTTTCAGATGGATTCCATCAAAATGCCCAACCCGGCCCAATCCATTACCACAGCTTTAGGGTTTAGGACATCATTCTCCACTGCCTGACGTCCAGTTTGTTCGATTGACTCAGCTGCCGATGCCGCCTCTTCAACCAAACATTGCCAACGCCGCCCACTGTCCACTCCGCCCGCCTCTTCGGCAGCCCCCCACCGCCTCTTCCTGTTGCCGCATCTGCCAGCTCCACCCTCTGCCCTGTGCCACTGCTAGCCGACTCTGTCCTATGTCGCTGCCCCTGTGTCCTGTGCCGCTGACGCTTTCTGTGCTCCGCCCAGTTCTGTTGCCCTGCACCCTGCGACACCCCTCGCTTGTGCGCCGCGCTGCCGCCGCTGCCTCTCCCCCGCCTCATGGGCTATGTATCAACTTGGTACCGCCTCTAAAAAACTAGATGACGACAGGAGGTCGACTAGGCATCGACTAAGATCGATTAGTCGCTCTAATCAACAACTAATCGTCCTAGCCGACCTAATTGCCCCTTATGCGACTAGGACCGGCTAGACAACTTGAAAACATTTGCTCTTACAAAAGTAGGGAGCCTTTGTCCAAATTCAAATATTATTGCACAAGAGCAAGGCAAGGCAAAACCTGGCAAAATGACCAAACATGCCCTCTCATAGTAGAATGACACCGTTATATTTCTTGTTTGCATACGGCAAAGCTATATGTAGAAACCCTATGCAGCGATCACTTAACATGAGTTTCTTAACCTTTTCTTATTCTTCATTTCTGGTCACGCACAGATTTTGATCGACATGGACAATGAAGATCAACAATGAGGGAGGATGGAAGACCTACATAACCGTCTTCATTCTGCTTTCAGTTTCATGACCTTTGTGATATTCATATTCCCTTGAAACGAGTTCACACTGTTGGCTGACTGGCGGAGATAAAGATGGAAGTAGCACTTCTAGTGAATCTAACAGCAAAGAAAGCGCCTATCAGCCTGAAAATGACCCGTCTCACACAACATTGGGGGGGCTCCCTGTCAGCTACGAAACGCCGCAGCTCTCGAGTTTCATTGTGAGATCGCAGAAGAGACTTGTCGGTATAGCCCGTTCCTTCATCTGCATTCCACGCATGTAAATCACCATCCACAAAACAATATACCTTAACTCAGCACGTACAGAATATACATAGAAATGGAACATTGCTTCACGATTTTCATTGAAGGGTAGAAATTTTGATGTGTCGATTGATGCCTCATGACATTTCAGGTCAAATATTTTTCTGTTGGACTACACAAAATGGTAGTATTAATTGATTGACTCGTCAGCCTGCCATCTCTAGTTCTACTGACTACCTACTCGTCCAGGTCTGTTAAATAATTTTCACTTCAGTTTCTTCATTTCTGTTCCAAGCTTTGTATCTGGATCATTAAGATTTGGTGCTGTTGAAGTAGGCTGCTGCTTATTAGATCTTCCCTAGTTGTTGCAAGCCCTCCTCTGTCTCGGAACCGTGCTCAGAATCGATTCCTGAACCGTGCTGTGGCTGCAGGTAAGGGACGGAGATAGCAAGCGCGGCGAGGCGGTATCCGCGAGAACAAACAAGACGGCATTACATCGGAGGTAAAGAGAGAATTAATCATCCATTATTCAATTATAAACGAAATTACACAGCACCATACGAGAAATCTACCAATACACAACCATCATCGGCAACGGACTGCCGGTCAAGCGTTAAGCGAGGCTTTGGCGCGACCGGTGCCGCCGCCGCCGCAGGGGAGGAGCCTCGCGCGCATCACATGATAGGGCACCAGGAGGTTGACGAGGCCGACCCCTCCGCTGCGGCGGCGCCTTCGCCGGCCGGTGCCACGCCGGGCCAGCTGCGGCAGGCGCAGTGCTGGCCCTCGGGGATCTGCCGGTGCACCGAGGCGACGTGGCGACCGCAGCCGGCCCACGTGGACTTGCCGCACGTCCCGCACTTCACCTGGTAACACATGGCTCCTCCGGCTTTCCTTTCTCTGCTCCTCCTTGCTACGCTGGGATGCTCGTGCTCGTCGAAGCTATCTGAGATCTGGAATAGCTGTCGAGATGATGGTTGAGGTTGGAAGAAGAATGGAACAGAGTATTTAAAAGACGCTGGACCCTCTTTGATGCCCTTCCTCCTTGGCTTGGTCGCTTTTGACAACTTTGTTTTGACGAAGAAATCCGTGAAACAAATTGAACGTCGAGGCGGCTGGCCTATGCTGATACACGCGTTCACATGGCACGATACCAAATTGGCTAACCGTGGAGATCCCGATTTGACAATTCATCTCGTACTTATCAACAATGATATAGTTGGCGCTGAGAAATACGCTGCATGGGCCAAGCCGTAGAGGATCCGACTGACCAAACAAGTCATTGCGCAGCTTACGCGTTCGGTTCGAGCCACTTGGGAGTTGAATTCCGATCCCATTCCGATTCGTCTCTTTGGCCTTGAAAAAAATCGTCTCTTTTGAACGTCCGACGTGCTCGTGTAGATCGGTTGACTGTAAAAGTCTACATTTGCAAAAGCACAAGAAAATCGTGAACTTAAATTTTTTTGAGTTGTGATGGAAACTTAAACTCACATGAATTAATTTACTACTTGAGTTATGTTCAAAAGTAGGAACTTATTAAAACTTTAAATATTGCTTAGAAGATATGAGAGCTTGAGCCAGTAATACATGTGAAAACCCTAATTTTCCGGTGTTTATCTGCTACTATTGTGGTTGTCCGTGAGACCTCAGACTTTTCGACGTGTATGGTTCACAAGAGACCTCGCCACTGCTTTATACTCTTCGTGTTGCTAGTGAGAAGCGTCTACGGGCATGAACGTCTTCTCTTGTGCCTAGATAGGTTGAGAGTGTAAGTATATTTTTTTCGCTACTCTTGTACTCCTTATGTACATTATGTTGCAAACTCGATTATCTTATAAAATAAAAATTGTGTATGTTTCACATATTCTTTTCGTGTGTGTTGTTGGGTGTTGCATTGCAAGACACCATCCAATGTGATTCCTAAAATGTTGTAACCCGGTCCTCAGTCTGTTAGCAGAGCTGCATTGCGAATAACATGCTCGAAATGAGCTTATTTTTGAAAACTTCCAAGTAGTCGAGTGAGGATTAGTCACTATCCCTACATAAAGTCTATTATAGTATTAGTTACTTAAGGTGGCAAAGCTAACATATCTGTTATTATATTTAGTAACGACACTCTGACGTCAGGTAAAAGGTAAGGTACGCCACCGCAAGCGGATCAATTGCGGTAAACTCACTATGTATGAGGTAGCATGTGATTGTCCTTCGTGGCTTGACACGGGAGTTAATATGAGTCTCTTAACCTCTTTATGGTTCTGGGAACATATGAAACGCTGCTCCCCAGTGTGCTTCAGGCAAAAACGAGGATACCCCATCGTGTGGTCAAAAACACGAAGTATGCAACTCTTGGACATTCAATGTTCAAAGGGTCATACACAGCGCTGATCCCTTGCGTAAGAGATAAATGACGTGGCCACCTATCGTGTGGTTGAAAAGCACATAGTGTGTTTCTTTTAAAAAACACGCGAAAGCGCTTCCTACTGGTGCAACATTAGGCAAAGACGTGGGATCTCCGTCGGGTGGTAGAAAACCCGGTCATGTACCTTGAGACGTGGCTTAGCTCGGCGCGTCCCGTATGGAATGATACGGGACAGATGTCCTTACTTTGATATATATTATTGTGACTGTCTGAAATGATCGCTCGTGCGAGCCGTGTCGTACGACACCATAATGAGTGTTCTGTAAATTGAGTATCTTATGCAGGTACACTAACCACGTGATCATATTGCGCTTAGAAAAATATTTGCGAGTGACCGTTTATAGCGCCACCGATTGATACGTATATACCAGGAATAACCGGTCAGGATTTTCACTTTTGTGAGGCACGTAGTACCGACATGTATCCCATCGATGCATTAAGCAAGCTTGCTGAAAAATGGACTAAATAAGATGTAATAATACTAGTATTAGCTATCGATCTCTAATTTTGAACTAAGTTTCAAAATTGGAGTAGGTTTGAACTCAAGAATTTCAAAAATAAGAGTGGCCCGTTTCTGCCAGAAAGTAAGCTGACTTTGAAAATTCATAACTCCTAGTAGACTTACCCATTGAAGGCGTGATATACATGGATGGAAATATCTGAGAGTCCCCTACAAACCTTTTTTTTACCTCCAGGACAGAATCCCCCAAGAACATAGAGAAATTTTGAAATTTCCAAAACCTGCCAAATCTGGACAGAGACTAGGACATTTCTGGACCTTGTACCATTTTTGACATATCTCTTAATAGAAACATTGAATGGCTTCTTGTGATACAGTTCTGGAATCTTTGTTATGTGTATGACAATTTTGTAATTTAAATTTTTGGCAAAGTTTGATATTATCTATTTGTGAAACTGTGGCCAAATCCACAATATACAAAGGAGATGCTGTCAAAATTTCCCTAGAAATCTAGGAACTTTGTCAAACTTAAAAAATTCATATATCCTCAACCAGAGATTATATGGAGGCAATGAATACGTTCCGGAAATCTCTTGAAGTCATCTAGAACTTTTTTAACCCCATGAGCAGATTCCCATTTATGTTAGTGATATTATCAATGGAACAGAAACTGTTCCAAACTGCAGAACACAGAGAGGTATTTTTATACCTTGCAGT
Organism: Tuctoria greenei; assembly: GCA_036927565.1. Classification (NCBI taxonomy): domain Eukaryota; kingdom Viridiplantae; phylum Streptophyta; class Magnoliopsida; order Poales; family Poaceae; genus Tuctoria; species Tuctoria greenei. The sequence continues at coordinate 30,377,702 of JAYESD010000003.1, read as the reverse complement.
GTTTTGATCATAACTTGCCATACACAACTTACCATGAGTTGTGTGATAGGTTTCTGGAAAGATTATGACTTATTATACAACTTTTAAGTTATGAGTTTGTGAGATTTGAATCGGAATAGTATGAAACAATTGAATCAAAGTGGGTACCTCCAAATGGAATGCTGCTGAAATTTTTCCAGCAGGTGTTTCCACTTTGAACTGTCATAACATTTTATCCCTAACTGATCTAGAGGCGAGTGAATACTCGTTGGAAAAATATTCGAGTTAAAGGTAACTTTTATTTTTGGCTCAAAGCATGAAAATGCTTTTAGCATGATCAAAATCAAGTTTTGCAGAAACTGGTCCAGTCTGCCTGAGAAAAGTGACCAGTCAAGCTAATTTGTTTTGGAGGGTATTGAACATGGGGTTTGTTATAACTTTTATGAGTTCATAGCACACTCCTGTTATGATATCCTTTGTTGCGGTTGGAAAGCTAAACCACTCCCTTTTAACTCTTTTTTTTTTACATAAGAATCTTTTGATATGCTTATATCTAACTTGAAAATTTACATCAAGTTTGTTTATCCAAGTTGCCGGTCCAGAAATATCGACACCCAAACCAACTTCCCAACAGAAATAACAGTTGCTTCACTGTTGTTTACCGGCAAATCAATAACCATAGTGTAGGCACATGAGTTATGTTTCATTTTCATAGTCAACAAAAGTATTGTTTCTGCTCCCACATATGTCATAATCCCATATCTCAACTGTTGTACAGTTGATGTAGCTTTATGCAAGTTCTTGATCAGTTAAGCAAATTACTGGAGGTGATACTCTAGTAAAGTCTTAGCTGATTGTTACACTTGCTTAGCAATATATTCATCTCCTGCTCATGGGTTGTTTAACCTCAGTATGGCGCATGAATTGCAATTGCCATCCCCATAATCCGCATTTCTTTTCGGGGAGAGTATGAACAAGTGACCAGAGCCATTTAACTCGCGTCGCTGATAACTCCTTAGAACGGGGTTCATGCGCGACATCTCTTGAAACTGGGAGACTTCAGCAAAGCAGAGTTTAACTGTTGCAATTAACCTTGCTGACAGAGGCTGGTTATCGCTAACATTAGGGGTAATCAGGACAATTAAATTTCCCACCTGTTCCATCAGTCAATGAGGGTATGTCTCTGCGGTATGAGACCACCGTTGCACCTCACCTTTTTAATGGAATTTTTACGAAAGTAGCTTTTGAGTTCCTAGACTGGTACTTAAGGGGGAAGGAGTAACCCATATTTAAACTTTGGTGTTTGAATATCAAACCTTCTTTGCACCGGAGGACGTCAACACCAAAGTAGCAACAATGTATTTTAATTTCAAATAGGCAAAGTTAGAACACCTGACCGACTCACCCTAGAAGATAATTGAAGCTTTTACATCTTTATTGTTTCGAGGACACGACTAGCATGATCTCCGTCGGAGTCTGCTACAACAACAGTCATATAAGAGTATTCATTTTGACGGTATGGTCATCATGACAGTATGCACACAGAGCATGGAGTAAATGCTTGTGAGTACTAGACGACCTATTTAGAAAGGTTGCATTTTACCATCGAATTTTCTTTGATGGATTGTTTGACTAACTTTAAGTGTAGTATGACCTTGATACCGTGTTGAATGTGGCCTAGAGGGGGGGGTGAATAGGCTTCGAAAATTTCCTGCACACTTAATCAAGCGGTCAAAAACTTGATTGACCGGACTTGTCCGGTTGTGTGGGCGGGCTAGTCCGGTGTGCCTGGTGTAGGCCGATTTGATTAAGTATCTAAACATGATTTAAATTCTTTTAAGCAGCAGAAATGTAAACAACAGATAAGATTACTTGAATTTACAATCGATGTCGTGAAGTTGTACGTGAAAAACAATTTGCAATTCAAGTTATGATATTGATCAACTATGTGCCCTAATAAAGATGCAAAAGTAAAGAAGCACACGAGAGATCAATTTTTACCAAGGTTCGATCTCACCAAAGGGATCTACTCCTCGTTGAGGAAGCCCACACAGAGTCGGGACTCTTCAAACCCTTTCCCTCTTCAAGTCCCCACACAAGGCCGACTTGAATCCACTATCACGGGCAATCACCGAGTTTATTGGGCAACCTCACACATTGAGGGCTCCCACAAAAGTTACAATGAAAAGATGATCAAATACACTCGAAAAGATTACAAGAGAGAGTACGAGTGTTAAGAGATCAAACCCCAAGAGCTCACAACGTATAGACGTCGATCTCCCAATACCAAATCTAAGTGTTCAATTGGTTTTCACCTTTTTGGGCTTTAGATGTGTGAGGAGATGTGTTTTTGGGCTCTTGAGACAGGTGGCGGCACTAGGGTTTATGATTTTGACAGTAGGAATTGAAAGTTCTCATTGTGGGGCCATTGATCTCCTATATATAGGGTTTTCAAAAAGTTACCGTTAAAAATCCCGATGACCGGACTAGCCCGTACTGGGTATCGGACTGGTCCGGTGTGCTGTGTAGAAAAGAATGTGGAATGCATCACACTAGAAACCCTAATTTTGTGAGGTATACCGGACTAATCCGGTGTTTGTCCGGACTTGTTCGGTGCCAGTGTAATTCAACTCCAGAGAGTTGAACGGACTAGTCCAATCTAAGAACGGACTTGTCCGATGCTATGTGTAATTGGACTCCAGAGAGTTCAACGGACTAGTCCTGTCCCATGGACGGACTTGTCCAAAGTGCACTGAACAGGATTTACAGAGACTTGAACAGACTAGTCTCGTCTATGATCAGACTAGTCCGATGCACTGTGTTATTGGATTCTAGAAAGGTTAACGGACTAGTCCAGTCCGTAGACGGACTAGTCCAGTGCACAATATATTTGGACAACAGAGAGTTAAACGGACTAGTCTGATCCATGAACGGACTAGTCCGATACTCAGTGAGTTTTTAGTTGTTTTTAAGCCCTTACCCCTCACAAAGACTTGAGTTCTTGGGATGTGTCTCTCACACACATCCTATACATTTAACTCTACTTTGCGCTTTAGTTGACAATTGGGCTTTTCTCTTTTGTATACCACTTCATTTTTCACCTTTTTTAGTGCACCAAACTATCTAATTTTGCTGATCCTGCAGTCATCTCAATAAACTCATTAGGATCTCATTTGCTTGTCATCAATCGTCCAAAACCCACAAGGGATTGCCTAGATGCACTTTCAATCTCCCCCTTTTTAGTGATTGATGACAACCAATTGAGATTTCATAATTAAGAGTAAAAAATTGATTTTCATAAAGTGTGCATATATGAGAACAATGAATAATCACAAAAAGCTTGTCACATATATGCACTCTTTATGGTGGGGTGCCTAATATGTGTGTGGTCAATAGATGTGATGGGCAATATATAAGCATTTGACAGTCATTGCAATAATCATCACATTAACATTAACTAAGCATCACACATTAAAATAAATTACAATAGATTGAAAAAAGTACATGTCTTTGATCACAAGTCCTTAATGGCTTATCCTAGACAACTAGTCTCAATCTCTCCCTCTTTGGCATCAAGGCACCAAAAAGGGAAAAATTAAGTGGAATCACTCATCGTCACTACCTCTCTCACTCTCAGTCTTCTCCTCATCTTCTTCTTCATCTTCAGGTGCTTGAGGAGGAGGAGGAGAAGAAGAAGACGTACTAGCCAGTCCAAATGAGGCCAACTCTTGCTCAGTTAGAGGAGGCATTTCAGTAAAATCTTCTTCTGAGTCCTCTGAAATCTGAAGTGACCCCACTGGCTCTATCTCTAGCTTGTCACAGATGGCTTTGATGTTGGCCTTTACATATCTTTGATGCTTCTTCCTGGCCAGACTTTCCTTGTGCTGCTTGATTTCCACTTTGCGACAAGATGCAAAGATGGATGATAGCATGTTCAGCACTCCACTGGATGACTCTCTAGGAGGTGGAGGAGTAGGAGCAGCAGCCTCAGATCTTGTTCCCTCTTGAGCTTTCTTGGATCTTCGTTCCTCTCCGAGTGAGCTGGGAGCAGATGGAATAGTGTAGATGTGTAAGATCGAAGAGTACGTGAAAAGCTACCAGAGGGGGGGTGAATGGTAGATTTAAAAAAATCTTACGCAGCGGAAACAATTAAATCCCAACCCCTTCGGCAGAAAAACGACCTGTTAAAGAAATCGAGTGTGAGACTAATATAAACGTGTTTTACCAGGACAAAAGTGATATATATCAGAGCGAATCAAGTCACGAAGAAAACACAAGAATAATCACTCAAAACCGTCGAGTGAAACTCAAGTTATGATCAAAAGATCGAACAAAGGTCAATCTGTCCTACCCGAGAAAAACAGTTCTGGAACGCTGCAAAGAAACTCGTGTAGATCAGAAACCACAAATCCAATGACTATGAAATTTTGACATATTATAGATAATAAAGTTGTGAATACAACCCTAAAATAATCACGTCAATTGGATCCGTAAAACTCGAGTTATGATAAAACCACCAACGAAAGGTAGTGTTGTCCAGAAACTCAACGAGTAAAACTTGTCTGGAACAAGTCGGACGAACAAGACACAAAAGTTCCTTCAAACTACAAATTTTATTCAATAGAACACAAGAGTAACATCCCCAAAGTCGTGCACCACGAGTTTTGGCCCCCCTTGCTTATATAACCAGCCCTTAGTCCAACCCAATCTCAACTAGGACTCTAATCCTACTCAGATCATGAATCAAACTTTCCATAACTGCTTAGGACTCTTTTATACGCAGATAGAAGCAATATTAAGACTTCCAAACACCTTAGGAACATATCCCACATTCCTAAAACTACTCAAATTCGTGACCCACACAAAATCCTATCATAACCAACTCGATACTTTCCATATCGAGCCATAACCGACTCTGCCTCAGCCAAAATCATCAATCGGTACGACCCGATCCTTCCAACCAGATCTTCCCATCCATAAACCATCTTCAGAACCATGTTTCCACGTCATGCACCACATGCATACGTGCAAACACCTTCCTTCGATGTCCAGTAACCTTCATATGCACTGCCCTTGATTCAATCATCCTACGCGACCTCCTAACCCGCTCAACCACAATTCCTCCTGAATTTGGTTGTTGGAACCTCATCTCCTCCCTGAGACTAGTCCAAAGGATCCTGTCACCAGCCATGACTTGAACTCAAGAAACACCTGCACATGAACAAACAACCAATCCGTACGAGCCCAAGTCCGCGACTTGACTCAAGTCAGTTCCGAACACAACACCTTACGTGAGCACATCACATAAGCATGTTGCAAAGAATAGCAAAAAGATATTAGCCATATCAACCAAAACACACCAAAAACTTAGTAAAAGAATACTAAGCAACCTTTCCAAGAATATAAAGCAAGTTCAAAACATTGCAAGATAAAAGCAGGAACATTGCGATCAAGCTCTGAACCTTGCCAAAGCTAACCGGAGCTTGAGCCGGAGCTTACCAAAGCTAGTACAACCTAGCACCGGAGCCGACCAAAACTAGTCGGAACTAGTCAACCCAAAAACTGGAGCTAGAGAAACATGTCGGAGCTAACCAACATAAGTCAGACCTAGCAAAACATATCGGAGCTTAACAAAGACATGTCGGAGCTATCAAAGACATGCTGGAGCTAAATACAAAGAAAGTCGGACCTATTTTCGGACCTTGCAGAAGCTCGGAGCTAGAGTCGGACCTTGCCAAAAAGATGTTATGGCAGCATTCAAAACTTTTATTGTCAAAGCCAATGTATTCAGCACACATAGATCTCACAAGATGGTAGGCTTCTAGGGCTTAAGTCTGGTATGAGGCTCGTCCTTGACAAATTCCAGTCCTGTCACCTTCTCAATCATATACATGATGTAAGGTGCATAGTCATAGGACCTGTTAGGAGTGATGGAGATATTGACAATGTCATTGTATATGTACTCAAAGACATTGAAGGTTCTTTTCCTGCTTATCACCTTCATCAATGTTCTGAGGGTGCCCTGAATGGTCCCTGCATCTCCCTCTTTGGGAGCAATGGTCTTCCTCAGGATCCTGTTGAGAATAGCAAAGAAAGGCTTCAAGTACTTCATAGTTGGAGACTTGAATGGCATCTTTGTATCATAGAGAAAGTCAAGTTCATCTTTCTCTAGAGGCTTCAAATTGTGGATAATGATGTCATTCTCCAGAGAATCTTCCAGGTGAAGAATTCTTGCAAACTCCTCATAGGTGACACTGTACTGTGCTCCATGGGTCATCCAAATCATCCTATCACTGTCATCACGAGCAAAATAGAGAGTAGAGTAGAATTGAGTGATGACCTCAATGTTCTAGTCCCACTAAAAAGAGACTAGATCCCTCAGTCCATACAGCTCCAAGGCTTCCAGAACCTCTTGATAGGCTTGACATCTCTTGGATTGAAGGTGAGTGATGTCTACCCATTGGCTTTCGATAACTGGGTTCTTCATCTTCAGAAACACATGTTGATAGTATTGAGCATGGAAATTGCTCTAGAATCTGGGATTAGCTGACTGTTTGGTTGGCCATAGACACCTTCCTGAATTTGTCAGCTAGCTCACCACCTTTGCCAGTGGAATCAGCACTAGAGGGTTGTCTGTTGCGATGAGTAGGAGCTTTCATCTTCAAGGGGCCAATGGGGCCACTAGCAAGCCTTTGCCCTTGTTCAGAGTTCTCTTGGACCCCAATGAGCTCTCAGCAGCATTCTTGCCCTGAGCCTTTTCACTACCACTCTCGTTATCTTAGGAAGAGAGTCGTCGGAAGGAGGAGAATGGACATTGACATCATGTCTTTTCTTCACCACCCTCTCCTTGGCTCTTTGCACTCGAGCACGTTGTACCTCTTCATCATAGTAAAATGAATTGTCCTCGAAACTTGAAGACATCATGCCGAAAAGTTGCATATTCACGTTGAAGGAGCAAACTTGGGGCCGGATTAGTTCGGAGTGGACAAGCTCTGCGCTGAGGAGGACATTTCCCTTGGAGAAATCCGCATTTTTGGTGGCTAGATGTGGAAGTCTCCTTTGGAGCTCGAGGAGGAGGAGAGAGAATGTGAAGGACATTATGCAAGATTGAAGATGAGCTCCTGGTGGCGGATTATGGTTAACCCCCACGAAACTGGACTAGTCCGCTAGACCCCGGACAAGTCCGATGCAACGGACAAAGTTCAAACTAGTCTGTATCAATGGACTAGTCCGGTACTGATCCCAGACAAGTCCAGTGTCAGTAGGACATAACTGAGTTGTTGGATTTTGGTTGTTTGATCTAATAGTGATCTAAGGACATTATTTCACTAATAATCTTGATGAATATGACCAGTAAGCAATCAACAATCATACAATGGCCATAATTCACCAAGATTTACTCATTTGAATAGTTTTCTAGAGAAAATCGAGATAAGGGGAAATTTTGGCAAAAATGAGTAAACTTTGAAATCACAATTAGATGTGCAGTGTTTCAAGCCACAATTCGAGAGTTAAGTATATTTAGCTCATTTATTAGCTCACAAAACCTTTTCTCATCTAATGGCTTGGTGAAAATACTTGCAAGTTATTTTTCAGTCCTAACATGTGAAATTTCAATATCACATTTTAATGAATGATCTCTTAGGAAATGGTGACGAATATCTATGTGCTTAGTTCTTGAGTGCTCTACTGGGTTGTGTGCAATTTTTATAGAACTCTCATTATCGCATAGGAGTGGAATATGGTTCAGATTGTAACCATAATCCCTTAGAGTTTGTCGCATCCAAAGTAGTTGTGCGTAACAACTACCGGCTACAACATACTCTGCTTCGGCTGTGGAAAGAGCAATGGAGTTTTGCTTTTTAGATGACCATGAAACTAGTGATCTGCCAAGAAATTGGCTGGTCCCCGACGTGCCCTTTCTATCGACTTTGCATCCTGCATAGTCGGCATCAGAATAACCTATCAAGATTAAGTTGGATCCTTTGGGATACCAAAGGCCAAAGTTGGGTGTGTGCACAAGCTACCTTAAGATTTTTTTTACAGCTATTAAGTGACACTCTTTAGGTGCGGCTTGAAACCTTGCACACATGCATACACTAAGCATAATATCTGGCCTAGATGCACATAAATAGAGTAATGAGCTAATCATAGACCGATATACCTTTTGATCCACATTTGCACCATCTTCATTAAGGTCGAGATGTCCGTTAGTCGCAATGGGTGTCTTGATGGGCTTGGCCTTGTCCATATTGAACTTCTTGAGGATGTCCTGCGTGTACTTGGTTTGACTTATGAATGTGCCCTCTCTTAATTGCTTTACTTTGAATCCCAAAAAGAACTTCAATTCGCCCATCATCGACATTTCGAACCTATCTGTCATAATCTTGCTAAATTCTTCACAAAAAGACTTATTAGTAGATCTAAAGATAATATCATCAAAATGGATTTGACATACAAATAAATGATCATCAAAGTGTTTTGTGAACAGTGTATAATCATCTTTTCCAATTTTAAGGCCATTTTGAGTCACAAAATCTCTAAGGGACTCATACCAAGCTCAAGGATCTTGTTTGAGGCCATAGAGAGCCTTACGCAGTTTATAGACATGGTTGGGGTACTCTTTATCTTCAAATCTTGGTGACGGCTCCACATACACTTCCACCTTGATCGGACCGTTGAGGAAGGCACTTTTGACGTCCATTTGATACAACTTGAAATTATGCTGAGTAACATATGCCAATAAAATACGAATGGACTCAAGTCTAGCTACGGGAGCGAAAGTTTTGTCGAAGTCCAAACCTTTGACTTGTGAGTAACCTTTAGCCACAAATCTCGCTTTATTTCTCGTTACCACTCCATGTTCATCTTGTTTGTTTCGAAAGACCCATTTGGTTCCAATGATGTTCGCCTTTGGTCTTTTTACTAGTTCTCGCACTTCATTTCTCTTGAAGTTGTTTAACTCCTCTTGCATTTCCATCACCCAATATGGATCTTTTAAGGCTTCTTCTACCCTGTATGGTTCCATAAAAGACACAAAGGATTAATATTCACAAAAATTGCAATGTGAGATCTAGTAGTTACTCCCTTAGCAATATCTCCAATGATGTTGTTGACGAGATGATCTCTTTGCACACTCTGATGTACTCTTGGGTGAGGGACTTGTAAAGTTGCTAGCTCTTCATTGTCATTTTCTCCCCCTAAATCATTGCTTCCATGGTTGTATTGATCTTCTTAATCTTCCTGATTTTGATCCTGTGCATGAGCTCCCCCTTGATCTTTGCTTCCTTGTTGAGGTTCATCTTGTGCACTTGAGTCTTGTGGTTGCTCTTGAGGTAGAATATCACAAGTGCCATTCTTCTCAACGCTTCACATGGGGCTTCTTCTTGATTTAGCACACACTTATCAACTTGCTCCACTTGGGAGCCGTTGGTCTCATCAAACACTACGTCACGTGCTACTTCAACAAGGCCAGAGACTTTTTGAATAGGTGTAGGTGTTCGAATCATAACCGAGCAAGAACCCTTCATCAGATTTCGAAGCGAACTTCGAAGTCATCGATTTCTTGTTCAGAATAAAACACTTACAACCAAAAACTTTGAAATATGAAACATTTGGCTTGTTACCAGTAAGAAGCTCATGTGGTGTTTTCTTCAAGAGTCGGTGAAGATACAACACAGTTGTGGCGTGACAAGTAGTGTTCACTGCTTCAGCCCAAAACCGGTCCCATGTCTTGTATTCATTCAACATTGTCCTCGCCATTTCAATCAGCGTTCTGTTTTTCCTTTCGACCACCCCGTTTTGTTGAGGGGAGTAGGGTGCCGAAAACTCGTGCTTTATCCCTTCTTCATAAAGGTATTTCTCAACTTGTGTATTTTATAATTTTGTTCCGTTGTTACTTCTAATATTCTTCACGGTTGATGAGAATTCATTTTGAGCTCTTTTCAGGAACTTCTTGAGGATTCCCTGAGTTTCTGATTTATCATACAAGAAAAATACCCAGGTGAATCTTGAAAAATCATCAACAATAACTAAACCGTATTTGTTACCACTGATTCTTATGTAAGCAATTGGATCGAAAAGGTCCATGTGAAGAAGTTCCAGCGGTCTTGTAGTAGTCATCACGTTCTTGGCGGGGGTGCGGTGCTCCAACTTGTTTTCCCGCCTGGCAAGCATTGCACGACCTGTCTTTCTCAAAGACAACATCCTTTAGACCTAGGATGTGACAACCTTTTAGAAGTTTCTGCAGATTTCTCATCCCAACATGGGCTAGCCGTCTATGCCACAACCATCCCATGTTAGTTTTAGCAACCAAGCAAATGTTGAGTTCGGCTTTATCTTTGTTGAAGTCAACAAGATAAAGCTTTCTCTTCAACGTTCCCTTGAATGAAAACAAGCCATTGCTTCTTCTAAAAATGGTCACACCCTCATTAGTGAATAAATAGTTATAACCTTTGTCACATAGCTGAGATATTGACAGAAGGTTATAATCTAAAGAATCTACATGTAAAACATTCGAGAGAGTATATTGAGAAGAGATTTCAATTTTACCGCTACCAAGGACCTTTCCTAGGTTGTTGTCTCCAAAGTATATGCCCTCACTTGGATCTGCGTTGTGCTCATACTCCATGAACATATTCCTCTCTCTGGTCATGTGATTGGTGCATCTGCTGTCTAGCACCCATTTTGATCCACCGGAGGAGTAGGCCTGCATAATAGAATAATTCCTTGGTTTTAGGTACCCAAGCTTGCTTGGTCCTCTCAGGTTAGTTACAAGAGTCTTGGGCACCCACACACAAGTTTTAGAATTCTTGTGGTGTGGCCCTGCATATTTGGCAAACACATTTCCTACTTTGTCTTTCATAAGAACATAAGAAGCATCAAAGGTACGAAACAATATTTGCAAGTCAGATTCATGCGATTTTTCCTTAACAAAAGTGATTCTCTTCTTAGCATGGACATTAGTGGACATGTGTTTGTTCTTGTCAAACCCAAGACCATCTTTGACGTTAGGAGGTCTAGTGACCATATATGCACTACATGCATATTTGATCTTCTCCTTGTCAAAGATGTCACTTTGGGAAGGAAGCATTGCGTGAGAAGTAGAAGAATCAGGTTTGACAACATTTTTCTTAATATAACATGTGCAGGTTGCAATAGTTGTCAAACTTACACCTTTGGAAGGTGAGCTTTTGGAGGAAGAGGAGTCACTTTGCTTGAGCGACTCAACTTGCACCTCAAGAATCTTGTTAACTTTTGACAAGTTAGCAAGTTCATCCTTGATTGCAACGTGTGAGTCTTCTAGCTTTGAGTAAGTTTCCTTACTCAAGGCTAGCTCATGCTCAAGTGACTTGTTCTTCTCTCTTTCGAGCTCAAGGAGTTTCTCAACCTCTTGATATCTCTTCCTTTCACGGATGAGCATATCTTCTTGTCGGTTGACAAGCTCCTTCTTCTCAAAGATTTCATCTGAAAACATTTTCATTTTCTTTAGTGCAGTTTTACTTATTCCCCTAAATATCTCCTCATTTTCACTAGATCTATCAAAATCATCAATAGAGGAATTTGGCGAAGGGGGAGTAAGTTGAACCTTTTTCTTGCCCTCTTTGGACATAAGGCGAGTGTGATTGTGTGTGTCCCGTCCTCCCATGTTTGGGAAGAGTGTAGATCTCTTGGTGGGTTTCTTGATGGCAATAGTGGCCATATCCTCTTCTTCACCGGAGGAGGACTCGTTGTTTGAGTCCCACTTCTTGCCGATGTGCACTTGATGAGTTTGTTTCCTTTTTCTAAAGATCTTCTTCTCTTGAGGCTTCGTTTCTTTCTTCCTCTTAATTTCTTCATAGGTGCAGTCAACCATGAAGTGACCGTACTCGCCACAATTATAGCAGGTGTGTCGAGCCTTGGATTTTCCTTTTTCCTTGTTCTTCCCTTCATTTGAGTTGCTGCCATGTGTTCTTTTCAACATGCGCTTGAGCTTCTTGGTGAAGAGTACCATCTCTTCATCATCTAGGTCAGTGCTCACGTCACTTGTATCTTCTTCATCTTGAGCTTCACGAGTTTCTTTTCCTTTAGGGTTGCAAGTTGCTTTGAGAGCAACTTCCTTCTTTTTGGAGGAGGTGAGCTCAGCTAGATCTTTGATGTATTGGGCTTTCTTCTCCATCATCTCATGGTCTATGATCTTGCCCAATAGCTCATCCGGGGTCATTTTGTGGAACTCGAGGCTTTCTCAGATCATTGAGCATAATGTGACGTTTCTTGGCATAAAGGCTCTAATCATCCTTTTAACCACCTCATGGTCAGTACATTTCTTGCTTCCATAGGCGCGAATCTTGTTGATAAGTGCCTTCATCCGGTTGTACATGTCTTGAGGTGATTCACCTTCCTCGATAGCAAATCTCCCCAACTCTCCTTCAAGCATCTCAATTTTGTCTTCTCGGACTCACCTATTTCCTTCATGGGCTGTTTTAAGTGTATCCTAGATCTCTTTTGCGCTTTCCAATCCATCAATCTTGGTGAACTCCTCCCTGCTCAGTGATGATGTGATCACTGCAACGACTTGTGCGTTGTTGTGAATTTCTTGTTCTTGTTTCGGAGTGAGTTCTCTGTCCGTGTCCGGAATATCTACACCTGTGCACACAATATGCCAAAGGCTAGGATTCAAAGAGATTAGATGCATCTTCATATTGTATTTCCACATGCTGTATTCGTTTCTGTTAAATTGTGTAGGCTTTTCCATGGGAACAGAAAGATAGTGATTATTTGAATGAAGACGATTATAATTGTAAGGATACCGGGAGTAGTCGTGATGACCACTCCCCGTCGTCTTCTCTCCATCTTTTCCCTTTTGTGCCAACAGTTTCTTCCTCAGAAGTGCCTTCAATTGATGTACTTCTTCATCATCATGTGGATTTTCTCTTAGTACATCGAAGGCTTTAGTTTCTTGCTCTTCCTTGGTGTTGAGCACCTTCGGGATCTCGTTGATCTTCTCAGAGTCCATTGATCTCTCCGAGCAGTGAGTCTCGTTGATGGAGAACCTGCTCTGATTCCAATTGAATATGGCCTAGAGGGGAGATAAATAGGCTTTCAAAATTTCCTGCATACTTAATCAAACAATTAAAACTTGATTGACCAAACTTGTCCGGTTGTGTGGGCGGACTAGTCCGGTGTGCCTGGTGTAGGACGATTTGATTAAGTATCTAAACATGATTTAAATTCTTTTAAGCAGCGAAAATGTAAACAACATATAAGATTACTTGAATTTACAATGTATGTCGTCAAGTTGTATGTGAAAAACAATTTGCAATTCAAGTTATAATATTGATCAACTATGTGCCCTAATAAAGATGCAAAAGTAAAGAAGCACATGAGACAACAATTTTTACCGAGGTTCGATCTCACCAAAGAGATCTACTTCTCGTTGAGGAAGCCCACACAGAGTCGGGTCTCTTCAAACCCTTTCCCTCTTCAAGTCACCACACAAGGCCGACTTGAATCCACTATCACAGGCAGTCACCGAGTTTATGGGGCAACCTCACACGTTGAGGGCTCCCACAAAAATTACAACAAAAAGATGATCAAATACACTCGAAAAGATTACAAGAGAGAGTACGAGTGTTAAGAGATCAAACCCCAAGAGCTCACAACGTATAGAAGATGATCTCCCAATCCAAAATCTAAGTGTTCAATTGGTTTTAACCTTTTTGGACTTTAGATGTGTGGGGAGATGTGTTTTTGGGCTCTTGGGACAGGTGACGGCGTTAGGGTTTATGATTTTGACAGTAGGAATCAAAAGTTCTCATTGTGGGGCCATGGATATCCTATTTATAGGGTTTCAAAAAAAGTTACCATTAGAAATCCCGATGACTGGACTAGTCCGTACTGGGTACCGGACTTGTCTGGTGTGCTCTTTAGAAGACGGCGTGGAATGCAGCACACTAGAAACCCTAATTGTGTGAGGTAGACCGGACTAATCCTGTGTTTGTCCAGACTTGTCCGGTGCCAGTGTAATTCAACTCCAGAGAGTTGAACGGACTAGTACGATCCAAGAACGGACTTGTCCGGTGCTATGTGTAATTGGACTCCAGAGAGTTCAACGGATTAGTCCTGTCCCATGGACAGACTTGTCTGGAGTGCACTGAACAGGATTTACAGAGACTTGAACAGACTAGTCTGGTCCATGATCGGACTAGTCCGATGCACTATGTTATTGGATTCCAGAAAGGTTGATGGACTAGTCTGATCCGTAGACAGACTAGTCCGGTGCACAGTGTATTTGGACAACAGAGAGTTAAACGGACTAGTCCGGTCCATGAACGGACTAGTCCGGTGCTCAGTGAGTTTTTAGGTCTTTTTAAGCCCTTACCCCTACGCTAAGACTTGAGCTCTTGGGATGTGTCTCTCACACACATCCTATACATTTAAATCTACTTTACGCTTCAGTTGATAGTTGGGCTTTTCTCTTTTGTACACCACTTCATTTTTTACTTTTTTGGATGCACCAAACTATCTCATTTTGTTGATCCTACAGTCATCTCAATAAATTCATTAGGATCTCATTTGCTTGCCATCAATCATCCAAAACCCACAAGGGATTGACTAGATGCACTTTTACTTGTTGTGGTTGTATTAATGGTTGGACCATCACCGTACGTCATCTCTACCGCCTACCGAAGTGGATGTTAGATACATACTCTTCAACTGTTACTCTCTTTGCCTCTTTTGAAGGCAATCCAAACACGTTCGCTAAAGGTCAGAGATCATAGTACAAACACTACGAGATGAGAAACTTGACCCTTTACTATTAAACCACATATCCCGGTTCTAAGTTTTGGTTAGAAGGTTTCATGGACTGCTACCTCATAGACAAGTTTAATTCTTCAACTCAATCGTAGAACTACATTCATTTGGGTTGAGTTTCACCTGTCCTTGTTATTTAATAACTTGTATTCAATGACCTTGGTCAAGTTAGGAAAGTTGTATTCCTTGTCCACTATCGGTACCCTGCGTACCGGATACCCCTTGGGACTACAAAAAGATCAAAGGAACTCCGCCTATCAGTGTTGAAGACCTCCGAAGGCCCCACATGTCACTCAGAACCAGACTTGCCTCCCTTCTATGGTTAGTCCCAGTGCCAGCACGTGTATCGTTAAATCGGAGCTACATCCCACGCATGGGGAAGCTCCGGACTAGATATCTATGTGGCACCCCGCACCTAACCCCCGACAGAGGGAAGCTCCGGTACCGACACGTGTACAACAGCACCGGACCTACTCATCCAAGACAGTAAGCTCTGGAGCTGCCACGCGTCCAACCGCCGGACCTTCAACCTCAACAGGCAGAGTGGTGGACCTCCAACGGCTCGGACCTTCAAGGAACATTAAAGACCTCAATACCCGATTAAATGCCATTAATGCTATATTATTGGTACACGATCGGAGGGTCCTTAATATCAGTAATGCCATTGTCAAGGCGCGTTACCACACTATTAAGGGTGATTAAGCACATTAATTGTGTATTAAGCATTAGTAACCGCTAGGGCCACATGTCGGGCTAGGCTAACGATGTAACGACCAGTCCTTGTATTATAAAAGGACTGGTCGAGCGATACACAGGGGAGACTTGGAGAGACGGCCACAGATGATCACGCACGCTGAGGCGAGTCACTCTAGTCTTTTATACTCAAGCGCTCAGACGCTCAATACAACAACAACACACACCCGTGGAGTAGGGTATTACGCTCAGGTGGCCCGAACCACGTAAATCCTCATGTCAACTTGCCACCTTGTTCTGAATCTCTGCGCGCCCACAATCGAACTACAAACTCCGCGGGCTACCAACGGTAGTACCGGGAGAATTGCCGGAATCACACTCCGACAGTTGGCGCACCAGGTAGGGGGGGCACCCGAGATTCAAACATGGTGAACTCTGCTGCTAGATCATCCAACGGCAACCATGTTGCGCAACTTGCTAGGGGCAACCCCTCCAACATGTAGCATCCAACAGGTGTTGTGGCTCCAGCAAGAGTCATGCCACCACCGCCACCATCTGCTCCTGCGAATCAAGTTGGACGTCGAGATGGGGCGTCTGCGTCGGTCACTGCATCGGCGAACAACAACCCTGAACACGCGATTAATGCCACGCGTGCTCTTCTCCAACATCCACTGCCTCCAGGAGCACCCTAGGGTGTAATGGAGCAGTGGAGAGATGATGTAGAACATCTGGTTGCAGCAGCAGCCGATGGCATCAGCAATCAAGGTCCTCCCCCCTCGGGGCAGGCCCCGTCGCAGCATCGGACCGTGTTGGGTAGACTTGGTCCACACGCTTGGCAACACAGGAGGCGTGCTGCATCTCAACAAGCAACGTCGCCGACTTCTAGGGTGCGACGTACCCACACGGTAACCAGGCTTTCGACTCACGACCTTCGGGCTGAGCTCGATCGTCATTATCGTCAACAGGACGACTGTGTCCACATCGAGCGTGCTCGCAAGAGGCGAGAGGCTCAGGACAACCGTGCTCCTAAGGGAGTAGGAGGAGGCTGTTCTGCCCTGGCCATGCATCTGTGCATGGTTAGATGGCCGCAGAAGTTCCGGCCTCACGTGCCAGAGAAATTTGATGGGACTGTCAATCCTGCTGAATTTCTCCAAATATACTCCACCGCAATCCTTGCGGCTGGAGGCAACGAGGCCGTGATGGCCAACTATTTCCCTGTGGCTTTAACTGGGACCGCCAGGTCTTGGTTCATGAGCCTTCCGCCTGACTCCATCAACAGTTGGGCGGAGTTGTGCCAACAGTTCACTGCCAACTTCGGGAGTTCATACACCCGACCAGGCACAGAACTGGACTTTTTTGCTGTCAAGCAGAAGGGGGGAGAGTCCCTGTGATGCTTCATGCAGAGGTTCTCCCAGGTACGAAACACCATTCCTTCTATATCAAGCGCTTCTGTTATTGTAGCATTCAGACATGGCGTTCGAGACAAGAATATGTTGGAGAAGCTGGCGACCAAGGAAGTCACCAGCGTCACGGAACTTTTCAGCTTGGTAGACAAGTGTGCCAAGGCCGCGGAGGGCCACAAAATGCACTCCCAACCACCTCTGGAGGACAACAAAAAGTCCTCCGAGGGTGAAGCCGCTACCTCCAGGAGTGGCAAGAAGAAGAAAAAGTCCAACGGCAAGAAGAAGCCGTCGGTCGACACACCTACTGCTGCAGCTGCCGTAGCTCCGGGTGGCCGGGGGCCACGCCCCGAGAAACGACCTCGACCGTCGTCTGAAGATGGTGGCAGCTCCAATATGTGGTGTCCCATACACAAGACGAACAACCACAACCTAGAAGGCTGTCGAGAGGTCCAAAACCTCGCCGAGCGCTATAATAAGCGCCGGGAAGAAGCTCCTTTCTGTCAAAGGGAAGGAAAACAAAAAGTCGACGAAGCTCCGGCTGAAGAGTTAGGATTTCAGGACCCTAAAAAGGTCTTGAAGGCTGTTTACACCTCCGTTGACGATGATTCCAACGTCTCCGACAACGAGCGTCGGAAGACCATGAACACCATATTTGGTGGTTCGTGGGACATCACCTCCCACCATGTCCTCAAGACAATGCGGCAGAACATGGCCTCATTAGCTCCAACTGTCAGGGCAGAGCCTCACCGGAAGTGGATGGACACTGCCATCACTTTCGATGCTTCAGACTGCCCTCGGAACATGATCAGAGCTGGCCAACTCCCACTGATGGTATCTCCGACCATCAACAACATCCAGATCCACCACGTAATGGTGGACGGAGGTTCGGGGCTGAACCTCATAAGCTTTGAAGCCTTCGTCAAGCTTCAGCTCTGACCTTCAGATCTTCACCCCTCCCGACCTTTCTCCGGAGTAGGTCTGGGGGCCATAACTCCACTCGGTGATATTACTCTCCCGTTGACCTTTGGGACCCGGGAGAATTACCGCACTGAGAAGTTGGTCTTTGACGTGGCGCAGATCAACTTGGCATTCAATGCCATCTTGGGCAGGCCAGCCTTGTACAAATTCATGGCTGCTGCTCATTATGGCTACTTGGTGTTGAAGATGCCAACACCAGCAGGTGTTCTTCGGATCCACAGAGATCGCACCGCTGGAGTTACTGCTCTGGAAGAACTCCATGCGCTTGCTACAGCGCAGGAGGAAGAATCTGGAAAGGAGCAAGCTCCGAAACCCTCGAGCATTCGTCATCGAGGCTCAACCTCCGTACCTCGTGTGCAACCAAGCGGCGACACCGACATTCCCGTCAAAGTCGTCCAAATTTGTTCCGATGCCGCTCAGACCACCTATATATCGGGAGGTTTGAACGAAAAATAGGAACTCGCGCTCATCACTTTCCTCCGGGCTAATGTCGACGTGTTTGCCTGAAAACCGTCACAAATGCCTGGGATCCCGAGGGAAGTGATTGAGCACAATCTGAAGATTTATCCTGACGCTCGGCCTATACATCAGAAGCCTAGGAAGCAATCAATAGAGCGACATAACTTCATACGTCAAGAAGTGAAGAAGTTGCTCGAAGCTGGATTCATCCGAGAAGTCTTCCACCCAAAATGGTTGGCAAACCCAGTCGTTGTACCCAAGGCTAGCAGGAAGCTTCGGATGTGTATCGACTACACTACACTGAATAAGGCATGTCCAAAGGATCCATTTCCACTACCTAGAATAGATCAGATAGTGGATTCCACCTCCGGGTGTGAATTATTGTGTTTCTTAGATCCATATTCTGGGTATCATCAAATTAGAATGTCTAGGTAAGATGAAGAACATACTTCCTTCATCACAGTAGATGGATTATACTGTTACACTGCCATGTCATTCGGTCTCAAAAACGCTGCTTCAACGTTTGTACGAGCTATGTACAAAACTTTTGGAGAGCTCATCAGAGATGTAGTGGAAGTGTATGTCGATGACATCTTCGTCAAGATCAAGAACAAGGAGTCATTCCTTGACACCTTGCAAGCTGTCTTCGACAAGTTGCGAATCACACGCATGAAGCTGAACCCGGACAAGTGTGTCTTTGGGGTTAGATCCGGAAAGCTTCTTGGATTCTTGGTGAACCACCGAGGAATAGAAGCGAATCCGGTGAAGATTAAAGCTATTGAAGACATGCGGCCACCATCCCGCATCAAGGACGTCCAGAAGCTAACGGGATGTCTAGCTGCCCTCAGTCGGTTCATCTCAAGACTGGCAGAACGGGCGCTACCCTTCTTCAAATTATTGAGGAAGTCCGGACCATTTTAACGGTCCGAAGAAGCAGAAAAGGCTTTTCAAGAGCTAAAGCAGCTCCTCACCACTCTACCAACTTTGGTAGCTCCGAATCCTGGTGAGCCACTTCTGCTTTACATTTCAGCAACTGACGAAGTTCTCAGCATGGTCCTGGCTGCGGAAAGACCAGAACCATACCCACTTCAGGAGTCTAGACCCCTCCGGGAGGGTCCGAAGCTACCTCAAGGCGAGTCTGGGTTCCAGCTCCCAGACCTGGATCCTCAAGGCAAGACACCGGAGGATCAACCTCCTTCAAATGAAGGAGTTACTGTTGCTAAGGAAGAAGATCCGGACCCTTCCGGGAGGGTCTGGGTCACTTCAGAAGAAGCTCCGGGTTCTTCTGACAAGAATCTGTAGGTCCCCGAAGAAGGTCCGGACCCCTCCGGGAGGGTCTGGGTTGATAAGGACGAAGCTTCGGGCCCCTCCGGGAGGGTTCGTACAGTTCAGCACCCAGTGTACTTCATCAGTGAAGTACTCCATGCGCAAAGACTCGGTACCTAGAGGTGCATAAGCTGCTCTACGCAGTTCTTATTGCCTCTAGGAAGCTTCAACACTACTTCCAAGCTCACAAGATTTCAGTGGTAACCTCTTATCCACTGCGAGCAATCTTGCATAACCCCAACTCTACTGGGAACATTGCAAAGTGGGCAGCAGAACTGGTCGAGTTCGATCTTGAAATCATCCCAAGACAAGCGATCAAGAGTCAAGCACTGGCAGACATCGTGGCGGAATGGACCCCCTCTCCATCAAATCCTGGGGGGGCCCAGTGA
The DNA here is from genome assembly GCA_036927565.1 of Tuctoria greenei. Taxonomy (NCBI): domain Eukaryota; kingdom Viridiplantae; phylum Streptophyta; class Magnoliopsida; order Poales; family Poaceae; genus Tuctoria; species Tuctoria greenei. The sequence continues at coordinate 30,357,682 of JAYESD010000003.1, read as the reverse complement.
GCAGAAGCCGGAACCCAAGGTTCCGATCTTCACCGAGCCTCACTGGACTCTCTACTTCGACGGCTCCGTGCAGAAGCAGGGGGCCAGAGCTGGAATCCTTCTCCTCGCTCCGATCGGGGAGAAGGTCAAATGCATGGTTCACCTTGACTTCAAGGTGACCAACAACATGGCGGAGTATGAAGCACTAATCTATGGGCTCAAGGTGGCACTATCATATGGTGTCAAGCAGCTGTTGGTAAAGGGTGACTCACGGCTCATAATAAAACAAGTCAAAGGTGAATGCTGCTGCAACAACCCACAACTAGTTGCATAACTACTTGAAGTCCAGAAGCTTCAGAAGGACTTTGACACCCTGGATCTTTGCCATGTCCAGCGTCTCAACAACGCTGAAGATGACGAACTCTCTAGAAAAGCTTCAACCGGAGCTCCGGTTCCCGACGGAACCTTCGTTCGGAGATTGTTAAGACCGACAACTTAGCCTGCCAAACTGAGCGAAGGGGGCAAGACCAGCACCTTGAAGCTGGCGGTCCCGATGGCCCTGTTACCATGGCGTCCATCAAGGGTCATAGGTGCTGCAGGAAGCTCTAAGCAACCCAATATGCAAGACTCAAATGCTCAAGTTAGCTCCAATGCATAGATCTCAGAGATCCGGAGCTACTTGAAAGACAATTTCCTTCCTGAAGACAATGTATCTGCTGACCGGATAGTCAGATTGGCTAAAAGATACACACTGGTAGAAGGGGATCTCTACCGGCATGGTTCCAACGGCGTCCTAATGCGGTGCATTACAAGGGAAGAAGGCCGCGAGCTTCTCACGAAAATCCATGGAGGCGAGTGTGAGAACCACGCGTCTTCTCGCACGCTGGTCGGTAAAGCCTTCCGGCATGGTTTTTACTGGCCTACAGCACTCCAGGATGCAACTGAGCTAGTGAAGAAATGCGAAGCATGCCAGTTTCATGCGAAGCAAATTCACACACCAACGCAACCTCTACAAATGATACCTCCTACGTGGCCATTTGCTGTGTGGGGGATGGATATCTTGGGACCTTTCCCAAGAGTGGTCGGAGGTTACAAGTTCCTGTACGTCACCATCGACAAGTTCACCAAGTGGCCAAAAGCATCTCCAGTTGTGACAATAAACAAGCAATCAACTATCAATTTCTTGCAGTCCATCGTATGCAGATTTGGAGTCCCAAACAAGATCATAACTGACAATGGGACCCAATTCACAAGCTCTGCATTTCAAGGATATTGCTAGGACCTCGGCATTAAGGTCAGCTACGCTTCTGTAGCTCACCCGACAAGCAATGGCCAAGCTGAGAGAGCAAATGCAGAAATCCTAAAAGGACTCAAGACGCGCACATATGAGCACCTAGAAAAACATGGAGCCAACTGGATTGAAGAGCTTCCGCCCACCTTGTGGGCAAACAGGACAACTCCAAACCAGTCAACTGGAGAGACACCATTCTTCCTGGTATACGGAGCTGAAGCAGTCCTTCCTCTGGAAATCACCTTGGGGTCACTCCGGATCCGGACCTTCGATGAAGCCATGCAGGACCAGCTCCGGCGTGAAGACCTTGACCTCGTTGAAGAGGGAAGGTGCTGAGCAGCTATTCGGAATGCCCGATACTGCCAAGCTCTTCGGCGCTATCACCAAAGGCATGTTCACAGTCAACAGCTGGATACAAGAGATTACAAAATTGAGGAAAGGAAGAGAAGATACAAGCAGGAGCTACAAAGAGAAAGTCCTAGATCCTACGGAAGAATGAGGCAACCTTCTGGGCAACCTCCGACTCGCTGGCCTTGGCGGCATCTCCCTCTCCATCGATGGGGCCTTCAAGCACTGGGTCTAGTGGGAAGTGAGGATCCCAGCTTGTGTAGCATGTCAGCATGTACTCTGCGATGTTCTTCGCCAGGGATTGTCCTTCAGTTTCCATCTGGTCCACGATGACATCGCCCATCTTGTTGAGTTTGCTGCCCGCCGAGCTCAACGCCTTCAATGCCAGGTCCAGCTCTGGCTCCGGGTCGTCCAGACGCACGAGACTAAAACCCAGCGACGTCAACGTGTCATTGGCTTTGTCCAAGAAGTCCTAAACTTGTTGGGACTCCGCAGCCCTTGAGTCTCGCACCTCTTCCAAGGACCTCTTGGTCGCCGCAAGCTTCGAATCCTCCCGGGCAAGGCGCTCGACCTCTTTGGCGTTTGTTAAATCTTTTTAGCAACTTGCCTTTTGAGTTTAGCAAGCTCCTCTTCTCGGATGTGGATCTTGTTCCGGCAGTCGACTAGGTCTTTCTCCCAGCCCCGCACTTTCTTCTCACTGGCAGCAATTTCATTCTCCCTCTTGGTGAGGTCCTGTCCCCGCTGCCAGGCCTTCTTCCCCTCTTTCTCGCAGCGCTCCTCCAGCTTCTTGGTGTGCTCCGCGAGGCTCTTGTCACCCAGAGTAAGCCTCGGAGTAAGCTCATCCTCCCTCTTCATGAGGTCATCCCGCAGCTCGAGGAGTTTTTGCTCTTCATCTTCGAGCTTTTTCTCCCGCTCCTCAAGAGCCTCTTGGTGCTTGACGAGGCTGTCGTGGATGGAGCTAAGCTTCTCTTGGTGATCATTCGCTACTTCATTAGCTGCCACGGCCTGTTCGTGGATGGCCCGGGACTGGTTGTCGAGGGATCGCACCATGCTTTCCCTCTCATCCAGTAGATGACCCCAGTACTCTAACCGGGCCTTCTCCCATTTCACCCACTCCTTGTCATCGGCCAGCCTCGTCTGCGCCAGCTTGGTCTCGAATTGGAGTCGGTTGCGCCACCTCCTAAGGGTTTGGCACTCCTCCTTGAGGGCCTTGCTGTCGTGGTAAAAGGCCAGCTGGACCTAACGAAGGCTGGAGCATGCGTTGTCGATAGACAATGACAGGGGGATTGGCTCTGGACCTATCGGGGTCCTTTCTGCTGGCTCCAGCGGGTTCTCCATAACAAAAATCGGGTCCCACTCTACAAGAGCGGTCCCCTGAGCTTCCACAGCACTAGGGCCACCCTCCGGGATAGCCTCAGCCGCCATCGAGGAAGGTCCTGCAACAAAAGTTTCTACCTCCGGAGTCGGCTCCGAAGGTCCCGCTGCCAGGTCATCAGCAATTGGTCCCTTAGGCACAGGACCGGCAGTTTCGTCTTGGCACCCTGGCTCAGACGCGGGTACCTCGAGAACCACCACCTTCGGGGTAGGTGTTGAAGGTTCGGCCGGGGCTGAGGCCACCTCTGGTTCCGACGCTAGTACCTCCTCCACCGCCGGTTCAGGCGCCAGTGCTTCGACCTCCACCAGCTCGGGCGCTGGCACCTCCGTGACAACCGGATGATGCGCTGGAACTTCATCAATCAGTGGCTCCACCGCCCGGGCTTGGACCTGAAGAACATAAGCAAATGCACTTGATTGTATATAGAATTGCGTTCGACCTAAAAATTTCTTTCGAGAATAGTAAGCCGCAAACGAGTTATAAATAAGAAATGGGTTTTACTGTTTTTCTTGACTTCAGTGTGCAGGAAAAATAAAGATCTCATGATGATGGTGGATGAAGCCGGAGCTATCAAAGCTCCGACACCTCCTAAGGTGGCCTGTTGTCGATGTTTCAAACATTGATAGTAGGCGTCGCCGGAACTACCAAGTTCTGGCAAATCTAGGGGGCCAGCCATCAACGTGAAGAAAAGATGATAGAAGGACACCCTAATGGGGTTTGCCGTCGATGCTCTACGTGTTGACAGTGGACGCTGCCAGAGCTACTAAGCTCTGACAACCCCAGAGGACCACCTATCGACGTTCTACACATTGATAAAGGTCGCTGCCGGAGCTACTAAGCTCTGACAACCTCAGGAGGCCCTACTATCGACGGCTTTGGACCTACAAACTACAAGTTCGAAGCACACAAGTCTTCAACAAAGTGCTACATCCTCTTGGTACATGTTCACAATCAAATTGTGTACATCTACCAGGGGGCCAAGTGGGACAAAGGTGTTGAAGACAAAAAATGAAATTCATAAAATTCTTGGATTTCATTAATCTGGAGACAAGAGATTACAAAATTGAGGAAAGGAAGAGAAGATACAAGCAGGAGCTACAAAGAGAAAGTCCTAGATCCTACGGAAGAATGAGGCAACCTTCTGGGCAACCTCCGACTCGCTGGCCTTGGCGGCATCTCCCTCTCCATCGATGGGGCTTTCAAGCACTGGGTCTAGTGGGAAGTGAGGATCCCGGCTTGTGTAGCATGTCAGCATGTACTCTGCGATGTTCTTCGCCAGGGATTGTCCTTTAGTTTCTAACTGGTCCACGATGACATCGCCCATCTTGTTGAGTTTGCTGCCCGCCGAGCTCAACGCCTTAAACGCCAGGTCCAGCTCCGGCTCCGGGTCGTCCAGACGCACGAGACTAAAACCCAACGATGTCAATGCGTCATTGTCTTTGCCCAAGAAGTCCCAAACTTGTTGGGACTCCGCAGCCCTTGAGTCTCGCACCTCTTCCAAGGACCTCTTGGTCGCCGCAAGCTTCGAATCCTCCCGGGCAAGGCGCTCGACCTCTTTGGCGTTCTGCTAAATCTTTTCAGCAACTTGCCTTTCGAGTTTAGCAAGCTCCTCTTCTCGGATGTGGATCTTGTTCCGGCGGTCGACTAGGTCTTTCTCCCGGCCTCGCACTTTCTTCTCCCTGGCAGCAATTTCATTCTCCCTCTTGGTGAGGTCCTGTCCCTGCTGCCACGCCTTCTTCTCCTCTTTCTCGTAGCGCTCCTCCAGCTTCTTGGTGCGCTCCGCGAGGCTCTTGTCACCCATAGTAAGCCTCTGAGTAAGCTCATCCTCCCTCTTCACGAGGTCATCCCGTAGCTCCAGAAGTTTTTGCTCTTCATCTTCGAGCTTTTTCTCCCGCTCCTCAAGAGCCTCTTGGCGCTTGACGAGGCTGTCGTGGATGGCGCTAAGATTCTCTTGGCGATCATTCGCTGCTTCATTAGCTGCCATGGCCTGTTCGTGGATGGCCCGAGACTGGTTGTCGAGGGATCGCACCATGCTTTCCCTCTCATCCAATAGATGACCCCAGTACTCTAACTGGGCCTTCTCCCTTTTCACCCACTCCTTGTCATCGACCAGCCTCGTCTGCGCCAGCTTGGTCTCGAATTGGAGTTGGTTGCGCCACCTCCTAAGGGTTTGGCACTCTTCCTCGAGGGCCTTGCTATCGTGGTAAAAGGCCAGCTGGACCTAATGAAGGCTGGAGCATGCGTTGTCGCTAGACAACGACAGGGGGATCGGCTCCGGACCTGTCGGGGTCCTTTCTGCTAGCTCCAGCGGGTTCTCCATAAGAAAAATCGGGTCCCACTCTACAAGAGCGGTCCCCTGAGCTTCCACAGCACTAGGGCCGCCCACCGGGATAGCCTCAGCCGCCGTCGAGGAAGGTCCTGCAACAGAAGTTTCTACCTCCAGAGTCGGCTCCGAAGGTCCCGCTGCCAGGTCATCAGCAATTGGTCCCTTAGGCGGAGGACCGGCAGTTTCGTCTTGGCACCCTGGCTCAGACGCAGGTACCTCCAGAACCACCACCTTTGGGGTAGGCGTTGAAGGTTCGGCCGGAGCTGAGGCCACCTCCGGCTCCAACGCTAGTACCTCCTCCACCACCGGTTCAGGCGCCAGTGCTTCGACCTCCACCGGCTTGGGCGCTGGCACCTCCGTGACAACCGGATGATGCGCTGGAACTTCATCAATCAGTGGCTCCACCGCAGGGGCTTGGACAATGTCCAGCTCTAGGGCCGTAACTGCAGATACCTCCGGCTCTGAGGTCGGAGCGTCTATCATCACAACATCCAAAACTGGAGCTTCAACCTCCAGAGCTGGTGCCGCTGGTACATCTTCATTCTCGTGGTCTGGCGCTACCACGGGAGCTTCAGGGGATGACTCGAGGTCAAGGACCACGACAGCTGGCGCCGGAGCTACCGCATCCTCAGCCACCACCTGGGGCGGCGCTGGAACTGGAGCCGGAGCCTCCGCCTGCGTAGCATCAGCTGCTGTCGCAGGAGCCAGAGCTTCAGCCCCTTTCTTGGATACCCTGTGGATGAAGGACGAAGAAACTCAAAATATGATTAAAACAAAAAATAACCAACTGATGTAAAAAATCAAATTTACCTTGGAAGGCTTCCGCTCCAGCTAGCGCGAAACCTCTTCACCGGATGCTCAGGACCTGACCCTGTTGCCACTGGCGTAGTAGCTACGGAAGGCTCCCCGGAGCTTGCTAACGCCGTCAGCGACGTCTTGGTTGAGGCCCCCCTCGACTGAGAAGGACCCTCGGACCTAGAGCCCTTAGCTGGCCCTGGTACCGGACTCACATGGCCAGAGCTGGCATCCCAGAGAGACGCTGATGCTGGAGTAGGAGTCATCGACGAAGACCTCCCCCACCAGGGAGAAGGAGCCGTTGCGGAAGGAGCAGGTTTCACGGACCTCCCGTCAGAGTGCTTCAACTTCCTCTTTCGGCTGGAGGGCTCCGCCAACTCTTTGCCCTTGCCTACGAATTCAGCTCTTGGCTTCGGGGCGGGAGTGGAGCCACCCTCGGAAGCTCCGTGGATCGCTAGCTTGGTGGTCGGACGCCTCTCAACTTCACCGAGGTTGGCAAGCACCGACATCTTCTGCCGAAGCTCCATGGTGAACTCTGCCTCCATGTTCAGAGGGAGGAAAGCCGCCGGCGGAGTCAAATCGTCGCCCTTGACGTCAATGCTGTGCTGGAACTTCTTGAGATGAAGCTCCAAAGCTACGCCTTCCAGGTTGGACTTCAAACCGGTCTCGATCCTGTCGTTGTCCATAACGCTGTTAAGGGTCTAGGCGAGCTTCTCCCTCTTCTTCAGCGGAGCCCATCTGTTGACCAGGAAGTTACAGAAGACCGCCTGGGGGGTCACTCCTCCTTCCACACATTAGCGGATCCTGGTCAGGACAGGGTTGAAGACGTCCGACAACACCGGAACTTCGCTCTAGGCTTCAGTGTCGACGTTGGGAAGGCCTTCAGGCAGTTCCAGCTTCTCGTGCTCCTCTGCTGTGACGACAATCCAATCCTTCTTCCGGTCGTCCCACTTGCCGGAAGGGAACGACCTCAAGTAATTGTACGGGCACTTCTTGCGCTTCACAAAGTAGTAGAAGCCAAGGTACTCATCGCTCTTGCCGGTGGTGTGGATGGTGAAGAAGGTGCGGAAGAGATCGACGCAGGGGGAAATACCCACCCACATCTGACAGAAGTGGCCGAAGGTTGACACGAGAAGGATGGAGTGGGGGCCAAGGTGGTACAGCTGCAGACCATAGAAGTTTAGCAGCATCAAGAGAAAAGTGGAGAAAGGTGGGATCAGTCCCACCATGGCGTACGCAGAGAAGTACACCATGTCGCCGGCGCGCTCCTTCTTGAACGGGAGCTTGTCGGCGCGGACCAGGTGGTTGAAGGAGTCGCTGGACCACCCCATGTAGGTCCGGACCTTCTTCAAGTCGTTGTCAGTCCTAAGGCAGCTCTTGCGGAGACCCAACTCCATCGCAGCACAGCAGAGCGAGAGAGGAAAAGCAAGCGAAAGTTTAGAGGATTCGAGCGCAAATTCAAATGAAGGCGTATGGAATCCCCAAACGGTGCGTGCTTTGCTTCTCAAGTAAGCCCCCACAACGCTTGGATGGAAACCGCAGAAGGGCCTAAGATACAGTTCAAAAACTTCACCCTGCCAATGACAAGGGGGCCCAGGGCCACCTTGAGGATCAAGTCGAGGTCCTTACCCCAGGCGAACAGTTGTCATCATGAGAGGCGGGAAACCCGAGGGCGGCGGCCTGACAGGGCGTGCGGAACCGATACGGTTTTCATATTGGGAACCGACGACCTTCAATTGCGTGAGATCCGCACACGCAGATCTCACCTGTCGCATCCTGAAGGCACCACGCGTCGGTGGTTTAACTGCGGACCACTGCCTCAACAACACATCCAAAGACCCTTGAAGACACGGTGCAAAAATCGAAGAATGGACCCACCTCCGACAGAAGGACTTAATCCAAAAAGTCTCTCCCAGAGGTGGGCCCAGGGGGCCACTGTTGGTACCCTACGTATCGGATACCCATTGGGACTACAAAAAGAGCAAAGTAACTCCACCCATCAGTGTTGAAGACCTCCGAAGGCCCCAAGTGTCACTCGGAACCGGACATGCCTCCCTTCTATGGTTAGTCCCAGTGCCGCCACGTGTATCGTTAAACCGGAGCTACATCCCACGGATGGGGAAGCTCCGGACTAGATACCTGTGTGTCACCCCCGGACCTAACCCCCGACAGAGAGAAGCTCCGGTACCGACACGTGTACAATAGCACCGGACCTACTCGTCCAAGATAGTAAGCTCCAGAGCTGTCACGCGTCCAACCGCCGAACCTTCAACCTCAACAGGCAGAGTGGTGGACCTCCAACGGTTCGGACCTTCAAGGAACATTAAAGACCTCAAGACTCGATTAAATGCCACTAATGCTATATTAATGGCACACGGTCGGATGGCCCTTTATACCAGTAACGCCACTGTCAAGGCGCGTTACCACGCTATTAAGGGTGATTAAGAACATTAATTATGTATTGAGCATCAGTAACCGCCAAGGCCACATGTCGAGCCAGGCTAACGATGTAACGACCAGTCCTTGTATTATAAAAGGACTGGTCGAGCGATACACAGGGGAGACTTGGAGAGACGGCCACAGACGCTCACGCACGCTGAGGCGAGTCACTCTAGTCTTTCATACTCAAGCGCTCAGACACTCAATACAACAACAACACACACCCGTGGAGTAGGGTATTACGCTTAGGCGGCCCGAACCACGTAAATCCTCGTGTCGACTTGTCACCTTGTTCTGAATCTCTACGCGCCCACAACCGAACTTCAAACTCCGTGGGCTACCAACGGTAGTACCGGGAGAATTGCCAGAATCACACTCCGATAAGCACCATTTATGACGAAGATGCCAAACCTTGGGAATCTTGAGATATGTCTCATCGCGTTTGAATTGTCGTACCTATTTTTGCTCAAATCATTAAAGTGAATACATCATACCTTATGCATCTTACCCGAGATTGCATTTCATATGCACAACATAATCCAACTTGTGATGCATTGTGAAACATGATTAATAAAGAACTTTGAGCAAGAATATATATCTCCATTCAAACACCTGAGAAGTGTCTAATATTCTTGAGCCATGGACAACTTTATTGTTCATGATGCCGTTTGCTTGCTTCATCATCGTTGAGTAATACAAGGAGCACTGATTTCTCGAACTTAATGTACCCATGCCAGATTCGAGTATGTTTAATCTCGAAGCTAGGAACAATATAGAAAAATAACATAGAACCTTAAGAGTATTGCATATCTAATAAATTCAAAGTTGTTAACATCTTACTCATTAACGATGCTCTTCTTACTCGTTGACGACTCTCTTTTATCAGTCATCCCCTATCAACTCTCTTCTTCTTTTACTTGAATCTCGAGACGAGATTCCTTTAAGAAGGAAAGATTGTAAAAGCCCACACTTGCAAAAGCACAAGAATGCGAAATCGTGAACTCAATTTTTTTTTTGAGTTGTGATGGAAACTCAAACTCACATGAATTAATTTATTACTTGAGTTATGTTCAAAAGTAGGAACTTATTAAAACTTTAGGTATTGCTTAGAAGATTGCTTATGGGTATGAGAGCTTGAGCCACTAATACATGTTAAAACCCTAATTTTCTGAAGTTTATCTCAGCCATGAAAATGCGAATGAGAAAAAAAAACGAAAATAGAAAAAAATTAATGAATAAATTCCAAATCCTAAATGAGGAGGTTCAAATTCAAATCCAAAGTTCAAACGAGAAATGGTCAAACATCAAATTAGGTGAATTCCTCATACCTCAATTAGGTGATATACCAAGTTTCATAATTTTTGAATTTCAGTTGCTATTTATTTCAATGGAGCCATTTAAATGCTTTTGAATTCGAATTCAAATTTGAATTCTATCTCAAACGTGTCAAGTCTCAAAGTGGAGTCCATATTCAGGTTCTACCTATTTTATCTAGCTTAGCCACTAAGTTTGAGCAAATTTGAAGATTGTTTGATCAGAGATAGGAGCTACCAGTGAGGATAAGAGTGAGGAGGGACTGTGGGCCCCACTGGTAAGCCACTCAATGGAGCAACTAACTCTGCCTTTTCCCTCCCAAAGTGCCAGATATCTGCATGCCGCCAGCTCTTGGCCTTGCCCATGCTGAAAAAAGATTCCTCCTTATCTCCACCAAGGTTACTCTCTTGGATATTTGCTTCTTGCTCTAGTTTCAACACCCATGCCTGTGTTCTTCACCGTGAAGGAGAGAAACGGAGCACCATGCCTTTTCCGGTCGCACAAACCTTGGCGCCACCTCCTGTTCTCTTGCGTCAGCCGATTTTTTCTCCCATGTGGTGGCTCTATTGAGCTGTTGGAAGCAGTGCAAGGTCGTCCTTCTCCTCCCTTGCATGAGCCTGGTTGGACCTTGGCCTGAAACCGATGGACACGGCGTTTTTTCTCCCTTGGCATTCAAGCAGCGGACACCCACCTCTGTTCACCGTCGCCCGACATCTCTCTTGCAATTCTAATCAAAACAACACGTTCTAAAGGTTAGTTACCGTCCTCTGAAACTCTCCTCAATGTTTATTTCCATCTCGTGGCATAACAATGTCGAATTCTCCATTTTTTCCCAGCTCGGTCACTATGAAAACTGAAGCTTCGTCCTCGAAATTCCTCTTAACCCTAGCACCTCCAATCATTCCAGTTGGAGAATATCTTCTACACTTCCTTGTGATTTTCCTCAATCAAACGGCGATGGAGAAGATGAACCATAGCCTTGGGGCGATGAGTTTTTGCGGCCGCGCTCCTAAATAAACCTAGGTCATCGTGGTCCCCTAGTTTCCACACAATTTCTTCCCGATTGAGCTTCACATTATTTCTCTCATCTTTCACAGATTCATTACGACCAAAACCCAAGTTGAATGGCCATTCTAGGTGCATTTCTGAGATCGTCGGAATTCGGTGTGCCGCTGCCACCGTCGCTGGGAGCGTTGAAATTGCGAGCGGCCAAAATGGAGGTCAACATCTTGTTCAGCATGAGCTTTTATGCTAGAGACACTTGTTGCAGAGAGGGAATGTCCGGCGGGCGAGCAGCTTAGGCGAGCACCGCCGCCCTGCGCCCGCCGAACACCACCAGCTTCCCTGACGCGAGATAGAAGGAGACTGGGGGCGGGTCCACTTGTCAGCCTCCCCTCCTCAACCCTGGCGATCCTCTGTGACCAGGTATCCGTTTTGTGGCTGTACGGTAGTGTCTGTGTGTCCCCATGTGTGTTTATATTTAACTGGACGATTTAAAACTGAGGGCCCACATGGCAGCCGTACAATGAATTTCCTATAGGCAAATAAATCCAGAAAAAACCAGAACTTTAGAAAATCATACCTCTTAGTAAGAAACTACAAAAAATGTCCAAACAGATTTTGTTGGACTCTTCTCAACCAGTACTTTGCAGTGGTGCAAACTATTTGGTATGAAAACCCCTTTTAATTTCTTCATAATTCGTTTTACATTTTTTCTTTCAAAATTACTTCCAAGAGTTTGACTCAGTGGAAAATTCCCAAATTTTGCCATAATACTCTTCATAGTATCCTTGAGTGCCAGTAAAAATTTCATACTAAGAAACCTTAATTAAAGGAGTTAATTATGGGGGTTTATTTCAGATTAAATGAAATCCATAAACTGTCCAGAAACATTTTCAGAAAAATTATTAAACTTGTAAAATCAATATCTCCCTCTAGGAAGCTTAGAAAAATGTTAAACCAATTTTTTTGGACTCATAGTGACCAACACTATCTGGAAAACCAACTTTTATGCATGACAAAGCTACAGAATTTCTCTGTTAACTCAGAGGAGAAAGCTTGGGAGAATTGTGGAGGTCACATGCTTCCATAACTTGAGCTGAAATTTTGCTAGTTGTTCATGTATGACCTATAGACGGCACTGTAATTTTCCAGAATTTTAGGAACTTTCTTAATAAAAAATTCATTATGTATAGTTCCATTTACATCTTGATGATGATGGGAGTCCATAAAAGACATTGCTCTAAATCCTTTTTGGACCAAGTTTTGTTTTCCTCAGATTGTGAGAATCATCAGTGTACAGCATATAAGTCCCTTCCCAGGTTCTAGCATGAGTAATCTTTGATGGATCTCATATCATGGAGGTTCATACTCATGGTAGGGTCATATACCTAGAACCATTATAATCAAGCTTGACCTTCATGCAACTTATTAGCAACCAACAATGATCTTTCTCTAGTTTCTATATAGCATATGAATTCCTATTGTTCTTCACAAATTTCCTCTCTTTGCTAAGTTCTAATTTCAAATTGTGCATATTATACTTGTAGATCTTGTAGATGAAGATTGATGTGGAGCACCACTTGGAGGAGAAGAAACACGAAGGAATCTGCTGCAATCAAAACTAATTGGAGCAGCAGCAAGGGCAAAGGAAGGAAGAAATTAACGAGAAGCTTCATCCCGAAGAGCAACCAGCTGACTTATTGACTTTTATTTAGTCGCAACCTAAGGCAAGCCCCAATTTGCATTTAACAGCTTTTACAAATTTTGCTTTGTATCACATTACATCTTGGAGATGGATTGTGCCTTAAGTCTAGATGATATTGATACTCCACTTGCATGACAAGAACACTCCACTGAGTATTTGGGTAGCGGTTAAGTCCTCGTATAGCTGCTACTATGCTAAATGTTGGATAGAAATCTTGTAGAAGCCGAGTAGTTGGAATCTACTCACGAGATCGGTTTCACCTCACACGGATTGGTTTATAGTAGAGAATGACCTATGAAAATGAATGTGAGACCGAGCAGCGGGGTAGGATGTGTATTCCTGCTAGTGTCACATTGAGGACCGATCCTTGTGCGGCCCTGTTGGGCAAGTTTGAGCTGTACCACATGCATACTTGTATATGGGACACAGGAAACTAATGTAACTTGATGATCTCGGTATGGAAACTTCACAGCCATATGTGAATGGAGTTGAGAAGGCATATAAGTGTAAATCTTCTAGCAGGCAACTTCGACGTGTCCGTGTAGGGGACCTTTTGCTCGGGATGGAGAGTTGATTGCATATTAGGGCCTCTTGTGAAAAGTGGTTGCATATGGCGTAGAGTGAAGTGCACCAACGTGGCTTCCTTTCAGGCATTTGTGTCGTGCATTCCAGACTGTTATTGGCAATCACCGTCGCTCGCGGTTATGGACTGAGCATACTTGTTCGTTGAGTCATGACGTAGTAAATTAAGAGTATGAATCATATGAATTATGCTCTATGTTTAATCATTGTTCTACTACTTGTATGCTATAGTTATATGGCTAAATAAATTTACCTCTTATGGAACTTTAAATTGCTGCTAAAATCTGAAAAGGAGGGACATACTCTAGGCGAGTTTCTTTTATGCAAATTCAGCTGCCTATGTAATAGAGTTTCCAACATGTAGAGTTGCATGTTTAGGTGAGACAGTTAAGTCTTGCTGAGCATTCGTGCTCATGGTTGCTTTATATGTGGTTTTGCAGGTGTGAGACCTATGTGTGCTGAATACATTGGCTTGTACTAAATACATTGGCTTTGATGATAAAAGTTTTGAATGCAGCCATAACATCTTTTTAGCAAGGTCCGACTCTAGCTCCGAGCTTCTGCAATGTCTGACAATAGGTCTGACTTTCTTTGTCTAGACCTGACATGTTTTTGGGTAGCTTCAGTGAGCTTTGTCTTTAGGTCTGGCATGTCTTTGATAGCTCCGGCATGTCTTTGTTAAAGCTCCGATATGTTTTGCTAGGTCTGACTTATGTTGGTTAGCTCTGACATGTTTTTCTAGCTCTGGCCTTTGGGTTGACTAGTTCCGACTAGTTTTGGTTGGCTCCGGCGCTAGGTCCGACTGGCTTTGATTAGCTCCGACACTAGGTCCGACGAGCTGTGGTAAGCTCTGGCGCTAGGTTGTACTAGCTTTGGTAAGCTCCAGCTCAAGCTCCGGTTAGTTTTGGCTAGGTTTGGAGCTTGATCGCAATGTTCCAGCTTTTAATGTGAAGTGTTTCGAACTTGCTTTATATTCTTGGAAAGATTGCTTAGTATTCATTTGCTAAGTTTTTGGTGCATTTTGGTTGATATGGATGATATCGTTTTGCTATGCTTTGCAACATGCTTATGTGAGGTGCTCACGTAAGGTGTTGTGTTCGGAACTAACTTGAGTCAAGTTGAGGACTTGGGTTCGTACGGATTGGTTGTTTGTTCATGTGCAGGTGTTGCTTGAGTTCAAGTTATGGCTGGTGACGGGATCCATTGGACTAGTCTCAGGGAGGAGATGAGGTTCCAACAACCAAGTTTGGGAGGAACTGTGGTTGAGCTGGTCAGGAGGTCGCGCAGGATGATTGAATCAAGGGCAGTGCATATGAAAGTTACTGAACGTTGAAGGAAGGTGTCCGCACGTATGCATGCGGTGCTTGACATGGTAACGTGGTTCCAAAGATGGTTTATGGATGGGAAGATCTGGTTGGAAGGATCGGATCGTACCGGTTGATGACTTTGGCTGCGGCGAAGTCGGTTATGACTCGGTATGGAAAGTATCGAGTTGGTTATGTTAGGATTTCGTGTGGGTCACGAATTTGAGTTGTTTTAGGAATATGGGATATGTTCCTAATGTGTTTGGAAGTCTTAAGATTGCTTCTATCTGCGTATAGAAGAGTCCGAAGCAGTTATGGAAAGTTTCGATTCGTGAACGGAGTAGGATTATGGTCCTGATTTGAGTTGAGTTGGCTTTCGAGCTGGTTATATAAGCAAGGGAGGCCAGAGCTCGTGGGGCATGACTTTGGGGCTGTTCCTCTTGTGTTCTATTGAATAAAATTCATAGTTTGAAGGAACTTTTGTGCCTTGTTCATCCGACTTGTTCCAGACAAGTTTTACTCGTCGAGTTTCTGGACAACACTACCTTTCATCGGTGGTTTTATCATAACTCGAGTTTTACAGATCCAATTGACGTGATTCTTTTTGGGTAGTCTTCACAACATGATTATCTATCATCTATCAAAATTTCACAGTCATTGGATTCTTATCTATACGAGTTTCTTTGCAGCGTTCCAAAACTGTTTTCTCGGGTAGGACAGATTGACCTTTGTTCGATCTTTCAATCATAACTTGAGTTTCTCTCGACGGATTTGAGTGATTCTTCTTGTGTTTTCTTAGTGAATTGATTCTCTCTAATATATATCACTTTTTTTTCTGGTGAAACACGTTTAGATTAGTCTCCCACACGATTTCTTTAACAGGTCATTTTTCTGCCGAAGGGGTTGGGATTTAATTGTTTCCGCTGCGTAAGATTTTTTAAATCTACCATTAACCCCCCCCTTTGATAGCTATTCACGTGCTCTTTGATCCTAAAATTGGTATCAGAGCCACGGTGCTCTAACCATTGTGATTTGCACGTGTTTTTGACTAATCATCATGGAGAAATACTCCACCAAACCTTGTGTGTTTGCTGGTATTGATTTTCAGGTTTGGAAGGCACACATGGAGGCCTTCATCCCGGCGCAAGGCTTCGCAATATGGGAGAAAGTGTACATGCCTTACGAAGTGCCACCAAACGATGAAGTTACGGCTACAAACCCACGGGATGTCGACAACAACAACAAAGCTCGAAACTTGATCATCCAAGGACTCACTCAGAGCAACTTTGACCGCGTTGCACATATCCAATCGGCATACGATGTATGGAGAGCACTTTGTGACTATCACGAAGGATCCAACATGATCAAGGAGGTAAGGCATGACATGTTCAAGAAAGAATACATGCACTTCGAGAGGCAACCCGATGAGTCCATTGATGATCTCTTTGCTCGCTTTAACAAAATTCTCAGTAACTTGCGTAGTGTCAACGTTAATTTTTCTGATGCTGAAAATGCTAGGCAAATTCTTAGTGCATTACACATGTCAATCTTGGGGATGAAAGTTACATATATCCGTGAATCTACTGTCATGAGTACACTTACTTTAGATGTGCTTTACTCTAAACTCAAAACTCATGAAATTGACATCTTATCACGTAAGAACTCAAATAAGTCTATTGCATTTGTCTCACAACGTGATATGCCTAGCTCTGGCCAATCATCATCTTGCAATACTCTTGCTTTGCTGTCCTCACTAACCCTGGAGCAGATTGAAGAATTTCCAGAAGAGGAGTTAGCACTAATCTCTACTAGGTTCTCAAAAGCATTGCAAAATGTGAGAACTAGAAGGAGAGGAAGCTCCGGACCTCAACGCTGTTTTGAGGCCCCCTTTGGCAGAGCTTCACGAAGCTGATTCTCAGGTAGAATCAGGGAAGCTATGCCAAACACTGTTTTTCAGAAGAAGTGATTCTTGTCTGATTCTGTGAAGTGATTCTATGAAATGAACTAAGGGGCTGGAAGCTGAAAAAGGTAGTTTCTCCTGATTCTGTGAAGTGATTCTCTGTCCTGATTCTAAGAGTTTATTCTAGAAAATCATAGAGAATCATTTTCAACCACAGAATCACTTCACCAGAGAATCAGAAGTGAATCCAGGGAATCAGCTTTGTGGAGCTGTGCCAAAGGGGGCCTGAATGTTGTAAGACAGGACACTTTCGTACAGAATGCCTAACCTTTCAGGTCCTACTACCCATGAAGAAAAACGGAACAAGGTCAAGACCACCTCTAGAAACCCCAACAAGAAAAAGAAGGGTACCATAGGACGCAAGATGATTAACAGCTTCATAACTGCACTTCAAGAGCTCTGTTCAAGCGGTGTAGACTTTGAAAGTGATGAAGATGATGACGATCTGGCCAACTTATGCTTCATGGCGAGCAAAACAAGATCAAGATCAAGTCAGGAGGATGCAGAACACAACAGTGACGACAATGAGGTATGTTCTACCTGTAATGAAATGTGTGATGCAATTTCTCGTGCAACTATTATTTTTAAGAAAAAGGACAAAAAGCTTAGGGATAATGCTGCTAAAATTGAATCACTGGAATCTGAAATCAACCGTTTGAAAATCTTGATTCCTAGTGATGATTCTTGTCCCTCATGTGATTTAATCTATGAACAATTGTCCACGCTAAGAACTGCACACTCCTCCACTCTAGATAGACTTGAACTTGAAATTGAAAAGAACAAAAAGCTTGCTGCACTTGACATTGGAAACTTAAAAGATGCTTCTTGTTCTACAATTGATTTACATTGTTCGTTGTGATGATCTTGAAAAGAAACTAAAAGATGCTATGAATGAAATTTCAATATTGAATAATGCTTTACGTTCTCATGAAGTTAAATATTGCTCTAATTGCAAATTAAAAGGAAAAACTTCATGTGAAAATTGCCTTGATCTGTCCAATAAACTTGATAACATGCATAGGACATTAGATCGGTTTTGTAATGAGAATAAGAACTTAAACTTGCTGCTGAATTCTTCCAAGACTTGCAATGATAAAACTTGTTTAGGTTTTGATTCTCATGCTCATGCTAAGGCACATCCACCTAAAATTGTAAAGTCATTAGGAAATGGTTTGATTCAAACAGTTCCTAAACCAAAAGAAGTGGTTTTCAAATCTGTAGGAGTGTTGTCTCATTCGGTTTCAAATAAAAATATTGCTTGCTCATCTAGACATGAACACAAAGTTAAATTTCATTGTACCTACTGTGGTAGAGATGATCATGTCATAGATTTTTGTTATAGACTAGCTAAACAACAGAAAAGGGAAAGAATGATTGGTAGATCTAATAACTTTCATGCAAAATTTGCTGCACATATTAAACTGAATGCCAGGAACATGGAACTTGCTGTTATGAGTCAAAAACATTCAAAGTTTACCTCCGGACTTTCTTTTTTTACCTCCGGAGCTACTGATTTTTGTGCTACACAAGTAACACCTTATTGGTCAGTAGTTAAGAATAAAAAACCTCAAACTTTGACTCATAAACCTTCTGTTTTATCTCAGCTTTCGCTTGTTTTTCCTGCTGCACGTCGTGTGACTCAGTACTGGATACCTAAATACCTTTTGACTAACCCCAGTATTGAGTCATCGACGTATTGTGCTTCTATGTAGATTACATGCTTGAGGAAGGAGAACATTTGGATTGTGGATTCAGGTTGCTCACGCCACATGACTGGTAACAAAGAATGGTTCTCCTCCCTCTCTTTTGTGTCACGTGTAGAGAATGTTACTTTTGCCGATAATTCTTCAACTCCTATAATTGCTAAGGGTTCGGTTAGAGTAAATGATCACTACACTTTGAAGGATGTGGCACTTGTCAAAAATTTGAAATACAACTTGCTTTCTGTTTCACAATTGCTAGATGAAAATCTGGAAATTATTTTCAATAAAAATTGCTGCAAAGTTGTAGGTTCAAATAGTGAGCTTATTTTTAACATGTCTCGGTTTGGAAGAGTTTTTAGAGCTGATTTTGATATGTCTTCCTCTAAGCATAGGTGTCTAGTTGCTAATGATTTAAAGGACTTATATTTTTGGCATCGTAGACTTGGTCACATAGGCTTTGATCACCTAATGTGTGTTAGTGCTCTTGATCGCATACATGGGCTACCTAAGCTTAAAGGGGACAAAGAAATTGCATGCTCTTCTTGTAGACATGCTAAGATGGTTGCAGGTTCACGTACTCCTCTCACAATGATCATGACAACTGAACCGGGTCAATTTTTGCACCTTGACACCGTAGGACCTTCACGTTTTCAATACTTCGGAGGTAAATGGTATGTTCTTGTTATTGTTGATGATTATTCTAGATACTCTTGGGTTTACTTTATGGCATCTAAGAATGAAGCTTTTATTCACTTTAGAACTTTATTTCTTAGATTATCAATTGATCACCCAGGATCTTTAAAAGCAATTAGAAGTGACAACGGAACTGAATTTAAAAATCAATCTTTTGATCACTTTTGTGCTGAAAATGGAAAAGATCATCAATTTTCTTCACCATATGTACCTCAATGAAACGATGTTATAGAAATAAAGAATAGAATCTTAGTTGAGATGGCTAGGACTATGCTTGATGAATATCAAACTCCTAGGAAATTTTGGGCTGATGCGGTTGCAACCGCTTGTTATGTCTCAAATCGTGTTTTCTTGCGCGCTAAGCTAGGTAAAAACCATATGAGCTCCGGTTTGGACATAGGCCTAGTGTTACGCACTTTCTGGTCTTTGGTTGCAAATGCTTTGTTAAGAAACATGGTAATCTTGATAAATTTGAACCTAGATCCATTGATGGCATGTTTATTGGTTATCCATCTCATACTAGAGGCTACCGTGTGCTTTTACTTGACACTAACAAAATTGTGGAGACTTGTGAAGTGTCTTTTGATGAATCTAGCCCAGGTACTAGCTCAAACATTGCAGGTCCAGATCCATATCCGCAGGGGGAGAGCATTTTCGTTGAAGATGAGGAAGATGTGGAGCTGCTGCCCGAAAATTCAGCAGCTAATGGCATTGTTCGAGCTCTTGATTTTAATTCACAGCCAGCATCGACGACCGCCATTGCTGGTCCAGATCCTCCTCAAGTCACAAGCTCATCGATTTGTGATGAACATGAAGAATAAGAAGCTTGTGAAGTGTCCACTCCCCTCCGGGTTCTCAAAATTCATCCTCCACAACAGATTATTGGAAGCTTGCACGAACGAGTTACACGGTCCAGGTTTTGCGATCCAAACTCTCATGCTCATTCTGCTTTTGTTGCTTCTTTTGAACCCAAAGATATATCACACGCACTCACTAATGAATCTTGGATTATTGCCATGCAAGAAGAGTTAGAAAATTTTGAAAGAAATAATGTTTGGAAACTTGTACCTCCATCTCAAGGTCACACTTTAATTGGAACTAAATGGGTGTTTAAAAATAAACAAAGTGAGGATGGGGTTGTGGTTAGGAATAAGGCTAGGTTGGTTGCTCAAGTTTCACTTAAGTTGAAGGTCTAGATTTTGATGAAACTTTTGCTCCTGTTGCTAGATTAGAAGCCATAAGAATTTTGTTAGCTTTTGCTGCATCTAAATGTTTTAAGCTATATCAAATGGATGTTAAAAGTGCTTTTCTTAATGGCTACATAGATGAGGACTTTTATGTCAAACAACCACTAGGTTTTGAAAATTCAGATTTTCCTAATCATGTTTACAAACTGTCCAAAGCCTTATACGGTCTCAAACAAGCCCCTAGAGCATGGTATGATAGGTTAAAAACATTCTTACTTGAAAAGGGGTTTACCATGGGCAAGGTTGATAAAACTCTTTTTGTGCTTAAGCATGGCAATGACTCATTATTCATTCAAGTGTATGTGGATGATCTTATCTTTGGTTGTGCTTCTCATGATCTTGTGTACAAGTTTTCAGCTATGATGAGTTCAGAATTTGTGATGAGTATGATGGGAGAAGTCACGTACTTTTTGGGGCTGCAAATCAAGCAAACCAAGGAGGGTACCTTTGTGCATCAAATGAAGTATACAAAAGACCTCCTAAGGCGCTTCAACATGGACAAAAGCAAGTCTCTTCGGACACCAATGGGAACAACAACAACAACACTTGAACTTGATGAGGATGGTGAACCCGTGGATCAAAAAGAATATAGAAGCATGATCAGATCTCTTTTGTACCTCACGACATCAAGACCGGACATACAATTTAGTGTATGTCTTTGTGCATGGTTTCAAGCCTCCCCACATGCTTCACATCGTTAAGCCGCCAAAAGGATTCTCAGGTACTTACATGGAACTCAAGAATTTGGCATTTTTCTTCCTTCTTCCTCAACCGTTACTTTAAAAGCTTTTTCTGATGCTGATTTTGGGGGTTGTAGGATTGATAGGAAAAGTACTTCCGGTGCTTGTCATTTTCTTGGTAATTCACTTGTTGCTTGGTCCTCTACAAAACAAAACTCAGTTGCACAATCCACAGCTGAATCTGAATATGTAGCCGCTGCTAGTGCTTGCTCACAAATTCTTTGGATTGTTCAAACACTTAAGGACTATGGGGTTGATCTAGATAGTGTTCCACTGTTTTGTGACAACACTAGTACAATTTTCATTGCTAAAAACCCTGTGTAACATTCTAGAGCTAAGCACATTGACATTAGGTATCACTTTCTCCGTGATAATGTTGAAAAAGGAAACATTGTGCTTCACCATGTAGATATCGAACAACATTTGGCTGACATTTTTACAAAACATTTGGATTTCACTCGTTTTTGTTACATTCATAGTGAAATAGGGGTTATGCATTCTCATGGCTTAAATTGAGAGGGAGTTTTGAAACTTGAGAAGTCTATGTGTGAATCTAAACTAAAATAATATGAGCATAGTATTTCATACATATATGACTTGTGATTCCTTTTACATGCTGAAAGTTCTTACTACATTACTCCTGTTATACATTTTGTAGTTTTTGCCATGACTAGTAATTGGAATAATTACTTACACTAAATCTGGTCATGATCGAACTTTCTTGCTGTTTTGAACTTGTTGCATGCTCACAGTGCTTTTAATCATAAAGAATTAATCAAGTAATCAACTCACATATTGAATTTTTATGATCAAATGAAAAATTGAGAAAAGATCAAAAGAATATGCATGCATCGCACTTCTGACGATAGCTTATCATTGCACTTAGATATGAACTTGGAAGAAGTTGTGTATGACTAAAACCAAGTCCTTAAGCTTCTGATTGTCAAATGACATAGACTTGACTTGGTTGGTTAGAATAAGGCAGATGCGCATATAATCTCTTGCAAATATCATATAATCTAAATTTGTGCTTTGAAAAATAATAGAATGCAGCAACAAGTGTCATGCTTTCAGGTATTGAAATAGTTAAGTTTGTGAGATCATAACTTGCTTAAACTGAAAATTACATTTGATCTCTAGCATGGCTCACACTACTTTATGTATCTCATTGTTGTGATAGTGTAAGTTACTTGATAGTATGACTTGGATGAGCTTTGTTTATATGTATATGTTATAATATGCTCATAACATTTGAAATTTCTCTTTTGAACCTTGTTGAATACATTGTCAAAGGGGAAGAGATAATATGTGAATTTTGAATTTTTAAAGATAAGTATGCAAAGAGGGAGAAATTGATTACACATTGCACATATTCAAAAATTGTTTTGGCACAATTCTTCTCAGAGTAAGAATTTATGTTTCTTCTCATTTTATTTCTGTTTTACATAGGGGGAGAAATTGTTTTCAAAACTATTAATGTGAATAAGACAATGTTCGGATTTTAAGTGGTGTTGCCAATGCATTCATCAAGGGGGAGATTGTGAGACCTATGTGTGCTGAATACATTGGCTTGTACTGAATACATTGGCTTTCATGATAAAAGTTTTGAATGCTGTCATAACATCTTTGTAGCAAGGTCTGACTCTAGCTCCGAGCTTCTGCAAGGTCTGACAATAGGTCTGACTTTCTTTGTCTAGATCTGACATGTTTTTGGGTAGCTCCGGTGAGCTTTGTCTTTAGCTCCGGCATATCTTTGATAGCTTCGGCATGTCTTTGTTAAAGCTCCGATATGTTTTGCTAGGTCCGACTTATGTTGGTTAGCTCTGACATGTTTTTCTAGCTCTGGCTTTTGGGTTGACTAGTTCCGACTAGTTTTGGTTAGCTCCGGCGCTAGGTCCGACTGGCTTTGATTAGCTCCGGCACTAGGTCTGATGAGCTTTGGTAAGCTCCGGCACTAGGTTGTACTAGCTTTGGTAAGCTCTGGCTCAAGTTCCGGTTAGTTTTGGCTAGGTTCGGAGCTTGATCGTAATGTTCTGGCTTTTAATGTGAAAATTTTTGAACTTGCTTTATATTCTTGGAAAGATTGCTTAGTATTCATTTGCTAAGTTTTTGGTGCGTTTTTGATATGGATGATATCGTTTTGCTATGCTTTGCAACATGCTTATGTGAGGTGCTCACGTAAGGTGTTGTGTTCGAAACTAACTTGAGTCAAGTTGAGGACTTGGGATCGTACGAATTGGTTGTTTGTTCATGTGCAGGTGTTGCTTGAGTTCAAGTCATGGCTGGTGAAGGGATCCATTGGACTAGTCTCAGGGAGGAGATGGGGTTCCAACAACCAAGTTCGAGAGGAACTGTGATTGAGCTGGTCAGGAGGTCGCGCAGGATGATTGAATCAAGAGCAGTGCATATAAAGGTTACTGAACGTCGAAGGAAGGTGTTCGCACGTATGCATGCGGTGCTTGATGTGCCAACATGGTTCCAAAGATGGTTTATGGATGGGAAGATCTGGTTGGAAGGATCGAATCGTACCGGTTGATGACTTTGGCTGCGGCGAAGTCGGTTATGGCTCGGTATGGAAAGTATCGAGTTGGTTATGTTAGTATTTCGTGTGGGTCACGAATTTGAGTTGTTTTAGGAATATGGGATATGTTCCTAATGTGTTTGGAAGTCTTAAGATTGCTTCTATCTGCGTATAGAAGAGTCCGAAGCAGTTATGGAAAGTTTCGATTCGTGAACGGAGTAGGATTATGGTCCTGATTTGAGTTGAGTTGGCTTTCGAGCTGGTTATATAAGCAAGGGAGGCCAGAGCTCGTGGGGCACGACTTTGGGGTTGTTCCTCTTGTGTTCTATTAAATAAAATTTGTAGTTTGAAGGAACTTTTATTCCTTGTTTGTCTGACTTGTTCCAGACAAGTTTTACTCGTCGAGTTTCTGGACAGCAGTACCTTTCGTCGGTGGTTTTTATCATAACTCGAGTTTTACAGATCCAATTGACGTGATTCTTTTTGGGTAATCTTCACAACATTATTGTCTATCATATTTAAAAATTTCACGGTCATTGTATTTGTGGTTTCGGATCTACACGAGTTTCTTTGCAGCGTTCCAGAACTGTTTTCTCGGGTAGGACATATTGACCTTTGTTCGATCTTTCGATCATAACTTGAGTTTCTCTCGACAGATTTGAGTGATTCTTCTTGTGTTTTCTTTGTGACTTGATTCTCTCTGATATATATCACTTTTGTCCCAGTGAAACACGTTTAGATTAGTCTCACACACGATTTCTTTAACAAATCATTTTTCTGCCGAAGGGGTTGGGATTTAATTGTTTTCGCTGCGTAAGATTTTTTAAATCTACCATTCACCCCCTCTGGTAGCTTTTCATGTGCTCTTTGATCCTACAACAGGTATTAGTTAACTGTTGTATCGTGGTTGTCCGTGAGACCTCAGACTTTCCGATGTATATGGCTCACGAGAGACCTCGCCGCTGCTTTATACTTTTCGTGTTGCTAGTGAGAAGCGTCTGCGGACATGAACGTCTTCTCTTGTACTTAGATAGGTTGAGAGTTTTAGTATATTCTTTCTGCTGCTCTTGTACTCCTTATGTACACTATGTTGTAAACTTGATTATCTTATGAAATAAAGATTTTGTATGTTTCACTTATTATTTTCATGTGTGCTGTTGGATATCGCATCACACGACATCACCCAATGTGATTCCTGGAATGTCGGGACTCTGGAGTGACCTTCAAGTAGAAACGACCCTTGGTTTCAAAATAGAAAGAAACGGCCCTTTCTCGTTCGGTGCCTTTTACAACTACCAAAGATAAATCCGTGCCCGTTCAAGTTGAACAAACCGAGCCCGTTCAAGTTGAAGTTTGACGGCATTGCACACTACTTCCACAACCAGACGCTCAAATATTCCGTCAAAACATGTGCTTCTAACTTTGTTGACCGAAATCCAACAAGCTGACAGTTGCATGGTCGCCAAAAGTCACAATTCACGACCGTCAATGAAGGAAGAAGGTAGGGATGAAAATGGGACGGGAAAACCCCGTCCCGTTCCGCACCGTAAACCGTATTTTTTTTATTTTTTTTCCCGATCGTTTTCGATTTTTTCATTAATTGTTCAGAATCGGTACGAAAACGAGACAGCGACATTTAGAATCGGGATCGAAAATGATTTAAATGTTTTTCGGATCGTTTTTGTGGTTCCCATATTTATTCGGGATAATCCCGTTTTCATACCGTTTTATTGCTATTCAGGATAAGCCAGCCAAACTGCCTAACAGAGTAAGGCAGCCCGCCGGCCCAAGGCCGAAGCCCACACGGGCACACCAAATCACATACACGGTGAAAAGTGAAACCCTAGTATCCTCTCCAGTCTCCATCGTCCATACCCAATTCCCGACTGTCGTCGGCCACCGCACCTCTGTACTCCGGTTGATGCCACACCTCCCTACTTCCGTCAGCACCGCACCTCCCGCCGATGATGCCTCCGCAAGACTGTAACGTCCCCTTGCCGCCGGCGTGCCGGACCGTGGCGTGAGATCGTGGTTTCCGGCGGCCGTCGCGAGCACGAACAGCGCTTTAGCATTAGGAGGCGACACGAGGAATATTTTCTGTTTCTGGTAGTTCTGCTTTTCTCCCATAGGGTGGTCTGGTACATAAAGACGTATCCGCCTCGGGATAAATGCCCACCCAGTTCCAGCCAGTACATAAACTCCTTGTTACAATAATAATAACATTAACTGAAGTCTAACAGTAATTAAGAGCCCAATCGACAACGTCGTTAGCGGTAGTGTCACTGCGAGCCGAGCGAGATGTGACACCGCCCCCGCCGTTAGAAAGATCTTGCCCCCAAGTCTTCAGGTACGGGAATTGACGCACCAGGACACTCCAGTCCTCCCATGTAGTTGCCTCCTTCGGTACATCGGACCATTGAACACGAACTTGGACAATCGCCTGATTGCCTTTCTTCACAAGCCTTCGGTCCACCACTGCAACAGGCTTCAGTGGAGTCCGTTCCAGATTGATCACCTGTGGAAGATCAGAGAAAATTGGTGTATATTTAGGAGTAAAAGCTTTGAGTTGTGAAATGTGGAAAACTGGGTGAATTTGAGCAGCAGCTGGGAGCTCAAGCTTGTATGCTACTGCACTGATCTTCTGGACAATCTTGTAAGGGCCATAGAATCTGTAAGCAAGTTTGGGGCAGGGTCTGTTGACTACACTGTGTTAAGCATATGGCTGTAGCTTCAATAAGACCATTTCACCCAGCTGAAAGCTTCTTTCAGTCCTCAACTTGTCAGTATTTTGCTTCATTCGGTTTTGTGCAGACTGTAAATGTTTCTTCAGACATTCCAAGTGCAGAGCTCGATCAGAGAGTATATCATCCACTGTTTGATCAGTGCCATCAAGAACTTGTGGAGCCCTTGTAATGTTTGGATCATAGTCATAGAGTGCTTTAAAAGGGGAGCAGTCCAAAGAAGAGTGGTGAGAGGAATTATACCACAACTCAGCTAAGGATAACCAAGCCTTCCATTTGTTGGGATTATCATGCACATAGCATCTCAAATACATTTCTAGGCACTGATTTACTCTCCCAGTCTGCCCATCGGTTTGTGGGTGATAGGCTGTGCTCATAGCAAGTTTAACATCCATCAAACGAAAAAGTTGCTTCCATAAATGACTAGTCAAGACCCTATCTCTATCTGAGATTATTGACTTAGGTAAGCCATGCAGTTTATCACATTGTCAAAAAGAACAGAAGCCACTTGTATAGCAGAGAAAGGGTGCTTTAAGGCAAAGAAATGTGCATACTTTGTTAGCCTATCCGCCACAACAAGAATAGAGTCATACCCTTGTGATTTCGGTAGACCTTCTATGAAATCAATACTGATGTCTTGCCAGATACCTTGGGGAATGGGAAGAGGGGTGAGCAGACCAGCTGGATGATGCCTCTCATTTTTTGCTTGTTGGCAGATTTGACATTGTTGCACAAATTTTTGAACATCTTGCTTGAGACCTTTCCAAAAAAAATATTTCTTGACCCTTTGGTAAGAAGCTTGTATGCCTGAATGCCCCCCAAGTGCACTTTCATGCAGTACTGAAATCAACTTGGTTCTTAATGCAGAATTTTCTCCGATGAATATTCTATCACCCTTTCTTATGATTCCTTGGTTCAGTGAAAACCCTTGATCATCTGGACTACTAATGGCCAGTCTTGTCAATAATTGCTGTGCTAAGTCATCAGTGAGATAAGAGTTTATCACCTCTTGGAGCCATTGTGGTTTCACCTCTGTCACTGAAGAAATAGCCATTAGTTGTCCAAGTCTTGACAATGCATCTGCTGCAGTATTTTCCTTCCCCTTCTCATACTGAATTTTGAAATGAAGGCCCATTAATTTTGACATGGCTTTCTTTTGTAAGTCCGAGTGTAGAGCTTCACCCTCAAGGAAACTCAGTGCTTTGTGGTCAGTTCTAATGATGAACTCATTTCTATTCAAGTATTGCCTCGATCTCTCTACTGCAAGTAGCAAAGCTAAAAACTCCTTTTTGTAAATTGATAACTTCTTGTTTTTCTCTGTTAGTGCCTTGCTTAAGTATGCTAGAGGTTTGCCTTGCTGCATTAGAACGGCACCAAATCCTTGGTCACTTGCATCTGTTTCGACAGTGAAGGGAGTATCAAACTGTGGCAGTGCCAAAACAGGGGTGGTACTCACGGCTTGCTTCAAGGCCTGAAATGCTAACTGAGCTTGATCAGTCCATACAAAAGTTTTCTGTTTGAGAAGACATGTTAAAGGCTTTGCTATTATTCCATAATCACTCACAAACCTTCTATAATACCCAGTAAGGCCTAAAAGTGCTCTCAGATCAGTGATAGAAGAGGGAACAGGCCACTGCTGCATAACTGTTGTCTTAGCAGGGTCAGTGGACACCCCTGTCCCAGAAATAACATGTTCCAAATAATGGAGCTCCTTCTTCACAAAAGTGCACTTAGATTTCTTCAAATAAAACTGATGGTCTAGCAGTTTTTGGAACACACACTGCAAATGCTGAAAATGATCCTCAAGAGTTGGGCTATACACCAAAATGTCATCAATAAAGACAAGGACAAATTTTCTGAGATATGGTGAGAGCACTGCATTCATGGCACATTGAAAGGAAGCTGGTGCATTTGTTAAGCCAAAAGGCATCACTTTGAATTGATAATGTCCATTGTGTGTTTTGAATGCAGTCTTGTATTCTTCTCCTCTTTTCATTCTAATTTGGTGGTATCCAGACCTCATATCAAGGCTGCTGAAATAAACACTCCCTGCCAATTCATCCAAAATTTCTTCCACAAGAGGCATTGGAAATCTATTCTTAATTGTCATGTCATTAAGTTTTCTGTAATCAACACAAAAACGCCAGCTTCCATCTTTTTTTTTGCACTAGCAAAACAGGAGATGCAAATGGACTGCAGCTATTTTCAATGAGGCCTGACTGAAACAATTCCTGAATTTGCCTTTCTATTTCATCTTTTTGTTGTGGAGAGTATCTATATGGCTTGGAGTTTATGGGCACCGCACCTGGGAGTAATGGTATGGCATGGTCAAAATCTCTCTCTGGTGGAAGCTTCTTTGGGTCAGCAAAGACAGTTTCAAATTGAGCTAGAAACTGATCAATACTCTGCTCTGATATTGGTTTCTCAGCCATGTCCTGATGCTCTGGACAGGTCTCTACTATAGCTAGGGCCCACACTTCATTGCCTTGCAGCCATTTGTTGAGTTGCATCACAGACAATTCAGGCAATACTTGTTGTGTTTTAGACTGAACCCCTCGTAGTGTAACTAGTTCTCCTTTGTAACTGAACTGCAGAGTTTTGTCTTCCCAATTGCAAGACATAGGACTATATTGCTTGAGCCAATCATACCCTAAGATAGCATCATAGGCTTTCAATGGTAATACCTTCATATCGGTGTGGAATGTAAATCCATCACACCACCACTGCATTTCTGGAACCCAAGAATTGCTAATCATCTCTTAACCGTTGGCCACCTTTACACTAACTGTTTCACAAGGTTCAGTCTGAATGCCCAACTTAGTCACAGAGTCTGAATCAATAAAAGATGTAGAGCTCCCTGAATCTAACTGGATTAGAAACACCTTGTTTTTAACTAAAGCTCTGAATCTCATGCAATTACCACCTTGTGTGCCAGATATTGCATTCAAAGAGAGTTGTTCCACGTGTTGCTCCATATCCTCTGAATCCAACGCTTGTAAAGTTTCATCACTCAGCACCATGTTGAGGTCTTCCTCTGAAAGTGTATTCAGCTGAGGATGGATTCTCTTAGGGCATTTACTCCAGTGACCTGGTTCGAATTTTTCACCACAAGTGAAGCAAAGGCCATGAGCTCTTCTATAGTCTCGCAATTGACGTTCCTTCGTCAGCTCAATGACTGGCTGCGACTGCTTATTATCTTGCTTGGGCATAGCAGCAGATTTCCCCAACTGTTGCCAACTGGGCCTGAATTTTTGTCTTTCCAGTATATCATTATGCAGTGTGGCCAAAAGTGCTGCTCGATCAACTGTGGAAGGTATTTGTGCCATAACAGGCCCCTGAATATCCAGTCTTAGGCCCTTGATGAATTGAGTGACGAAGAAAATCTCATCCAAATCATGATTGTGCATGGCTGCAGCATAACGAAGCTGCTCAAACTCTGTAATATAGTCTTCCAAGGCCCCTGTTTGCTTCAAGTGCAGCAAATCATACATGGCTTTCGGATAATCATATGATCCAAATTTCTGTACAACGGCAGCAGCAAATTGTTCCCAGGTACCAAGTCCAGTGGCCCTCTTGTAAACCTGCAGCCAACGTGCTGCTCGACCTTCCATATGCAGCGAATCCGTGCGCGCCCAGAAATCTTCAGAGACCTTGTACAGTGTGAAGTAGTCAACACATTTGTCGAGCCAGATCGTCGGGTTTTCACCTCCAAACTTTGGAAATGACAGTTTCATAAAATTTTTGTCTCCGCCTCCCTCATCACGTTGCCTACGCTGATGATCAAACTGCATCTCCCTCACCCGCGATCTAGCAGAGGGACTTGGACCGCCTCTGAGACCTCCACCATACATCGGCCCCCTACGATCAGGAACCCTCCCTTCCACTTCAGATGAGTAAGAGTCAGAGTACCTTTCCATCTCCTCCGCCATACGCTCTAAGTTGAACGTGGCGACTCGCTTGCCGGTCTCCTCCACTTGCTTGGAGAGAAGATCGCGTTCCTTCGCCGCTTGTTCAGCCACGGACGCCGCCAACACCTGCTGGCCGAGGATCTCGCGTTGAATCTCGTCTGATCGATCCATACGCTTGGAGAAGGCATCCAGCTTCGTGAAGATCCGCTCCCATCGTTCGCCATCGGAACGCGTTGCCTCCGCCATGGCTTCGAGTATGAGTTGGGACTGAGCCGAGGGTTTAGGAGGAGGAGCCGTCGCGATTTCCTCGAGTCGAGCCAACCACAAAGGGATTTACAGGAGATCAAGCTCTACGCATGCGCTTCGCCTGATCTCAATCTACCCCCTGTGGAATTTTATAGCTCCAGACCAAAGGGATCAACCGCGTGAACTCCCCGCCCCCCCAAAAAAAAAGATCAGTAGGCTCTGATTACCAGATGTAACGTCCCCTTGCCGCCAGCGTGCCGGACCGTGGCGTGAGATCGTGGTTTCCGGCGGCCATCGCGAGCACGAACGGCGCTTTAGCTTTAGGAGGCGACACGAGGAATATTTTCTGTTTCTGGTAGTTATTGGGTGGATCCACGGCAGCCGCCCAAACCACACGGGGTTCAAAATCCCGTCAAAACATCAGCGTTGCTCATTTGGCTGGTGGAGTATCAGAGTGGATTGATGTCAACCTCTCACACACGTCAATAAAAATTGTGAAAGGAAATCAATTTATATACAATGTCAAGTCAGGTACTACTTAAAAATTTGAGAAAATATAATGGCTATTAAAAATGATGTACCAAGGTTGATAATAACAATTCATATTAATCCAACATCCAGAATATTAAGCCTTGAGTCTAAAAAAATACATTTTTTAGCTCTGGACCTCTATAATACTGACTAAAATAGTACTCTATAACAGAGGAAGAATTGATGAACGTAAGAGTTCAACCACATAGACAAACTGATACTGGCAGCCAACACATCACGAGAGTGAAAAAACACCTGACCAATGCTCTGTGACAACACTTGCAGTTGCAATGGAACTTCAGACTGTGAACAAGTTGAATTCGTTATCCACTGCAAAACAAAATACAAACCACATAAATATTACCGATCTGTTAAATATCAGCAGGGGATAATACATGCAGTCACCAAAGAAACGGACACCTTTGTTGTAAAACTAAATATTTCTATCAGCCCAATACAATAGCAACACATACATATGTTTGCATGAAATCGTAGTTCAAAGCTAACAAACTATACAAAATAAGGTGTTATGTGATTACCGGAGAGAGAGATTGTGCTGCAAATATCAAAGTATCAATCATTTGAACAACTATGCATTTCATTACTCAGGAAAAGGAGCCAAAATTGAAAGAATGATCATAAGAAGAAAGGCAAAAGTCATTTGACAAAAATAAATACATCATGACATACACATAAAAAAACAACTCAGACTTTTACTTTGTTTAAGGTCTGTACACTTTCAAGTTAAGCATTCTATACAAGTTCCTATGCAATCAACCTTGACACAGTATAGAATGTAGGCTATATGAAACATTATCATCACAAGCATGCACCAGAAAGACAAATTGTGTTCAAACCTAATGTTAACATAATAAATAATCACTACAAGATTAAGAGATAAAATGCTTATCCGCATGCAACATCTTACCAAAAAAATGTGAACATGGCAGCGCTTGCACTTGCATGGAACTTCAAACGATCAAAGAAGTTGATTCATTATCCGCTGCAAAAACAAATTACCAACCACCATAATATTACTGACCAGTTAAACATTCATACATGTTGATTGACATCTTAAGTGACAGCTACAGACAAAAAACAAGTTAACTGACACTTACTATACAAGTTAATTGACCAGTTAAACATTCATACATGCTGACCAGTATTGACATGAAGAACAAAAACTTACTATTTTTTTCTCGAGCCATATTAGGCGTGAAGAAGCATCAGCCGTCATGAAAATCTCCCTATTTTGAACGTCTTTGAAAACGTCATATGCATCCGCTCTCTCTTCACTTGTCAGTTCATCCATTGTGGCTACTAGTGAAATGCAATTTCTGATGGAAAAATCAGCAGCTGCTACCTTCTCTCTATCTCTTTATTGCTCTGCAACTTCTTGCTCGGTTTGCTTTGTTTTCAATTCAAGATACTTTTCCATCATCTCAGCAACATTCACATTTTTCTTGCGCTTTTGTCCAACATTTTTCCTGAAACAGTCACAAAACAGTCACAGTAAAGATAACATAAATCAAGTTCTTCATGTTTTTTTTCCTGCACTAGTCACAACATAAATAAATAAATTGAATAATTATAGTTTACCTTGTAGTAGAACATATTTCAGCAGGATTTTCATCTCTTTCTACAGCATCCATTGACAACCCTCTTTCAGCAACACTCCTAGATGACTCCGATGCACCTCTTGACAATGTAACATCACATATCCTCACATCATCGTCATCAACATCATCTTGACCATCATTGTACCCTGAAAGAAAATCCAAACTTCCCATGGCTGCACCATGTGTCATTGGCTGCATCGCTGGTTGTACAATCCTCACATTTCCATCATCTTTTGGCTCTAGAGAGATAAAAGCCATCTTTCCATCTGCTGTTTTACCTACACAAAAGAATTAAAATACAAATACATTGACAATAGTATCATTCTGCTGTTAAGATTAATATGAAAGTTCAACAATGACAATTTACCTTCATATAGTTTCTCTAAATCGTCATATAAAGGGAAACCCTGCCTCTGAAATTTGCTAGCTTTAGGATGGGACTGCAACATACAAAATGAGTTAAGAACATAAGAAATGTAATATGCAAAATGATGTATGGTATTGAAATATAGCAAGGAATTTTTTACCATAATGATGTTATCCCAAATTGGCGGTTCTGCTATGATCATACAAAGTTTATCATCCCAGTGCACTCCGCTTTGTTTTCGAGCCTCCTTAAGGACCTTGAAATCTCTTTTTAATTCTTTTTCTTTGTCCATAATTTGATCCTTGGAAAATGAGACATATGGGAATTGCTCATGAAACTTCTGCACCATACGATTCCATGTCTCCGTTGACCACCCATTTTGACCTCTAAAACAATCATTATCGTGATCTTGGAGTATTTGAACCAATCCCTTCTCTAACCCAGGGTTCCAGTTAGCCCTAGAAGATTTCGCTACACATACAATTCAAAATCACAACATGATTTGAAACTCATTAGATAGCAGTTCAAAAAATAAAACAAATACCTTTTGGTGATCTCTTCTTTCGTTTACCACCACTTTTTGGTGATAATTGTCTTTGCGAAGATGCAACCTGCATTAAGTTAATCTTTGGAGAGCCTTTTCCAAACATCCTAGCTGCATAAAACATTCAAATGCAAAGAATAAACATATTACAGAATAAACATAGAGTTAGTTATTTTTTCCCAAACATCATGCCTAATTTAGAACAAAATAAACTCAAGATTATCACATCATGTCCATAATTACTACATTTGGTTACAAATAAAATGTAAAATACATAATCAATGATTATGAGAGTAATACGCCCACATCTGCAAAGCAATTACATCTCTAAAAGCATTTCCATTTTCTATTTGACTACTAAGAGAGATCACATCATTGTCATAGCTAGTATCTCCTCCAGGAAGGTCAACAAATGATGAAGGTGGTATGTTATTTGGTTGGTCATCCAACCATGCATCATCTCCTTGATGCATACGAATAAGATTGTGGAAGACTGCAGCAGCTGCTGGTATCTTCACTTGGTTCTTCACAGGATGATGTGTTCCAACTTTTAAAATAGGAAAACGTTTCTTCAAAACTCCTATTGCCTGCAACAACAGCAATATATGCTGGTGATAGAGCTTGCTAGGTGTGATGATATATGCTAGATTCACGTGGTGGTAGAGCTTGCTGCTGTAATGCAGTCTTGCCTGCAACAATAGCAAGAATTTAAATAGCAGGACTAAAAAAGATGTTTACTAGTTATGTATAACCAGATCACGGGACTAGTTCCATTTCAAAATACTCAATGTCCAAATGATAATGTTGTTAGCAATTCAGAGCTCTCTCTTCACTGAAACTTCTCTGATAAGAGGAACAAAAGAGAAAATACTTG
Source organism: Tuctoria greenei (assembly GCA_036927565.1). Taxonomy (NCBI): domain Eukaryota; kingdom Viridiplantae; phylum Streptophyta; class Magnoliopsida; order Poales; family Poaceae; genus Tuctoria; species Tuctoria greenei. The sequence continues at coordinate 30,323,528 of JAYESD010000003.1, read as the reverse complement.
AGCTGCTCAATGCGTAACCTAATAGCTTACTGTCAGTCTTTATTTATAGTGTGAGTCACGCTGTTGAAGCAGCCGAATTATGACTCACTAATCCTAGATGCTAACTGATTAGGACTTGCACCACCAGACTCCCTAGAAAATAGGATCAACTAGTGACCTCCTCTAACTGCTAAATGCTAACTGATTAAGGACCCAATCTGCTGCTACACAGAAACACTTATTCAGAACAGAAAAATAACTATGACTCAAACAGTCAAGACTTACTAACAACAATAATAAATGTTCCTGTAGAGTTAATTATATCTGAGAACTAAACTGAAATTGAGACAAAGAGTAAAACATCATAGGATTACAGTAATATAAAATGAGAAATTTGGAACTCAAAACATGACTACGCTAAGCTTTTCAGACAAAAAAACCCGAGCTTGTATACAAGTAGGCTATAAAGGACATACCAAGAGGACTTTCCTGTACTCTGAATACGCTAAGCTTGCTAGTGATGATGCTGGATATCCTCACCGTCAGCCATTTTCTACAGATTTAGTCTGCAAGAGGTAGAAAGAATGGGGTCAGTTAACTTGTCGGTCGGGCTACCAAAGGCCTTGCTGGACCAAACCCCCGACAACAAATTTGCAGGAGATGGATCAAAAAATCTAGAGATCAGGATGAGCAACACGGGGTTCATTTCATGAAGCACGACCATACGATGAACACGACCCATGGCAATCCTGGATCTGGCGTGAGCACTCGGTAGAAGTGGCTAGAACGCGAGACCACAAATCTTGAGCCAGGTTGGTCAGATCTGGGTGCTAAAGCACACGGATGCTGGAATAGGAGCTAGAACAGGAACAGATCTAGCGCGCAAACAGTTGGATCGCGAGAGAGAGAGAAAGGGGAGGGAAGAGGAGGGGATTACCTCTACCGGAGAGTAGACAGGCGAGGCACGAGACGGACAGCAACGAATGGTGCTGCTGCGGTCGAGGAAGTAGAAGCCGCGCACTGCCGGCGGTGAGGAGGGTTGGCGGCGGCGCTGCTGTGTAACCGCGATAGGGTCGGGACTCGAGAGAGATGGACGGCTTCCGTTCCCGGTTGATGAGGAGTCGCTGGATTTCCACTCCGGATGGAGTGGATCGGGAGTCACGTGGGCTGATCCACTCTCTACCCAAATGAAATTTTAACCCACGACGAGTATTTTAAATGGATGTGTATTTCAGCCCATGACCGGAGTGGATTAGGCCCGAATCCACTCCGATCCCAGCCTATCCAAACGAAGCCATAGGGTGATCTGGTACATAAAGACGTATCCGCCTCGGGATAAACGCTCACTCAGTTCCAGCCAGTACATAAACTCCTTGTTACAATAATAATAATATTAACTGAAATCTAACAGTAATTAAGAGCCTAATCGACAACGTCATTAGCGGTAGTGTCACTGCGAGCCGAGCGAGATTTGACAAAGACGCCGCCACCGACGCCGCTCTCTCGACGGGTGGACGCGGGGGCGCCGCCATGTGGAAGTACACCGAAGCCGCCCTCGCCGCGTGCATCACGCTCCTCTCGACCAGGTACGCGCCCACGGCATCGGCGATGGCGAGAATCTCGTGTATTTGGTCTCCATCAAGTGGCGAGAACCTCGTGTAGGCGCACAATCCAGACATCGTCTCTGCCAAGTGCTGATGCCCGCTCTGTAATTCATCATGATACAGTTTTTTTTGTTGCTGCAGGCGGCAGCAGAAGACTATTTCCTTTGCCAGGTAGACATTGTAAGCAGGTAGACAATATAGCTGAAGAAAATACTCGAGTATCAAGAAAATGTTAGATTTCTACATTATAGTTATGTGTTAATGTATGAACTATGTTGTGTATTTATGTATGTGTATAGACTATGTATTGAACTATTGACTATGTATTCATATAAGAACTACTTATTAATGTAAAGACTACGTACGAAAATGTGGTTTATAATTATTCACTATATATGATTATATTATGTTTATGTAAATTAATTTGTTGTTGTAATCCCGTCTTATTTATCGTTTTTCGATCGTTATCGACATATTTTTGTACCGATTTGTTCATTTTTGAATAACCGACAATATCGATTTCGCATCTCGATCGTGATTTTTCGTTTTTGTTTTTGTACCGTTCAGAAAATATGAAAACAAAAATGATATTGATGTTTTTTCGATCGTTTTCGACCGTTTTCATCTCTATAAGAAGGCAGATGTACGACAAGTTTTATACATACGCGAGCATTCATGCACAGTCGGCCGTCCAATTTAAACACAAAAAGGAAACTACTCCTTTCGTCTCTCAAATTTTATCACTTTGTAGTTCAAAAATGATCTACAAAGCAACAATCTTTTAAGAATGGGTAGTCTTGACAATTGGGTCGGGCCCATAGCGGGCGGCACGAAGCACGCGCTTTCGGCCCGGGGATGGGCACGGCCCGACACGAATTTTTTTCAGGTCGTGCCGGCCCGACACGGGTAGTCCGGCCGTGCCGGACCGTGATGTTGGGCACGACAGGTGGCACGACACGACACGGGTGGATAGACCGTGCTCGGGCCGGCACGGCACGAACTTGGACCGGGGCACAAACTTAGCCCATCGGCACACAACATGCACGCTTCTTTCTGTTTAAAAAAAAATGGGATCCCGACCAGGCCGAGGCCCAGCTAGCACAACAGGCCCCTTGGTACACAGGCACTAAACACGCAGGCAACATGCCCACAGCAGGTCAGCCCAGCAACGCGGTTCGGAGAAGCTCGCAGCGGCCGCCCGCGTCCCAACTTATATGATGGGTACGCTTTCCTCAAAATCTCGAGGTGGAACTAAACGCCCAGGCACGCCGGCCTTGGGCGCGCGGCGCGCGCGCTCTGGATGTCGTGGGCCGAAACCGAGGCCGTTTAGTGGGCCGACAACCCCGCTGGCTGCGCGCGCCTCACTGACCCGTCGGGCCCAGCAGCTACCGCGTGGCGCTTTGGTACCTCCCCCCTTGGGGTCCAGCTGTCGGCTGGCTGTTCTTCCTTTCCGGGTTCTTTTTTTTATTTTGATTCCAATTTAAATATTCAAACTTGTATAGATTCCGCAAATTAAGTCCAAATTAGATGATCCTTTTTCTATATTCTTCAAAAAAAATTACTCTCTACAATTTGGAACAATTATTTTCAAACTTATAAAGTAACTTTTGTATGATTTGGTAAATCAAATTAATTCATATGCACATATTGCTCATTTTTTATATCTCTTCAAAATAGATAGATCTTCAACTTTTTGTGTGTGTGTGTGTGTGCACATTATCCATGTATGAATTTTTTAAAGTTTTTTTGAAGCAGTACAATATGTAAAAGTTCAAATTAGTCCTCACTTCATTCATATGCTCATAAATATATGAGCCAATCTTTAAATTTTGAACGCACATTGATGTAAACATTGATAAAAAATACTCAAAAATCACACATGTTCTTATTGTGATTTAACAATTGCACCCCAAAATTCACGTCGACATTCATTTTATTTTTCAAAATACAAAAAAGAGAAAATTCTATTTTCTTTGTTTTTTATTCCCATCAATATATTATTATTTTGAATATTAAATTTTGTAAGAACATGTAATACAATATTTTTAACCTTCACTGAATTTTTAATATTTTTTGAAGTTTTTTCCTATGTATTCCATAAAAAATTACACATGTTCAAATTTAATTATCTGTGGGCCGCTGCTGGGCTGTTCCTGGGCTGTTGAGCCATTTTTTCCTGTTTATTCAAAATTGAAACTTCAAACATATACAATTTCCTCAAATTTGATCTAAATTCGATGTTTTTTCTTCTAAATTCTAAAAAAAATATTGTCTGTGACTTCAATGTTCCTGGACTGAGATTTTTGGCCACCGCACGACGCGGCCTGACTGGCTTTCGTGCCACGGGCCACAACGACCCGAAGCATGAACGGGCCGTGTCATGCCGGTCCGATTGCCACCTCTAAGGATGAGAGGGTATAATTTTGTTATGATCTACAGACGCTAACATACGCGTGCTCGATAAGCCGGTCCCTTTGCCCTTGGTGCGTTTGACACAGCTTCGCGTTAATTCTGAAAACGACCGTGCGCAGACAGAGCACACGCATATCCTCGGAGAGGATCCAACCGGATAAGGATACCTCACGCATGCAGTAGAAACAGTTGGGGTCTCCGGGAGACTTCTCTCTGATCTGTTTTTCCTTTTTTTTTTTCAATAAGAGAAAGGATGATAAATTAGTCGGCTTCTAGCTGATATGTCATTTTCAGCCCATTTAAATAGTTTCACTATTATAATGGTTGACAATAACAACATATTAAGTACTTTTTTCATCCTTTAAAGTTTATCGTTTTTTAGTTCAAAAGGAACTAAAAGCATCAAACTTTTAAAGACGGGGGAGTAATTAATATCAGACTCACCTCCACACTCTCATCAATTTTTTGAATTCCATGCCCAGAGAAGTCCCGTCCTTCTTTTTTAAGAAGGTTATGATCAGTTTATTATAAATGAATGCAAATATAGACACCCACAATCTATTGTTTTTAGAACAAAGCGATGTTAACTAGATAGCTAAGCACAAGACTGTGAACTAGGCTTTATAAACCTACATGCGGCATGTTCGTCCTCTCATATTTTTCTAATATGTATTCCGGATTCGACACCTAGAGTACTTAACCACTAGGCTAAATCCTCTTTCACTAAGAGTCGGTTGGTAGTCTACAACCCACTACGTAAGAAACCCAAATAGGAGACAAAGATGGACGACGAGCTAAAAGAAGAATGTCTCCGATAAGCTTAAGCAAGACGAGCCTGCTCCAGCGAGGATCTGACATGGCTCGGTTGAACGTACAAAGAGACGTGTTACAATACAGCCTGTCTCAGTTAAGTAGATATCCGCGATGCGCTGTCCTCTCTGACAAACGGGAGACGCGCATTAACTACGCGCGACTCATATATTTTAGGTAACTGAGACAGACTTTGGTTTTAGACCGCCTCCTTTCATTGTGGAATAAGGCATGTCTTTCATAACCACCGGTCCGGCTCGTCTCCTTTAGTTGTGGAAGGGACCCGTCTCCCATTCCCTCTATAGAGAGACGTGTTTTACATCAGTCCGTTTTGATTTTCTGTTGCCCTTCTACGACCTCCCTGCTGTGGCAGAACAAGTGGCTACCAGATCTGCCCTGTTCTTGCCCTGTTATTTCCCTCTTTCATTCTAAAAGTCTTGTGATAATTATCAGTGGATCTTAAAACAAAAGGGTTAGTCCTATCCTCCTCTCATGTTCCTTACTATTTTTTACTTTAGATCTTCTTTGATTGAAGTTAGCTTGCGGTGATTATCAGTGGCTCCGAATTTCTTTGATTTAGCTCTTCTTTTCTGTACGTAGATGTCGCCGGATCAAATTTGGATGTATGGGTCGCGTCTTTGCAATGAATATATCTAAGGGGTAGATGCATTTCTCGCTTTTGCGAAGAAAGACATGTTGGACAACATTAGAGGGACTATTTGTTGTCCTTGCAAAAACTGCAAGAATGAGAAGAGATATCGCACAGATGAAGTGTTGAGGTCACATTTGATCGCGCATGGATACATGGTGGATCATTGATGTTGGAACAAATATGGGGAGGAAGGGCTTAACGAAGCAGAGATGAGAGATTCATATCTGGAGAGGGAGGTCCCTATTAGTGTCCAAGAAGATCACGACGAGGATGTGAACAAGCCAGATATATCAGGGTTCACCGACGACGACATTGAGTTTCAGGTGCATAACATCGAGGAGATGGTACGCAATGTTGAGAGACATGGCGACGATGATTGGTACAGTAATGGTGAACTTGCAAATTACAAGAAGTTGATCAAAGACTCGAGGAAGCCATTGTATCATGGGTGTGCGGCTAAGTATACTAGACTGTTTGCGATGGTAAAACTTTTCCAGTTGAAGCCGAGCAACGGATGGAGTGATTGTAGTTTTAACGAATTGTTGACGCTTCTTAAGGACATGTTACCCCAAAGCAACACAATCCCTACGAAAGTTTATGAGGCAAAACAGATAATCTATCCACTGGGTTTGGAGGTGGAGAAAATCCACGCGTGCAAGAATTATTGTATTTTATATCGTGGACCTGCGTACGAAAACCTCGAGAAATGCCCTATTTGTGGAGTGGACAGATTAAATCGTAGAAAAGACGAAGGTGATGACGAGAATTGCAATAGAAGAAAAAGAGGGCATAAAAAGGTGTTTTGGTACTTTCCTATCATTCCTCGTTTGAAGCAATAGTTTGCAAACAAGGAGTCAGAATTGTTGCGATGGCACAAAGAGAAGCATAAGAAGGATGATGAAATGATAAGACATCCAGCTGATGCCATACAGTGGCGGAACATTGATTCACAAAATCCTGAATTTGCCATTGACTGGAGGAATGTTAGGATTGCAATGAGCACCGATGGCATGAATCCTTTTCTGAACAGTAGCACACATAGCACATGGCCAATTGTGCTTGTAATTTTGAACCTTCCTCCTTGGTTGTGCAACAAACGGAAATATATTATGATGTCAGGACTAATACAGGGGCCACAACAACCTGGGAATGACATCGACACTTATTTCAGGCCTCTGGTTGAAGATCTGAAGCAGTTGTGGTACAACGACAGAGTGCATACCTAGGATGACCACAAGCGTGAGTACTTTTGCCTCAAAGCCATTTTATTTGTGACTGTTAGTGATTCTCTAGCAGCACGTAACATGTACGGCAGAGTAAGAAAGTAGTTTGCGGATGTCCACATTGTTTGAGAGAAACAGACTCACAGTACATGAGTGAGTCACGAAAAACAGTATACATGGGGCATCGACGCTACATTCAAATGAAGCACCCGTTTCGGAGTATGAAGGATAATTTCAATGGTCACACTGAGAAGAGGCATCATCCACCTCACATCACGGGTCATGAAGTCTATGAAATGGTTAAGGATATTATCGAAGCGTACGAACGACACTTCTCCCAGTACTACTAAATTATAGCCCGCAAATGTTCTTATATCAGTTTGGGCATGTGGAGATCTAGAACAAGATGATGACACAAATGATTTACGTGGTTCGGGCCGCCTGAGCGTAATACCCTACTCCACGGGGTGTGTGTTGTTGTATTAGTGATTTCAGTAGCGCTAGTATGAGAATGAGCTTAGATGTCCATGTACCATGCATCGCAGTACTTTTATAGTCTAAGGACTGACCGTTACAACACTTGCCTGACCCGACATATGGTCCTGGCGTACTTAATGGCCTAATACACAGTCTACGAGTATTAAGTGTGATTAATAGTGCGATAACGTGCTTTAGCGGCAGCGTTACCCCTATTAACAGCCCACTGATCGTGTGTCATTAATATAGCATTAATGACATGTAATCAGGTCTTGTAACTATCGCTTGAATGTCCGTTCTGTTGGAGATTTGCCAATATCCTCGTTAGTGTAAGGTCTGGAGGATCCACATGTGGCGGCTCTAGATCTTCCCCTCGCGGGGAGATTGGTCCGGAGCTTCTATACCCATGGCGGCATCGGAGCTCGCCTCTACTGAAGGTTAGGTCCGGGGTCATTATACACGTGTCAACCGTGGAGCTTTCCCATGTTCGGAGTTCAACTCTGGCCTTTCATTACACGTGGCAACCTCGGAGCTACCCATATGAGGGAACCGGGTCCAGTGCCGTGTGACATGTGGGGTATGAGGAAGCCTTCAACTCTGACAGGTGGAACTCTCTAGCATTTCTTGCAGTATCATAGGGTACCCGGTACGCAGGGTACCAACAGTGGCCCCTGGGCTCACCTGTGGGAGAAAACCTTTGGGTTAAGTTATTCTCCTGGAGGTGGGGTCATCCTTGATTCCCGTGTTGTAACTTCAAAGGTCTTTTGACGTACCGTTAGGGTGATGGTTTGAGGTTAAACCATCACCGTGTGGCTTTCTTTGAATGTGGTAGATGAGATATTTGAGTGCGGATCTCATGCAATTGAAGGTCGCTGGTTCCCAATATGAAAACCGTATCGGTTCTGAGCGTCTTGTCAGACAACCGCCTTTGGGTTTCCCGCCACCCATCATGACAACGGTTCACCTGGGTGATAACCTCAACCTCTTCGTTGGGGCGGTCCCGGGCCCATTCGTCATTGATGGGGTACGTTCTTTGTAATGTGGATTTGCTCTCGTTGCGGTTTCCATCCAAGCGTCGTGGAGGCTTACTTAAGAAGGAAAGCACGCACGGTTTGAGGACTTTTTACGATTTTGATCAAACTCGCGCTCAGAGCCTCCCAAGCTTTGCCTAGCTTTCTCCTCTTTCGCTCCACTTTGCTGTGATGGAGTTAGGTCTTCCCAAAAGCTGCATCCAGAGCAAGGACAATCAGATGAAGGTCCGGACCTTCATGGGATGGTCCAGCGACTCCTTTAACCACTTGGTCTGTGCCGGCAAGCTCCCCTTCAAGAAGGAGTGCTGCGGGGAGATGGTGTACTTCTCAGTGTACGCCATGGTGGGACTGGTCCCACCTTTCTTGAGCTTCATCTTGATGCTACTGGACTTCTACGGCCTCCAACTGCATCACCTCGGCCTGCACTCTCTTCTGCTCGTGGCCACTTTCGTCCACTTCTGTGAGATGTGGGTGGGTGTGCCTCCGTGCGTCGACCCTTTCCGAACCTTCTTCACAACCCATTCCACTGGCAAAGGGACAGAGTTGCTTGCCTTCTATTACTTCATGAAGCGCAAGAATTGTCCCTTCAAGTACTTGAAGTCATTCCCCTCTCGCTAATGGAATGACAGGAAGAAGGATTGGGTCATCATTGCAGTGGAGAAGCACGACAAGTTGGAGTTGCCCCAAGGACTCCCCAACATTGACAGCGATGCCTGGAATGTAGTCCCGAAGCTGTCGGATGCATTTAACCCTGTCTTAACCAGGATCTGAGAATGTGTGGAGGGTGGAGTGACCCATAAGATGGTCTTCGGAAACTTCTTGGTGAACAGGTGGGCTCCGTTGAGGAGGAGGGAGAAGATCGCCTGGGCTTTCAACGGTGTGATGGATGACGACTGGATTGAAAGCGGTTTGAAATCCAACTTGGATGACGAAGCTTTGAAGCTCCATCTCAAGAAATTTCAGCATGGGTCTATTGACGATGATGCCTTAGCTCCACCGGCTATTTTCCTGCCTTTAAACAAGATTCCAGAGATCAACAGGGAGCTCCAGAGGAAGATGCCGGTGCTAGACGATCTCGATGAGATGGAAAAGTGTCGATCCTCCAGGGATGTAATCCCCGGAGCTTAGGAAGAGGTGACCACCCTTGCTCCGAGCCATAGGGTTGAAGACATCGACAAGGGCAAGGAGCCAGCCAAATCTTCCAGCCGGAAGAGAAAACTGAAGCACAGTGATGGGAGGTCTTTCAGGTCTGCTCCATCTACAATTGCTCCTTCACCCCAGCGAGGGAGATCTTCTTCGGTGACACCTCCTACGGTGCAAGCGTCCTTGAGAGGCGCCAAATTTTTACAGTCGTCTCTGGTTCCGGTGCCAGCTACGGGCTCCAGGTCTGGTAGTCCTTCCCATCCAATGAAGACCCCGGCTGGGGCAACACCAATGATGATGGTAGGCTCCAGGCGACATTCCAGAGCTTCGTCCGTGCAAACCACGGCAAGTTCCGGCTCTGAGCCTCCGACGAAGAGATTCCGCGCCGATTGGAGCGGTAGCTTCCCAAGGTAAGCTTTGCTTTTTCACCTTGATTGGTCACTCTTATTTTTTTCATGTTCTGAATCTTCCAATTTTTTGACTGCAGGGTGTCAAATTCGGGGTCTAAAGCTCTGGCCTCTGTTGCAACGGCCGAAACAGTGCGGACGAAAACTCCAGCTTCAACCCCCGTGCCTCCTCAAGTGGTGGCTGAGGTCATAGCAGCTCTGGCGCCAGCTGTCGTGGATCTGGATTTAGAGTCATCGCCAGAGACTCCTGTGGTAGCGACGGACCATGGGGGAGACATGCATGAAGACGCTCCAGTAGCGGTGTCACTAGCGACTGAAGCTCCAACACAGGACGCGAAGATGGTGGAAGCTCCGGCAATAGGGCCAGAGGTAACTGAGGCTCCAGTCACCGTGCCAGAAGTTGTTGCGGGGTCGGTGGCGCCAAAAGCTCCGACTCTTGAGCCGAAAGTCGTTGAAGTCCTGGCCGCTGAGCCTGAGATGATCAAAGCTCTGGCCACTGAACCGGAGATGGTTGTTGCTCTAGGCCTAGAGCCAGAAGTGGTTGAAGCTCCAGCTATTGAACCGGAAGTGGCTGATGTACTGGTGCTTGAGCCGATGGCGGTGGGGGCTCCGGTCGAAGCTCCAATAACCGCCCCGGAGGTAATTACTCTGGAGGTGTCCATGCTGGAGCCAGAACACCATGAAGAGGCGGTAGCAGGCTTTCCACCCGCAGAGCCAACAATTGAAATTCCTGCAGCAGGACCTTCAACGTTGACTCCGAAGGTAGAAGTTCCCCGAGTGGGCTCTTCCTAAACGGCTACTGAGGAGCTCCCGGTGGGTGGCCCTAGTGCTAGAAGCTCAGGGTACCTCGCTTGTAGAGTGGGATCCTATTTTTGTTATGGAGAATCCCCTGGGACCAGCAGAGATGGCCCTGGCAGGTCCGGAGCCTATATCCTTTGCACTGTCCATAGACAATGCTTGCTCGAGCCTCCAACAAGTTCAGCTTGCCTTCGATCAAGAGAGCAAGGTCCTTGAAGAGGAGTGCCACACCTTGAGGCGTTGGCGCAACAGGCTCCATTTTGAGACCAAGCTTGCTCAGACGAGGCTTGCTGATCAGAAGGAGTGGGTTAATAGGGAAACGGCCCGGATTGAGTACTGGGGCAAACTGCTAGAAGAGAAGGAATCCGCCATCAAGACACTCAACGCTAATTCTCGGGAGATCCTCGAGCAAGCCAAGGAAAGGAGTGATGCTACTGATGAGCATTACGAAAACCTCAATGAGTTAAACGAGGTCCTCCTAAAGCATTGAGCAGACCTTGATACAAGAGAAGAGAAGCTCCTGGAACAACAGGAGGATGTTTTGAAGAGAGAGGAGGAGCTCGCCCAAAAATTGACTCTGGTTGAGCAAAATTTGGCAGATCGCACTAAGAAGTTGGATCTGTGGAGTGCGGAAGAAAAGGAGAAGTACTGGAAACTGAGGCAGGAGCTCTCAAAAAGAGAAGCTGATGTTGCCGCCAGAGAAGGGAAGGTAAGGGGCAGGAGAAGGACCTGGCTGAACGGCGGAACCGCATCCACCTCCGGGAGACGGAGCTAGCTGACCGTGAAAAGCATGTGGCTGAGAATATGCAGCAACATGCCAAAGCGGTTGAGCGCCTCGCTCGGGAGAGTTCAGAGCTAGCGGCCACCCGGAGGTCACTGGAGGAGCTGCGGAGCTCGAGGGCAACCAAATCCCAAATGGTATGGGATTTTATGGGACATGCGTACAGGGCCCTTGTGCCTCTTGGCTTCAGTCCAGTACGCCTGGAGGACCCAGCGCAGGAGCTGAACAGAACGCTGGTGGCACTTGGCTCTGCTGGCAGCAAACTCGACGCAATGGGTAATGTCATCGCTGGTCAGTTGGAGACATAGGGGAAATCTCTGGCCAAAAATGTCGCCGAGTATATCTTGACGTGTTACAAAAGCCGAGACCCCCAATTTTCTCTCGATCCAGTCTTTGAAGGACTCATTGCCGAAGAGGAGGATGTCGCCAAAGCTAGTGTCCAAGAGGCTGCTGAGAAGGTTGCTTCGTTTTTCCACAGGACTTGATCCTCCAGTAGCTAGGTTCTTTTCCTTTTGTCTTTTGCTATAATCCTGATTTTGTAATCCAGTACTTTGAATGAATGAAATCCACACTTTCTGCCATGAATTTCAATTTATCTTTGTCTTCAATATACTGTGCTTTTGTCTTGTTGGTCCCCTAGTATATGTGCACAATTCGATTGTGAACATGTACCAAAAGGTTTTGGCAGTATGTTGATGACTTGGACACTTCAAACTTAAAGCTTTTAGGTCTGAAGTTTATTTCCGACTTCTCCGGGGAGCTTTTGTAACGTCGACGGTGGGCCCACTAGAGTTGTCGAAGCTTGATAGGTCCGACGACACCCACTATCAACACGTAGAACGTCGACGGCAGGCCCCCTGGGGTTGTCAGAGCTTGATAGGTCTGACCACAGCCACTATCAACGCGTAGGACATCGACGGCAGGCCCCCTGGGGTTGTCGGAGTTTGATAGGTCCGACGACACCCACTATCAATGTGTATAACGTCGACGGCCGGCCCCTCTGGAGGTTGTCGGAGCTTCGTAGCTCCGACATCATCCACCATCGCTGTGTTTTTCCTGTACATTAAAGACAAGAAAAAGAGTAAAACTTGTCCTCTTGTCTCCAAATTGTTTGTGACTTATCATTCTTATTTTAGTTCTAGATCCAAAGAAATTCAATATGATAACAAGTATATTGATATAAACTTTCCAGATCCATATGCTTTTCTAGTACTCACCCTACTGAGGCCTGCCGGGGTGTAGGTAGAGTGGCGTACTTAGGGCGCAGGACCCGGCTAAGTCGATAGCACTCTCCGAACCTATGTTGGCTTGGCGTTCAGGCAAGTAGACCATGCAACAATGTTAAGATCCAAGAGACCATCAATATAGCTTGTGACGCATATGAATAACTTGGACTAAAACTTAAAAATAATTGCACAACTTCATTATAGAAAAGAAGGATAAAAATAATAATTCAAAATACTAAGCCTTGTACAAAAATAAATGCACGTGGAGTCTGTTTTCACACAACAATGTTTTTCATTATAGGTTCGGATTACAGGGGAGACAAGGAAACACTTAGGGTACAAGACCATTCTAAGTGCATTATACATCTTGTACTAGTCCAGGGCAGGTAGCTACACTTTTAGTACTATGTATCAAGTGTTACTTGAGCTTCCCGGACCCTCCCAGAGGGGTCCGGATGCTCTCCCGGAGGACCAACCAGTTTTGTATATTGACTCTATAACATACATGGTGTGTAGTTATAGACTCACCTCCGTGATTCTTAGTATAAAACTTACGAAGGTGCTCGATGTTCCAAGGATTAGGAAGCGGAGTCCCATCCACAGTTACCAAGCGAACGCATCAGGGATGAGATACTTTGATCACTCGGAAGGGACCTTCTCAACTGGGGGAAAGTTTATTCATTCCTTCGTGATTTAATATTTTATGCAGCACCAGATCGCCTTCCTCGAGCTGTTGGTTGTGCACATGCCTCTGATGATCGCGCCAGAGCGCTTGGCGATAGCGTGCATTCTGAACAGCTGCTTGGCACCTTCCCTCATCAATGAGGTCAAGGTCTTCACGCCGGAGCTGGTCCTGCGTGGATTCTTCGAAGGTCCATACCCGGAGCGACCCCATGGTGATCTCTAGAGGAAGGACTGCTTCAGCTCTGTACACTAGGAAGAAGTGTGTCTGAATGTGGCCTAGAGGGGGGGGGGTGGATAGGCCTTTTTGAAATTTGTCGGAACCTTCAACACTTAATCACCAAATCAAAACTTGAGATATCGGACTAGTCCGGTAAAGTGCGGACTAGTCCTGTGTGTACCGACTAGGTTGATTAAGTTTGATCGATTAATTTGATTCTACGATGTATGCAGCGGAAATATACAGTTAATTTAAGTGTTGCAAGATGATGTACTAGGATATATCACAATTCAATCTTATACTTAATGATTCAATGTAAAGTAAGCAATATTGATTGAAACCCTAGATTGTTGTGATGAGTAAGAACGATGAACACAAAGCAAGACACAAGTGATTTATCCCGTGGTTCGGCTCCCACAAAGGCAACCTACATCCACGTTGAGGAGTCCACAAAACGACCGAGTCTTCTCCAACCCTACCCTCGTCGGATCGCCACGAAGGCCAATCCTCTTCCACTTATCACAAAGGGTAAATAACCGAATTCAAAGGGCCTTCTCACACGTTGAGGGCTCCCCTAGATTACAATGACAACTTCACCAAGAACACACTCAAAAGATTTAATAAAAATCACAGGAGTGTGTTAGGGAATCAAATCAAGAGCTCAATGAGTGTTGAACATGTCTCTCCAATGATCTAGAGTGTATACTCAAAGGATTGATCTTGGTTGCACTTAATTTCATGGAGAGATGTGTTTTTGAGGCTCTTGGGAGGTGTGACGGTGCTAGGGTTCGAGAGTTATTAAAGTTGGGCCGTGCACCTCTATTTATATAGGGTTTCTAAAAGTGACCGTTAGGGTTTAGAAAGATCGGACTAGTCTGTGGTGGACACCGGACTAGTCCGGTGTGCTATGTGTAGCAAACCCTAAGTGTCCCGAAATATCGGACTAGTCCGGCTAGGAGCGGAATTGTCCGATTTCGCTTTTGGAAATCTTCGGACTAGTCCGATAGACATCGGACTTGTCTGGACAGTGACACCCTAGATGGTTATGAGGACAAGTCCGCACTTGGAGGACTTAGGTCAGAGAGTTTTTCAGACTAGTCCGTGCTAATATCACACTTGTCCGATTAACATCAGAAAGATATCGGACTAGTCCGGTGTGTGATCGGACTTGTCCAATTTTGTGTGACTTGTGAGGTGTTTTGAGGACTAGTCCGCACTGGGGAGGACTAGTCCGATTCTAGTCAGAGAAATATCGGACTAGTCTGATGGATATCGGACTTGTCTGATCTTGTGCAGAAAGGATATCGGACTAGTCTGGTGTCAGTCGGACTAGTCCGGTCCTGTATAAATTTGTGAAATGTGTTTGTTTATTTGTGATTGAGCTCTTGGGGTGTGTTTCCTTAACACACTCCACACACAATGATCTACTACTCTTGTTCCTTGAGCTCTTCTCCACATTGCTCCTCATTCTCCCTTCTTTTTGGCACTTTGCTTATTTTCACATTAAAACCTGTGCTCATCTAAAAAAAGTGGTTAGGATCTCATTTGCTTGTCATAAATCATCCAAAACCCACAAGGGATTCCTAGATGCACTTTCAGTGTCTCTCCAGTTCACCGGTTAGGTGTTGTCCTATTCGCCCACTGTAGATGGAAGCTCTTCAATCCAGTTGGATCCGTGCTTTTTTAAGCGTTCATATGTACGAGTCTTGAGTCCTTTTAAGATTTCTGCATTTGCTCTCTCGGTTTGGCCATTGCTTGCAGGGTGAGCTACTGATGCGTAGCTGACTTGAATGCCGAGGTCTTCGCAATATTCTTGGAATGCAACACTTGTAAATTAGGTTCCATTGTCAGTTATGACTTTGTTCGAAACTCCAAATCTTCATATTATGGACTTAAAGAACTTGATTGTTGATTTTTTGTTGATTATCACAACTAGAGTAGCTTCCGGCCACTTAGTGAACTTGTCGATGGCGACATACAGGAACCTGTAACCTCCGACGGCTTTTGGGAATGGTCCCAAGATGTTAATACCCCACACAGCGAATGACCATGTAGGAGGTACCATTTGCAGTGATTGAGCCGGTGTGTTAATTTGATTTTGCGTGGAACTGGCACGCTTCACATTGTTTCACCAACTCCACTGCGTCCTGGAGTGCTGTAGGACAGTCTAAGCCGTGCCGAAAGGCCTTACCGACCAACGTGCGAGAAGACACATGGTTCCCACACTCACCTCCATGGATTTCCGTGAGGAGCTCGGGGCCTTCTTCCCTTGCACTGCATCACATTAGGACGTCGTTGGCACCGCGCTAGTAGAGATCCCCTTCTATACCAACGTGTATCTTTTAGCCAATCTGACTATCCAGTCAGCGGATACACTGTCTTTAGGAAGGATGTTGTCTTCCAAGTAGCTCCGCATCTACGAGATCCATGCATCAGAGCTAACTTGAGCTTCTGAGTATTGCGTGCTAGGTTGCTCGGAGCTTCCGGCAGCACCTACTACCCTTGGTGGATGCCATGATAACAGGGCCATCGAGATCGCCAGCTTCGAGGTGCTGGTCTTGGCCCCTTCGTTCAGTTCGACGGACCGAGCTGTTGGTCTTGACAACCTCGGGACAGAAATTCATCTGGAGCCGGAGCTCCGGTGGAAGCCTTCGTTGAGAGTTCGTCAGCTTCAGCATTATGGAGATGCTGAACATGATGGAGATCCAAGACTTCAAAGTATTTCTGAAGCCTCTGGACTTCAAGGAGATATGCGGCTAGTTGGGGGTTGTTGCAGCAGCATTCACCTTCAAGGAGATCCGCCATGTTGTTGGTCACCTTGAAGTCAAGGTGAACCATGTATTTGACCTTCTCCCCGGTCGGAGCGAGGAGAAGGATTCCAGCTCCGACTCCCTGCTTCTGCACGAAACCGTCAAGTAGAGAGTCCAGTGAGGTTCGGTGAAGACCGGTACTGATGAGGACATCACTCCTATGGATATACACAACACTCCATTGAACATACAATGTGCAATCAATAAAATTCGCACACAACAATTAATTTCAGAGGTGAGCTTGTTCTTATATGTTTCCTTATATATTTTTGAGAATAGATTGCTAACTATTAATTTAATTGTGATTAGGATACATGTAATGATTTAAGGAGTAATTAGAGGAAGGTTTAGGGGCGTGGAGGACCAGATGATACTTTCAAAGAAGATGGAAACTGACCCCAACTTAAAATCGTGTCCAACTCAGAGTCCAAGAGTAGTATGCACTAAAATGGACGCTCAGGACGCATACAAACTCCTTTTTGGACATTCTACATATGCACGGAAAGGGGAGAGGATAGCCTTTCCAATGGCGCTGGTCCCATGTTAAAACACCTTTAGAGTCGACGGGAATCGTCGAAACAAAATCAAGTTCAGAATCTGTCAGGGTGCTGCGCCACCGTATTGGGCCATTGGGCCTTGTATCAAGTCTAAGTTCATTATTTTCGTATCTTAGGATTAGTTCATGACCCCAACACCCCCTTGGATGTCCTCCCACCTATATATACTCTATAGTAGCTGCCATAAACAATTGGGTTTTGCTTAGATTAATAATATCGCCGTTTATCGGTTTGTGAAACCCCAACTTCAAGATTTCAGATCGTGTCTTCTATGTTCTTGCTTGTGTTCTCGGTTGCACTTGAAGGTATTAGCCTTATTGGCAAGGTCAATTGTGTGTAGCACGATCGATAACCAATGGAGTGGTGGTGTAGTGATTGCAGGGGCTGTTCGTGTTCTACTCGAGAGCCTCGGATCATCAACATCGAGATCTCCACATCAATCGACTTATCCATTACCTTTCAGAAGATCGGGACTCACCTTTTTCTTATCAATTGGTATCAGATTTCTAGGTTGCCCATTAGGTAATTGATCTATCCATTACATTAGTTTTGTTTTCCATACCTAGAGTCCACAAAAAAGCCATAAAAAACTTGCAGTTTAGTAGATATGTTCATTACTTTGTCTAAACCACCATTGAGCCTTTGCAACTTTTGTTTTCAGTTTTGTTTTGTTGAGTTTGTGTCCATTGTTGAGTCATATTGCTGGTTTAGAAAATGTTTTTGGTCTTAGTTTGAGTTTTGCATTGTGTTGATTCATCCTTTTGAATCACATCATCACTTCTAGATTAGATTCATCTTTGTTCAGTTTAGTATTTTCATCATATCTTGCTCATATGAACTCGGATTTTGGTGTTCTTGTACTTCCTGGAAAGCTTAAGAAGTTCTTTATAATTTTTGTATTCACCAGTTTTCTAGAAAATAGAGTTATCAAGGTCGAAATTGCATTAGATCCGAATCTGTTATTGATCTAGAAATTCTGAACAGTCTGTATTTTGGGGGCAATATCTCCTACCGTTCTGATCCAAAATAGGTCTTCCATATACTGAAATTAAAGAGGGGAGATAGATATATAATCTTGCTGTTGAATGTTTTTAGATTTTAAACCTCTAAGTGTGCCTATTTGTCCTTGGATGATTGAGCAGAAAATTTGTGACAGACTCACGAGATATCTTTGATTGCTTTTCATTGTGTTCTTCTTTTGCAGCACATTCTGAAAAAAAAATTAAAAAATAAAAAGGCAAGTGCAAAACAAGATACAAAAGCCGCACAAAAAAAGGAGAAAAAAACAACAATAAAAACGGAAGTGCTTGCATTCTTTGTGTCATCTAGTTTTGTCTCATGTCTTGCTAGCTTGAACTACTAGGAACACATTTAGGCCAGCAACTTTGACAAGTACTTTGGACACTTATTCAACTTTACTATATAATTGCATTGTTGCTAATCCTTACTACATATAAAGTGCCATCCAAGCTACACCTTACTCTTGAGCAGAATCGGTACACCTTTGCAATCATCCCACGCTTCATTGGTTTCTTCATACCGACCACCGTTTACCACCTGCAGTGTCGGTAAGAACACTTGTAAGAGCATGGTAAGACGCTTGAGAGTGTGTGATCCTACTTCCACTTTGCCATTATCCTTTGTAGTTGATAGGGATAACATATTTTTTTGTTGTCTTCTGTTTGCTACTAACAATGTCAGGTAAAAGCAAGAATCATGCATTATATGCTGAGATGATTGACATGATGAAGATGACGATGGAGTTGCTCACTAAAAATCAAACATCAACCAAGGTTGCACATGAAGTTCAAACCACTTTTACAACTCCTTCAACAATAAGTAATTACATTCTCCCATCATTTCCTTCTTTTGATGGTCTTGGTTATGATGAATATATTGCTTGAGAAATAGAGTTGGATAAATTTTTTGGACAATATCATATGTGTGAGAGGAGAAAGATTATAAATGTTGCGAGTGCATTAGTAGATTGTGCATTAACTTGGTGGAACAACTTAAGTGATTTAGAGA
This sequence comes from Tuctoria greenei, assembly GCA_036927565.1. Classification (NCBI taxonomy): domain Eukaryota; kingdom Viridiplantae; phylum Streptophyta; class Magnoliopsida; order Poales; family Poaceae; genus Tuctoria; species Tuctoria greenei. Next base: position 30,304,689 of record JAYESD010000003.1, on the reverse strand, counting down.
AACCACGAACATGGAAAGATATGAAAATTCTTATGCGAGAAACTTTTGCCAATATATCTAATTGCAAAGATAAAATAAATGAACTTGAGAAGAATTTTCTTCTTGTACCTCCTCCTATGCCAAACGTTTTGCAGGACAACATAGAAAATAATATAGAGGATGCAAAAGAGAACGAGGCTTTCGACAACACTTGTGAAATTTTAGATGGATCAACTCATAATGCACTCGAAATCACTGCTGAAAATGGTAAGGCAAAACATTCTACAAATACAGAAGGTGAGGAGTTTTTGGATGTTTTGAATTTTTTCCACCAATCTTGCTATTTTCGAGGAGTAACTATTAGAATCGTTTATTTATACACCATTGTCACATGTTGATTTTCCTGCTAATCGTTGCGCTAAGAAAGAGTTGTGTGCTGATAACTCTATTATACCTATGCAAAAAAAAGTTAAGGTACTGGATGATTGTGTTTTGGATTCACCTACTTGTGCTAAAATTCATAATTTGATCACCGCTACTGCTAAAAATGGTGAGCTGAAATTGTTGTCTTCTCCAAATACTTTTGGTTATATCGAATTTGACACTCTTTGTGATCTAGATATTCTAGAGAGGAGAATGTTTTCCCAATCTGAATTGCCTTTGTTAAGTAGAAATATTTTTCATGCTATAGGCAACTATGAAGATAGTGGGGAATTTATGGTGCATAAAGTTTATATCTTCTCAAATGAGAAATCTCATTTTGTGCTGCAACAACATGGTGAAATGAATGAATGCACTAATACTAATAATTCTTTGTCAAGTTTTGCTAGTATTTTTGTCTTGCAGCAGAGACAACATATAATAGAGGAGCATTGTTTGCTGCGATTGTGCAATATGGACATCGCTCATTCTACCCCCAAAGCAAGCCTCTTTGCTGGACATAGGAGCAAGCCAAGGACGGCTTGTCAAAAAGAAGGGAAGAATGATGAGATCATGCACATTATCATTGCACAAATAAACATGACACAATGTTTATTTGTTTTGGATCCTGGCTCAAGTGAATGGTCATGCTTGTTTTATGGAGAACATCAATATAGTGCACTATATCGTCCACCACCTTGGCCTCCTCCTTTGATGCACATAAGAGGATTTGGTGGCGTTGCACATATGGACCCACACATGAGAGAAGATGAACTTGAGTCGAGGACGACTCCAATTCAGGAAGGGGAGGATGATGAGAACATCACTCCTATGGATATACACAACACTCTATTGAACATACAAGGTGCAATCAATAAAATTCGCACGAAATAATTAATTTCAGATGTGAGCTTGTTCTTATATGTTTCCTTATATATTTTTGAGAATAGATTGCTACCTAATAATTTAATTGTGATTAGGATACATGGAATAATTCAAGGAGTAATTATAGGAAGGTTTAGGGGCGTGGAGGACCAGAGGATACGTTCAAAGAAGATGGAAACCGACCCCAACTCAAAATCGTGTCCAACTCGGAGTCCGGGAGCAGTACGCACTAAAACGGACGCCCAAGACGCATACGAACTCCGTTTTGGACGTTCTACATATTCACGGAAAGGGGAGAGGATAGCCTTTCCAATGGCGCTGGTCCTATGTCAAAATTCCTTCAGAGTCGATAGGAATCGTCGAAACAAAATCGAGTTTAGAATCTGTTAGGGTGTTGCGCCACCGTATTGGGCCATTGGGCCTTGTATCAAGTCAAAGTCCATTATTTTCGTATCTTAGGGTTAGGTCACGACGCCAACACCCCCTTGGACATCCTTCCACCTATATATACTCTATAGTAGCCGCCATGAACAATTGGGTTTTGCTTAGATTAATAATATTGTCGTTTATCAGTTTGTGAAACCCCAACTTCGCGATTTCAGATCGTGTCTTCTATGTTCTTGCTTGTGTTCTCGGTTGCACTTGCAGGGATTAGCCATCTTGGCAAGGTCAATCGTGTGTAGCATGGTTGATAACCAACGGAGCGGTGGTGTAGTGATTGCAGGGGTTGTTCGTGTTCTACTCGAGATCCTCGGATTATCAACGTCGAGATCTCCACATCAATCGACTTATCCATTACCTTTCGAAAGATCGGTACTCATCCTTATTCTCTTATCAGGTACCTTGGGTTTCGGCTTCTGCTCACTAGGCCCCCCAGGATTTGATGGAGAGAGGGTCCACTCCGCCACAAAGTTAGCCAACGTCTGACTCTTGATTGCTTGTTGTGGTACAAATTCGAGATCGAACTCGGCCAGCTCCACTGCCCACTTTGCAATATTCCTAGTAGAATTGGGGTTATGTAATATTGATCACTGTGGATAAGAAGTTAACACTGATATCTTGTGGGCATAGAAGTAATGACGAAGCTTCCTTGAGGCAATAAGAACTGCATAAAACAACTGATGCACCTCGATGTATCTGGTCTTGGCATCATGGAGTACTTTACTGATGAAGTACACTAGGCATTGGAAGGTCCGAACTCTCTTAGAGGTGTCCAGATCTTCTTCTCCACCAACTCAGACCCTCCTAGAGGGGTCCAGACCTTCTTGTTGAGTTTCTCGGACCCTCATGGAGGGGTCCGGAACTTCTTCGTGTTCAACCCGGACACTCCCTGATGGGTTCGGATTTTCTTGAACAGCTGTTAAAACTCCCTCGAATGAGAGAGGTTGATCTTCTAGCACTTTGTCTTGTAGATCCATGTCTGGGGGCTGGGACCCAGACTCATCTTCAGGTAGCTCCGGACCCTCCCGGAGGGGTCTAATCTCCTGAACTGGATGTGGTTTAGGTCTTTCCGCGACCAGAACCATGCTTACAACTTCTATAGTAGCAGAAATGTAAAGCAGTAAAGGCTCACCAGGGTTCGGAGCTACCAGAATTGGTAGGGTGGTGAGGAGCTACTTCAGCTCTTGAAATGCCTTTTCTTCTTCTTCTTCAGACCAATGAAATGGTCCAGGCTTCCTCAAGAGTTTGAAGAAGGGTGGCGCCCGCTCTGCCAGTCTTGAGATGAACCGGCTAAATGTAGCTAGACATCCAGTTAACTTCTGGACGTCCTTGATGCGGGCTGGAGGTCGCATGTATTCTATAGCCTTGATCTTTGCCGGGATTGCTTCTATTCCTCGATGAGTCACCAAGAAATCAAGGAGTTTCCCAGAGCTAACCCCGAAGACACACTTGTTCAGGTTCAGCTTGGTGCGCGTGATGCGCAGCTTGTCGAAGACGGCTTGTAAATTGTCAAGGAGTGACTCCTTGTTCTTGATCTTCACAACGATGTCATCAACGTACACCTCCACTAAGTCTCTAATATGCTCTCCAAATGTTTTGTACATAGCTCTCACAAAGGTTGAAGCAACATTTTTGAGACTAAAGGGTATGGCAGTATAACAATATAATCTATCTACTGTTATGAAGGCATTATGCTCTTCATCTTCCTTAGACATTTGGATCTGATGATATCCAGAATATGCATCTAAGAAACACAATAGCCCGCACCCGGAGGTGGAGTCCACTATCTAATCTATCCTAGGTAGTGGAAATGGATCTTTTGGACATGCCTTATTTATGGTAGTGTAGTCGATACACATCTGAAGCTTCCCGCCAGCCTTGGGTACAACGACTGGGTTTGCCAGCCATTTTGGATGAAAAACTTCCTGGATGAAACCTGCTTCGAGCAACTTTTTGATCTCCTACCGGATGAAGTTTTGCCACTCGATAGATTGCTTCTGAGGCTTCTGGGGTACATGTGTGCATCAGGATAAATCTTGAGATTGTGCTCAATCACCTCCCTAGGGATCCCATGCATTTGTGACGGTTGCCAGACAAACACGTTAACATTAGTCCGGAGGAAAGTGGTGAAAGTGAGTTCCTATTTGTTGTTCAGACCTCTCGATATACGGGTGGTCTGAGCAGCATCAGAATCGATTTGGACGACTTTGACGGAACGTCGATGTCGCTGCTTGGTTGCACACGTGGTGCAGAGGTTGAGCCTCGATGACGAGAGCTCTAGGGTTGAGCATTGAGCTCTTTGCCGGATGCCTCCTCCTGTGCAGTTGCAAGCACATGGAGTTCTTCCAGTGCAGTGATCCCTATAGTACGGTCTTCGCGGATGCAGAGAATGCCAGATGGTGTTGGCCTCTTCAAACCAAGTAGCCATAATGAGCAGCTTCCGTGAACATGTGCAAGGCAGGCCTGCCCAAGATGGCATTGAAGGGTAAGCTGATATGAGCGACGTCAAAGACTAGCTTCTCACTCCTGTATTTCTCCCGAGTTCTGAAGGTCACCGGGAGCTTGATGGATCCGAGAGGGCTAATGGCCCCCGAACCTACTCCCGAGAAAGTACGTGAGGGATGAAGGTCCGAAGGTCGGAGCTGGAGCTTGACGAAGGCTTCAAAGCCCAGGAGGTTGAACCCCGCTCCTCCGTCCACCAAAACATGGTAGAGCTGATCATTGTTGATGGTAGGAGATACCATCAGTGGTAACTGGCTAGCTCCGATCATGTTTCTGGGGTAGTCCGTAGCATCGAAGGTGATGGGAAAGTCCATCCATTTCTGATGAGGTTCGACCCTAGCAGTAGGAGCTGCAGCGGCCATGTCTCGCCGCATTGCCTTGAGAACACAGCGAGAAGTGATGTCCCAGAAACCGCAATAAATGGTGTTCAGGGTCTTCCGACGCTCATTGTCAGAGATGTCAGAATCATCGTCTACTGTGTTGTAGACAACTTTCAATACCTTCTCGGGATCCTGAAAGCCTAGCTCCGCATCAGCCGTAGCTTCGTCAACTTTCTGTTTTCCTTCCCGTTGACGGAAAAGGAGCTTCTTCTCGGCGCTTGTTGTAGCGCTCGACAAGATTTTGAACCTCTCATCAGTCTTCCATACTTTGCTTGTCTGTCTTGTGGATCGGACACCACATCTTGGAACTACTGCCATCTTCCAAGGAAGGTCGAGGTTGTTTTTCGGGGCGTGGCCCCCGGCCACCCGGAGCTGTGGCAGCCACAGTAGTAGGTGCGTCGGCAGACCGCTTCTTCTTGACGTTGGACTTCTTATTCTTTTTGCCACCGCCGGAGGTAGTGGCTTTAGCTTTGGAAGGCTTTTTGTTAGCTTCTGAAGCTGGCTTTGAGTGCATTTCCCGGCCCTCTGCGGCCTGGGCGCATTTGTCAGCCAGGCTAAACAACTCCGTGACGCTGGTGACTTCTTTAGTCGCCACCTTCTCCAACATTTTCTTGTCTTGGACGCCCTGTCTGAATGCGACAATAACAAAAGCGTTCGAGATAGAAGGGATGGTATTGCTTACATGAGAAAACTGCTAGATAAAGGATTGCAACGATTCGATCGTTGTTTGCTTCACAGCAAACAAGTCCAGTTCAGTGTCGGGCCGAGTGTAAGAACTCCCGAAGTTGGCAGTGAACTATTGGCATAGTTCTGCCCAACTATTGATGGAGTTAGGTGGAAGTCTCATGAACCAGGACCTAGCAGTCCTAGTCAAAGACACCAGCAAGTAATTGGCCATCACGACCTCATTTCCCCCTGCTGCAAGTATAGCAGTGGTGTATATTTGAAGGAATTCAGCGGGTTTATGAGGCCAAAAATTCTGTGGCCAACGGGCCATGCGTAGGTGCATGGCCAAGGAAGAACAACCTCCCCCAACTCCCGCTGGAGCAGGGTTGTCCCGAGCTTCTCGCCTCTCGCGAGCACGCTCGATGTGGACACGGACGTCTTGTTGTTTGTAGCGGCGATCTAGTTCTGACCGCAGATCATGTGTCGAAAGTCTTGACATGGTATGGGTGCGATGCACCCTAGAAGGCAACAACGTCACCTGTTGAGATACAACACGCCTTCGGTGCTGTGACACGTGAGGACCAAGTCTTCTATATAAGGTCCTACGTTGAGTTGGTTCCTGCCCCGAAGGGGGAGGACCTTGGTCGCTGATTACATCGGCTGCGGCTGCAACTAGATGCTGCACATCACCGCGCCACTGCTCTATCGCACCTTGAGGTGCTCCGGGCACTGGTGAGCGCTCCAATAGAGTTCGCGCAGTAATTAGCGCGTTCTCTGGGTTGTTGTTTGTCGATGTTTTGACCGACACAAGTACCCCATCCTACTGTCCAACATTGTTTGCTGGAGCAGATGGTGGTGGTGGTGGTGCGATGCCTGCTAGGACAACAGTGCTCGCTGGTTGCTGCATGTTGGAAGGATTCCCTCCAATAGGTTGCACAACGGCATTGCCGTTGGATGATCCTGCAACAGAGTTCACCATCTTGTGATCTCAGGCGCCCCCTATCTGGCGCACCAAATGTCGAAGCGTATGAACGACACTTCCCCCGGTACTACTAAACTGTAGCCCACGGAGGTTCTTATATCTGTTTGGACGCGCGGAGATCTAGAACAAGATGATGACACAGATGATTTACGTGGTTCGGGCCGCCTGAGCGTAATACCCTATCCACAGGGTGTGTGTTGTTGTATTGGGGATTACAGTAGCGCTAGTGTGCGTATGAGCTTAGATGTCCATGTACCGTGCGGCACAATCCTTTTATTGTCTAAGGACTAGCCGTTACAACACTTGCCTGGCCCGACATGTGGTCCTGGCGTACTTAATAGCCTAATACACGGTCTACGAGTATTAAGTGTGATTAACAGTGTGATAACGTGCTTTAATGGCAGCTACCCCTATTAACAGCCCACTGATCGTGTGTCACTAATATAGCATTAATGACACGTAATCAGGTCTTGTAACTGTCGTTTGAATGTCCGTGTTGTTGGAGATCTGCCAATATCCTCGTTAGTGTAAGGTCCGGAGGATCCACATGTGGCAGCTCTGGAGCTTCCCCTCGTGGGGAGATAGGTTCGGAGCTGCTATACATGTGGCGGCATTGGAGCTCCCCTCTACTCGGGTTAGGTCAGCAGTCATTATACACGTGTCAATTGCGGAGCTTCCCCATGTTGGGAGTTCAACCCTGGCCTTTCATTACACGTGGCAACCCGGAGCTACCCATATGAGGGAAGCGGGTCCTGTGTTGTGTGACATGTGGGCCCTGAGGAAGCCTTCAACTCTGACAGGTGGAACTCTCTTGCACTTCATGCGGTATCATAGGGTACCCTGTACGCAGGGCACCGACATATATCCATGTCATCCTTGGTAGGCGCAAAAGGACTGGCAAAAATACTGGCGAAGATGACATGTGGAAAAAGCAAACGATTTTTTGGGAGCTACCGTATTGGAAAGACTTAGACGTCCGTCATTGATTGATGTGATGCATGCTGAGTAGAATGTGTGCGAGAGCCTACTCAGAACATCGCTTAACACGGATGGAAAAACTCGGGACCATGAACATGCACAAGCAGATCTAACAAAAATGGGAATTAGGCCTGAGTTGTGGATCGATGACTCGGTAAAAGGAACGGAACTACCCACATCATGCATCACCCTTTCAAAAAATGAAAAAAAAGAGTTTTGTGGGTTCTTGAAAAATGTGAAAGTACCATCCGGCTACTCGACGAACGTCTCAAGGCTTATTTCATTTCCAGATCTAAAAGTAGCTCCCGGTGTAAAGTCTCATGATGACCATGTATCGCATATGATTGCTGTTGGAATTCAGAATATCCTACCGGTCGATGTTCGGGAGGCTATAATGAACTTTTGCTTTTTCTTCAATGCAATTGGTCAAAAAGTACTATGTGAAGAAGATCTCGAGTGATTGGAGAAAAGGCACTATGAAACTTTATGCTTCCTCGAGATTTATTTTCCACCTGCCTTTTTTGACATAAGCGTCCATTTCATAACTCATCTTACTAAGGAGATAAAGCTACTTGGCCATGTGTTCCTTCACCAGATGTATGCTTACGAGAGATTCAACGACATACTGAAGTCCTTCGTTCGAAATCGAGCTTACCCTAATGGAAGCATGGTACAAGGATACTCTACAAAGGAAGCTGTGTAGTGGGCTCTAAACTACACTGACCTGAGTAACCCAATTGGTGTTCCCAAGTCTCGTCATGAGGGGAGGCTCACACGAAAAGGGACCATTGGGAAGAAGGCTATAACTCCAGATTCACATTTATTCTTTTGCGCTTATTTTCACGTGTTTCAACACATGTCCATTGTGTTAGAGTACCTCGATGAGCACAAGGAGGTGGTGCTTAGAGACAATCCTGGCCGAAATGAATCATGGTTAGCAAATGAACACAGAAGAAAATTCATTGGTTGGTTCTAGGATCGGATTTCTCACTCATCGGATACTCAAACATGTGAATACCTAAAAAAGTTGGCTCGTGGTCCTATATTCACAGTTATTACATATCAACGGTACGACATAAATGGATACACGTTCTACACCGTAGAACAAGATAAGAAAAGCACGTATCAGAATAGTGGTGTCCGTGTTGATACTTATAATGCTGCGGGCCAAGACAGAGAAATGTACTATGGTCAAATACAAGAGATCTGGGAGCTCGACTTTCAAGGATTGAAGATTTCTCTTTTCCGTTGCAACTGGGTTGATAGAATCAAAGGTGTTGTGCAAGACAAGTACGGTTTCACTAGCGTTGATCTTAACCGTCAAGGATATAAGTGGGAGCCTTTCGTGTTAGTAGAACATGTTGCTCAAGTGTTCTATGTTCCAGACACAACAAATAAAAGACTTAAGGTGGTTATACATGGAAAATGACGAATCGTCGAAGTCAAGAATGCCATCGATGAGGAAGAGTTTGACCAATTTGATGAGATTCCTCCTTTTGTCACCTCGATGATCAATCTAAGAATACCATCGGCCAACGAACTTCCTTACTTGCAGAATGGTCACCATGAAAAAGTTAAGAACTTCAAAAAAACCAAGACCACAACGTAAAGTACCAAATTGATTGTATGTAAATATGTTCAAATATGTGAAAATATAGTCAATTGAGTGTAAAATGGACTTCCATTTGGATATTTGTGTGATATATGCTCAAATGTGTGAAAATATTCTATGTTCTCTGTTTCTAATGGAGAAGTACGGATACCTTGTGTTCTGTTTCTTGAGGAAGCAGTACCAAAATATAGCACTTGCTTTGTCCTGAAAAATTGGGAAACTTACGCGAGACGCGCCTCACAAAGGCGCGTCTGTCAGGCAAGAAAACGTGAGACGCTTTTTCAAAAAACGCGTCTCCGATTTAGACCCTTGACGCACCTCACGAAGACGCGTCTGTCAGGTAAGTTAATGTGCTCTACCTACGAAAGTGATGCGAGACGCGCCTCATGAAGACGCGTCTGCCAGGCAAGATAATGTGAGACGCGTTTGCAAAAAGTGCATCTCCAATTTAGACCTTCTCTGCCTACGAAAGTGATGCGAGACGCGCCTCATGAAGACGCGTCTGCTAGGCAAGATAATGTGAGACGCGTTTCCAAAAAGTGCGTCTCCAATTTAGAACCTTGCTATTTGTCCCACCTCGGTGCTCCAAGCGCATTGCAACGAGCATATAAGGCGTGGCGTTGCAACGTTTGCGTGAAGTTCTGCGTGGACGGTCCCTGACAGGGACGGTCCACGCGGAACTTCTCTTTTGTTATTTAGTTTTGTCACGGTCCCACATGTCATTGACAATGAGGTCGAAGTGCTTCGAATTCTATGTGAATGGCATTACGGCAACGAACGCACATTAATTCAAAAGGAAAGAGACGCTCTTTCCAAAAGAAAGACACGCTTACCGGTGGCTCTTCTGAGGCGTGTTTGCAATAGTTGCCCTTAGGTACTTTTACCTCTCTCACACGCTCTTTTCGCAACACTTAGCACAACTTTTCACTTTTCGCGCGCATTGAGCACTTCTCGCCCTAGAAACCGTCGCAGCGTTGTCTCCTTCCCTTGAGCATGCCGCTGCATCGGTCCGCTTCCCCAGAGCTCGTCGCCGCCTTGACACTGCCCTAAGGAACTTTTAGCTCTTTCGCACGCTTCCTTTGCAACACTTAGCACAACATTTCACTTTTCGCGCACGTTGATCACTTCTCGCCCTAGAAACCACCGTCGCGTCGTCCCCTTCCCCTGAGCACGCCGTCGCGTTGATCCACTTCCCTGGAGCTTGTCACCGCCTTGGCAGGTACTTTTAGCTCTTTCGCATGCTCTCTTCGCAACACTTAGCACAACTTTTTACATTTCTCGCGCACGCTGATCACTTCTCGTCCTAGAAACCGCTGCCGCGTCATCCCCTTCCCCGGAGCATGCCGCCGCGTCGTCCCCTTCCCCAGAGAACGCCGCCGCATCGGTCCGCTTCCCCGGAGCTCATCGCCGCCTTGATACTGCCTTCTTGATCATTGTCGCGCTGCCGCTGTCGACCCTCGACTCCCCGTTGACCAGCTTGGCACTGCCCTAATAAGGTTTGCTCGGGCTTGGTTCGAGTAGAAATTGCGCTTTGGTACAAATGCCATGATAGAATTTGCTCCCTTATGTGAATGTTTTGCGAATGTGACTAAAATTTGATAATGTTTTACAGGATTTTAGTGTTTTTTGTGAATTTTAAGATGTCTCAGTTGGAGCATCAGCAGCATACTGAAGAGGAGGCCCATCAGCAGATCAGCAGCAGACACATGAATACGATGCATATGCCTCTGGTAACACAAGAAAGAAAAGGTCGCGGACGACGTGGCTGACAGACGTTGTGACTGTTGATGAGTCCAATGATGAAGGCGTACCTCTGGACCATGATGTGAATACAAGACTTTCCATAATTTATGGTCTAGCTGCTCGGGAAAGGGTGCCACTAAACCTGCAGAGATTCAATCGCTTGAACAAAAATGAAAAGGATGAACTCTTTGAATGCTCTATCCAACCATATGTTCAATATCCGGAACATATGAAATAGAAAGGGAAGAAGCTAGCTATGAAGATGATCTCTCATGCATGGAGGACCTACAAACTAAGTTTCATGAGTTTGGGAAGAATCGTGAAACCCCCTTCCATAAGTATCCACATGTGTTAGAAGAGGACTGGACGAGATTTGTTGAAACGTGTGAATCACAGGAATTAACCAAGAGGAGTGAACATATGAAGTGGCTCGGATCGCAGAATGAGCTTGACCACCACCTCGACAACACCAGTTATGCCGATAAAAAAAAGGATTTGGGAAGAACATGATTCAGCATTGGTCGAGCTAGGTTATCAGAATCCATACGATAGTTTTAGTGGACGGTTGAAACCATTTATGCGTGCTCATTCGCAGCTGTCTGACTCAAGCAGTATCATCTTCTACAGCTCGAGCACTGCAAATGTTGCTCAAAGAGCCTGGAACCTGAGCAACGAAGAGGAAAATGGTGAGAGGAAAAATGATATCCTAACCAAGGCCCTGCAAAGGCCGGAGCAACGAGGGCATGTTCGTGGTGTTTCCAGTAAGTTGACCTGGAGGGAGGGTTTACCAGAACCCAAAACTACTTATCGGAAGCAGAAAACGGCCTCACACTCACAAGTTGACGTCGAGGAGCTAAAACACAGCTAAGAAGGAAGCTCCTAGGAGATGTTAAGCAAATGCTGGAGGGAGCAGGTATACCGATCCCTAACGCTTTATTCAATGATGACGAGCGTAGGAGCAACTTTGCTTCTATAGCAGCTGGGGGTGGACAACCACAGGAGGATTTTCAGGCACCAGCTTTTGGACCTTCAATTGAGCCAAACAAGATAGATAACTTGGCTCAGCCAACAACATGCAACCTTCTGCTAATTGTCGGAGGAATCGCTCAAATGGAGGTCGGGAGAGGGCTAGTGTATCCCGATAATACCATGCTTGACAACATTCAGGTGGACACAACATCCTATGTTGTGGTCAAGGTGGACATGATGCAGTTACTAGAAGGGTTCAGTGGAGATGGAGCCTTATTGTTGTTGACCCAGCAGCAGCAGCAGCTTCCGCGTCGACTGCTTCAATGTCTCCTGAGTCACGTCTATTTCTGCATCCAAATCCAGAACAGATGGAGCTTTCTCCAATTCCAGAGCTATTGTTGCCTCCAGTTATAGAGAAGCAGCAGAAGTCTACAATTGGAGAGCAGTTGCCTCTAGTTATAGAGAACCCGCATATGTCTCCAACTGTAGAGCTGCCGCAGAACTCTCCACTTGAAGAGCAGCCGCGTCGGTCTCCACCTCGCACTCAAAGTGCCCTGCACCCTACACCTGATCAGCCGCTGGCAAAGCATGCCCACAAAAAGGGTGTGCCACAACAGCGAGTATCAACGAAGGAAGGTTGGAAGAAACCAGTAAAACAGTTGGAACCTAACCCGAGGGTGCCAAAAGCTCTAACGCATGCAAACCCGAAGTATGAAATGGGAAAGCCGATGTTAACTACAACCACACTTAAACAAGTTCCTAAACCTTGTGTTCAGCTTCATTAATACTACATGGAAAATTGCAATAAGTGTGATACCATACTAGTGTCATTGAAGGATAAACACTTTCTCTCGGATGATGGCGCTTTTGTCATCGCATGATCCGATCTCTACGACCTTTTCAACCTAGACGCGTTGGATATCTCCCTAATACGCTGCTTCGCATTGTAAGTCTCCTCAAAAACTAGGTTCTTCAATACATACTCAATAAAAGTGTTATATGTGACAAAATTGGCATTTTGCATGTAGGCACCAGCAACAACATGCTCGCCATAACACGCGAAACGTGTCTGCTGCATATCTTGACCTACAAAATACCAGCACTTCTGCAAAGGTCGAGCGGCAGAAAAGAGGTTATTCAATATTTGGTGAAGGCAATGAAACAGTACTGTGATAAGGACCCCCAAGTCATACCGTTCAACACGGGTAACCATTGGGTTACCATAGCAATATCTATACGGTACGACCAGGTCTGGTACTGTGACTCCTCAAGGCCAACAGATGAAAAAACTGGCCAGTGAAAGACCCAGTCATGGAATGATATCTCTTCTGTTATTGACGAGTAAGTTCCTTCTTCACTTTAGTTTTCTTGCACGATAATTTTACATTAACTGTGAATTTTTTTGTTTAGGGCTTTTGTGCAAGTAAAAGGAAAACATCGACATCTAACATATCATACTGCATTCGACGTCCAACAACAAGCTCCGAGCAACACGTGCGGCTTCCACGTCTGCTTAGACATGGCTTTATTTGGAGAGCAACCTAATTGCAATGTACGTGTAAGTGCATTTATTTTACTTTATTACTAATCTTTTGCTAAATCTCATTTTATCGTGTGGCAGGACTACAGACCCGCCTTTAAGAACGTTGAAGGTCGTAGCATTGAGCATGTTAGAGATGTCCTATGCAGGTCCATCGTTTATGAAATAATTAATTCTAACGGAGAATTTCATTACCCACTAGATGATTAGGTGACTTATTATTTGTGTGATTTAGTTACATGTAGCTGAATGAACAGGAGAATTCTGTGTAAATAGTTACTTGATAACCACGATTTACACTTGTTAATATTTGATTGGTCAATGTGTGTACACTTTGTTAATATTTGATTAGTTACATGTTAAGATGGATGAATAGGAGACATTTGGCTACATGTGTTTCTATATGTGTATGTTGCTGACACAGGCAATGCGGCTGTCAAATCCTGGCTAGCTCTAGCATGCAGCTGGGAACTAGCATAATCAGGGGCGGGGGCACCTAATAGGAGACGTGCGTCTAGCAGAGAGCGTCTCCTGTGAGTGCCGCACTAAAGTTACCTGTAAATAATCTGTGATGCGCTGTAACAGAGATTATCTTGGATTACCTAAATAAAGGAGACAAGCTTTTTAATAGCTCGTCTCAGATCAGTAAATGAATGTGCGACGGGTTGTAATAAAGAGCATCTCAGATCAATCAATATATCTGCGACGCGCTTCATAAGAGTGTGTCTCTCATTCAGAATGATGGGCGACGCGCACCATGCGTGTCTCTAATGACCTCGCAAAGCCCGTCTGTTATGATCGAAGGGAGACACACTACTTTTGAGCGTGTCACACACCTAGTATGATCCGCGACGAGCCTTGCCGCCCGTCTCTGATGACAACGTAATGCGAGACGCGACGACGGAGACGCACAATTTGTTCGTCTCCCTTCTTCGTTCGGGCGTGTCACGTATGAGCCTTTCTTACATAGTGACCGTTTCTTCTCTCTTCTTCTTCTCTTCTCTTCTCTTCTCTTCTCTCTGCTCCAAACTTAACATAAATAGGATGTGTAAAGTTACTTAGCTCGCTTATACCATCTTAATTATTATACTTGCTTTAGAACCTGGGTAGTATCAGTAGTATTGAATGCTCGTTACAAATTCCGTTTGAATTTATTGACATGATCAGAACCAATAAAGGAAGGTGATCATTGATATAATTTTACTTATGTTTCCAAGCTTCATAATCTTGCAAAATGTGCCTGTCCCATTTAATATATGAGACTGTTCTCATCAATTCACAACCCTATATGGTTTATGGTCTAAGTACATGCATGCGGCTGATTTACGCTAATGCAATTTTCAGTTTTAAAAAGCAAGGATTTGCCAAACTAGTGTATCTCTCCCAAATATGGTTTGCTATCGAAACTCAAATAAGAACTGAGTCAACTATGAGTCAATCTAACTATTTGTAATTTGCACTAAGAATGAACAAGTATATGATTTAGCAGGGAGGAGGGGGTTGATCATCTTCTCTACTTCTTCTCCCTCTTCCTTTTGTTGTTCCATGCAAAAATTGAAGGTGAACTCTCGTTTTCACAGAGAAGAGTTGCATGTCTTCATATCAAGAAAAAAAATGATCGCTGACCTGGCTTAGACAAAAGGCGAATCCACTTTTTAGCGGTCGTTGCAAGTGCCAAGGTGAACTCTCGTGATGGTGTAGCTGGTAGGGGGCCCCGTTTTTATGCTTAGAACAACTTGTGCAAGATTAATTTCTCTCTAACAACAATTAATTTCTCTCTAACAACAATTATACACTTGTTGTCGTTTATGCTTTGAACAAAATGTACTTAGCGGGTTTAAGGACCCAAAATGTGTTTGACTACGAGCTCTAGCTAGACAAAAAGTAGATCCATGCGACTTATGACTACGGCTAACTCATACTAGAAATGCATGCGCTACATGAAAATTATCTTATTGACCCGCCATACATTACACGAAACAGCTGCATTTACGACGGCCAAAACAACAAACCGTCGTAAATAACGTAAATTACGGCGGCCGCCTTCGACCGTCGTAAATAAGAGAGTTATTTACGATGGCCTCCTTTGACTGTCATAAATAAGACTGTTATTTACGACGGTATCCCTAACACTTTACTTACGTTGGTCTATGATTTGACCGTCGTAAATTATGATGTCATCGTATACTAAGGGTTTTAACTCAGCCCATCGAGCCCGACTCTCTTCACTTGCTCACCACCGCCTCCCTCGCTTCAACAGACACCGCCTACGCGCGCCGCCGTCGTCGCTCACGCCACCTATGCTCGTCGACGGGAAGGTGCAGCCCCATCCTCCCTCCTCTCCCTTGGGCGCCCCCTCCTCCCTCGGCCCCCTCGCCCCGTGCCTCGCTGGCTCCCCATGTGTCGTGCAATCACAACACCACGTCGCCTGCGCTCTCCCTCGCCGCCTTGGCTGCCCCCCTACCCCTCACCGCCTTGACCGCCGCCCCTTGCCGCCCTTGCCGCTCACCCCTTGCCGCAATGGCCACTGGCGCCCACCTCGTGGCCATGCTTTTTCCACATTTAGTTAATTATGTATAAATTAGATTAGTTAGTTAGTTAAGTAGTTTAAATTGCTTAACTAGATTAATTAGTTCTCTTAAGTAGATTAGTTAGTTAAGTATTTAATTTTGCTTAGTGTTCCTAAGTAGTTATGTTAGTTAATTAGTTTAATTTTGCTTAGTGTTCTTAATTAGCTTAGTTAGTTTCCTTAAGTAGATTAGTTAGTTAAGTAGTTTAATTTTTCTTAGTGTTCTTAAGCAATTTTGTTAGTTAATTACTTTAATTTTTCTTAGTGTTCTTAAGTAGTTTTGCTAGTCGTTAATTAGTTTAATTTTGTCACTACTTCTGTTTAGTTATATTAGTTTTATTAATTTGTTTAAGGTTCATGTTAATTAGTTTAGTTTAGTTCTATATTATTTGTTTAATGTATATGTTAATTAGTATAGTTTAGTTTATTTGTATTTCATTTGTTTATTTTTTATGTTAATTTGTTTAGGTTAGATGTATATTAGTTTAATTTCTTGAACAATGTATATGTTTTTTTAATATGTTGAATTCCGTGTGAATATATATATATATATATATATATATATATATATATATATATATATATATATATCGGTGTTTGGATCCGGCATATCTCCCGATACTACCTCTGGTAGATCGAGGAGTTGTAGTTCGGTAATGGGCACGCAGAGATTCAAGAAGGTGAAAGACATGTGTACACAAAGATTTACGTAGTTCGAGCCGCTTGAGCGTAATACCCTACTCCACGGGGTGTGTTGGTGATGTATTAAGCCTGTGAGTCTAGAAGAAGCTCCAGAAGAAGAAGCTCGTCTAGCTCAGAGTGTTCAGTAGTGGTTTTGAATCGTCCCTTGTGTATCATTGACCAGTCCTTTTATAGTACAAGGACTGGTCGTTATGATGTTAGCCTGGCCCAATAGGTGGCCCCGGCTGTTACACATGCTTGATACATAATAAATGGGGTTAATTACCTTTAATAGCCTAGTAATGGGCCTTAATTGTGCCGTTACCAGTATTAAGGGTCATCCGATCGTGTGTCATTAATATGGTATTAATGAAACTTAATCGGGTCTTGAAGTCTTTGATTACTCCTTGAAGGTCTGGAGCCTTTGGGGGATCCACCAGTCTGATTGTTGAAGTTGAAGGTCTAGTGGTTGCCACGTGGCAGCTCCGGAGCTCACCGTCGTGGACGGGTAGGTCCGGTGCTGTTGGAAATGTGTCAGTACTAGAGCTTCCCTCGGTCCGGGGTTAGGTCTGGGGGTGCCATATTGGTATACCGGCCGGCGCTTCCCATGTGTGGGTGATAGCACCGGTCTTATGATACACGTGGCGGCCCTGGGACTAACCATGTTGGGGAAGCAGGTCCGGTTACGCCTGACATGTGGGGCCTTCGGAGGTCTTCAAATCTGGTAGATGGAGTTTCCTTGTGATCTTTGCAATCCCGAGGGGTATCCGGTACGGAGGGAACCGACAGTGGCCCCCTGGACTCACCTCCGGGAGAGACCTTTTTGGTTGAGGTCATTTCGCCGGAAGTGGGTTCATTCTTCGGTTTCTGAGTCGTGTCTTCAAGGGTCTTTGGTTGTGCCATTGGCGGTAGTTCGCAGTTAAACTTCTGCCGCATGGCGTATCTTGAAGGCGGCAGGTGATGTCTCAGTGTGCGGATCTCACGCAATTGAAGGTCGCCGGTTCCCGATACAAAAATTGTATCGGTTCCGCGCGCCCTGTTAGGCCGCCGACTTCGGGTTTCCCACCTTTCATGATGACAACCGTTCGCTTGGGGTAAGAACCTCGGCTTGATCGTCAGGGTGGACTTGGGCCCCCTTGTCATTGGCAGGGTGAAAATTTTGACTGGTATCGTTGACTCCCCTACGGTTTCCATCCAGGCGTTGCGGGGGCTTACTTAAGAAGGAAAGCACGCACCGTTTGGGGTTCTTTACGCCTTTCAATCGATCTTGCGCTCAAACCTTCCAAACTTTTGCTTGCCTTTCCTCTCCTGCCTCGCTGTGCTGCAATGGAGTTGGGTCTCCGCCAGAGCTGACTGAAGACTGATGACGATTTGAAGAAGGTCTGGGCCCTCATGGGATGGTCCCCTGACTTCTTCAACCACCTGGTCTGCGCCGGCAAGCTTCCGTTTGAGAAGGAACACGCCGGCGACATGGTTTACTTCTCCGCGTACGCCATGGTGGGACTGATCCCACCTTTCTCCTCCTTCTTCTTGATGCTGCTAGACTTCTATGGTCTGCAGCTTTACCACCTTGGCCCCCACTCCATTCTTCTGGTGTCCATATTTGTCCACTTCTGTGAGATGTGGGTGGGCATTCCCCCCTGCATTGAGCTCTTCCGCACCTTCTTCACTGTCCAAACCACAGGTCAGAGCGACGAGTACCTTGGCTTCTACTATTTTGTGAAGCGCAAGAAGTGCCCGTACAAGTACTTGCGATTGTTCCCTTCTGGGAAGTGGGACGACTGGAAGAAGGATTGGATTGTAATCTGGGTGGAGGAGCACGAGAAGCTGGAACTGCCAGAAGGCCTCCCCAACATCGACACTGCAGTTTGGAGTGAAGCTCCGGTGCTGTCGGATGCCTTCGATCCTGCTCTGACCAGGATCCGCCTGTGTGTGGAAGGAGGGGTGACTCCCCAGGTAGTGTTTTGCAACTTCCTGACCAACAGGTGGGCTCCGTTGAAGAGGAGGGAGAAGTTGGCTTGGGCTCTCAATAGTGTGCTGGACGATGACCGGATCGAGACCGGTTTGAAGTCTAGCATGGAGGGTGCAACTTTGGAGTTCCACATGAAGAAATTCCAGCACAGCATCGACGTCGAGGGCGACGACTTGGCTCCGCCGCCGGCTTTCCTCCCACTGAACATGGATGCAGCATTCAGTAGGGAGCTCCGGCGGACGATGCCGGTGCTTGACGACCTTGGTGTCGTTGAGAGGCGCTCGACCACCGGTTGGCGATCTCCGAAGCTCCGGAAGGTGCCTCCATCCCCGCCTCTAAGCCAATAACCGAAGTCGTCAGCACGGGCAAGGAATTGGCCGAGCCCTCGAGCCGTAAGAGGAAGCATGCCGATAGGAGGGCCAGGCATACTTCTTCCGCGGCGTCTCCTTCTCCCCGGAGGGGAAGGTCTACAACGACGGCGTCTACTCCAGTTGCGGCATCTTCTCGGGGTGCTAGCTCCAGCCAAGTGACTCCGGTCCGAGGGCCAGCTGAGGGCTCCGAGTCCGGAGGTCCTTCCCGGTCGAGGGGGGCCTCGACCAGAGCAACGCCGACAGCAGCAGCAAGCTCCAGGGGGCCCTCCGGGACTACCACGCCAGTGTCGGCTGGGGCCAGTCCGAACCATCCAGAGAAGAGGTTCCGCGGAAACTAGTGCGGAAGCCTTTCGAGGTAATTTTTGATTTTTTACCTCAGTCAGTTGTTTTATTGTTAACTGTATTTTGAGTCTCTTCATCCTTCATCCACGGCGTGCCCAAGAAAAGGCCTGAAGCTCCAGTCCCTGCAGCAGCGGTTGAGGCTGTGCAGGCTGAAGCTCCGGCTCTGATTCCAGCGCCGCCCCAAGAGGTGGTTGAGGCTGCGGCAGCCCCAGCGCCGGCTGTCGTGGTTTTAGACGACTCATCCCCAGAAGCTCTCGTGGTAGCGCCGGACCACGGGACTAAAGATGTACCAGCAGCGCGAGCCTCGGAGGTTGAAGCTCCGGGCTTAGATGCTGTGATGTTGGATGCTCCAGCCGCAGAGCCGGAGGAAGCTGCGATTCCGGCCCTAGAACCGGATGTTGTTGAAGCCTCGGCAGTCAAGCCGGTGGCTGAAGAAGTCCCGACAGTAGAGCCAGGTGTTGATGAAGCTCCAGCACTTGTACCGGTTGTCGAGGAAGCTCCGGCGATAGAGCCGGTTGCTGCAGAAGTTCCGGCTGCAGAGCCGGCCGTTGAAGAGGTTCAGGCGTCTGAACCAGCTATTGCGGAGGCGTCGGTGCCTGATCCTATGGCGGTCGAAGCGCCAGCGCTAGAGCCTTTGTCGATTGAAGTGCCGGCACCTGAGCCAACGGCAGAGGAGGCGCCTGCGCCGGAGCTAGAAGTAGCTTCTACTCTGACCGGACCTTCGACACCCGCTCTGGAAGCGGTGATCCCGGAGGTGCCCGCTACTGAGCCAGAGTGCCGTGATGCAGCTACTGGCCCCCCGCCGGAGGGGCCAATTGTTGATGACCTGGTGGCTGGGCCTTCGGAACCAATTCCGGAGGTCGGAACTTCTGTTGCAAGCACCTCCTCGGCGGCGGTCGAGGCTATCCCAGAGGACGGCCCTAGTGCCATGGAAGCTCAGGGTACCGCTCTTGTAGAGTGGGACCCAATTTTTGTTGCTGAAGATCCGCTGGAGCCAGCGGAGAGGACCCTAGCAGGTCCAGACCTGATCCCCCTATCGTAGTCCATCGACAACGCCTGCTCCAATCTTCGCCAGGTGCAGCTGGCCTTCTACCACGATAGCAAAGCCCTCGAGGAGGAGCGCCAAACTCTTAGGAGGTGGCGCAACCAACTGCATTTCGAGACCAAGCTGGTGTAGTCGAAGCTGGCTGATGACACGGAGTGGGTACAAAGGGAGAAGGTCCGCCTGGAGTACTGGGAAAAGTTGTTGGATGAGAGGGAAAGCATGACGCAGACCCTTGACAACCAGTCCCGGGCCATCTATGAGCAGGCCAAGGCTATAAATAGCATGGCGGATGATCTCCAGGAAAGGCTCACCGCCATCCACGATAGTCTCATCAAGTGCCGGGAGGCTCTTGAAGCGCGGGAAAGACGGCTTGAAGATGATGAGCAGAAATTCCTGGAGCTGCGAGACGACCTCGTGAAGAGGGAGGAGGAGCTTGTCCAAAAGACAGCTCTTGCTGACAAGAGCCTTGAAGAACACACCAAGAAATTGGATGAGCATTGCAAGGAGGAGGAGAAGAAGTCCTGGGAGCGAGGGCAGGAACTCTACAAGCAGGAGAATGCCATTGCCGCCCGGGAGAAGAAAGTGCGGGGCCGGGAGAGAGATATGGTCAACCGCTAGAATGAGATCCACCTCCGGGAGGAAGAGCTCAACAAGCTCGAAAGGTAAGTTGCTGAAACGATTCAGCAGAATGCCAAAGAGGTGGAACATCTTGCTCGGGAGAGCTCGGAGCTGGCGGCGGCCAAAAGATCCTTGGCGGAGATGCGTGGTGCAAGAGCTGCGGAGTCCCAACAAGTTTGGGACTTCCTGGGCAAGGCCAACGACGCGCTGACGCCAATGGGCTTCATTCCCTTGCGTCCGGATGATCCGAAGCTGAAGCTGGACCAGGCATTAGAGGCGTTGGGTTCAGCAGGCAACAAACTCTCCAAGGTGGGCGATGTCATTGCAGACCAATTGGAAACGGAGGGTCAGTCCCTGGCAAAGAACATCGCAGAGTTTGTGCTGACGTGCTACACCAGCCGGGACCCTCAATTCCCTCTGGACCCGGTGCTTGAAGGTCCCATCGAAGGAGAGGGTGAAGCTGCCCGAGCCAACGTGTCGGAGGTGGCCCAGAAGGTTGCCCAGTTCTTCCATAGGGTCTAGGATCGTCTCCCGGTAGCTCCCGCTTGTACTCTCTCTTCTTCTTCTCCAATTTTGTAATCTCTTGTCTCCAGATGAATGAAATCCAAATTTTTGTGAATTCGAATTTCATTTTTTGTCTTCAACACCTTTGTCTCGTTTGGCCCCCTGGTAGATGTACACAATTTGATTGTGAACATGTACCAAGAGGATGTAACAGTTGTTGAAGACTTGCGCGCTTCAAACTTGTAGAATGGTTGTCCGAAGTCTTTGATAGTGTAGGCCCCCTGAGGCTGTCGGAGCTTAGTGGCTCCATCATTTACCATCGCCGAAGCTTAGTAGCTCGGGAGCATCGATGGTTAGTACTCTGGGGTGTCGGAGCTTTGGCAGCTCTGACAGTGACCTCTGTCAACACATGTTGTGTCAACGTTAGACTCCACTTTAGAGTCTTTCCACCATCTTCACATTGACGACTTGCCTCCTAGCTTTACCGGAACTGAGTAGCTCCAGAGATGCTCGATGTCAATGTTTGAACATTGACCACAAGCCGCCTAGAGGATGTCGGAGCTTATTTCTTTTTCCTGCACACCGAAGTCAAGAAAAACAGTAAAATCCGTTTCCTATCTATAACTTCATTGCGGCTTACTGTTCTCGAGAAAGTTTTAGGCCGAACACAATTCTAAATACAATCAAGAGCGCTGTCTAGCTTCCTTCAGGTTCGATCGTTTCTGGACATGCCTTACTTCGGCCTGCCGGGGTGTAGGTAGAGTGGCGTACTTAGGGTGCAGGACTAGGCTAAGTCGATAGCACCCGAGCCTAGATTGGCTTGGCGACATTCAGACAAGTAGGCCATCAACAATGCATGAACCCAGAAGGATAGACAATGCAACTCAAATTGTACATGAACTGGTCGAGCTAAAGTTTCTTAAGAACTGCACAACTTTGTTATAGACAAGAAAGAGAAAAATAAAAAATATTGAGCCTGTACAAAGTAAATGCACGTGGAGACTATTTTCACATAATGATGTCTTTCATTATAGGTCCGTGGTTCAGGGGAAACAAGTACACTCTTAGGGTACGGAACTAGGCTAAGTGTGTTTCGTTTCTCGTTTGACCCAAGGTAGCTAGCTACACTTTTAGTTTTGAGACTGTGACAAGTGTTGCATGGGCGTTGCGGACCTAGCAGGGTAGGTCCGACTGCCCTCCCGGAGGAGCTACCCGACTCTGTACAATGACTCTATAACATACACCACATGTAATTACATACTCACCTCCGTGATACTAAGCGTACAACTTACGGAGGTGCTCAATGTTCCAAGGATTTGGGAGAGGTGTCCCATCCTCGGTTGCCAAGCGAACACATCTGGGACGAGATACTTTGATCACTCGGAAGGGTCCTTCCCAACTGGGGGAGAGTTTGTTTAACCCTTCTCTGTATTGTATTCTCTGTAGCACCAGATCGCCTTCCTCGAGCTGTCGGCTGTGAACATGCCGTTGGTGATAGCGCCGGAGAGCTTGGCGGTATCGGGCATTCCGAATAGCTACTCGGCACCTTCCCTCTTCAAGGAGGTCAAGGTCTTCACGCCGAAACTGGTCCTACGTGGCTTCGTCAGAGGTTCGGACCCAGAGCGACCCCAAGGTGATTTCCGGAGGAAGGACTGCTTCAGCTCCGTACACCAGGAAGAAGGGTGTCTCTCCAGTTGACCAGTTTGGAGTTGTCCTGTTGGCCCATAGAGTGGGCGAAAGCTCTTCAATCCAGTTGGCTCCATGTTTTTTCAGGCACTCATATGTGCGCGTCTTGTGTCCTTTCAGGATTTCTGCATTTGCCCTCTCGGCTTGGCCATTGCTTGCCGGATGCACTACGGAGGCGTAGCTGACTTGGATGTCGAGGTCTTCGCAGTATCCCTGAAAAGCAGAGCTTGTGAATTGAGTCCCATTATTTGTTATGATTTTGTTCAGGACTCCAAATCTGCATACAATGGACTGCAAGAAGTTGATAGCTAACTGCTTGTTGATTGTCACAACTGGAGTTGCTTCCGGCCATTTGGTGAACTTGTCAATGGCAACATACAGGAACTTGTAAACTCCGACGGCTCTTGGGAAAGGTCCTAAGATGTCCATCCCCCACACAGCGAAAGGCCATGTAGGAGATATCATTTGTAGAGGCTGAGCCGATGTGTGAATTTGCTTTGCATGGAACTGGCATGCTTTGCATTTCTTCACCAGCTCAGTTGCATCCTAGAGCGCTGTAGGCCAGTATAAGCCATGTCGAAAGGCTTTACCGACCAGCGTGCGGGAAGACACGTGGTTCCCACACTCGCCTCCATGGATTTCTGCGAGGAGCTCGCATCCTTCTTCCCTTGTGATGCACCGCATTAGGATGCTGTTGGCACCGTGCCAATAGAGATCCCCTTCTACCAACGTGTATCTTTTAGCCAATCTGACTATCCGATCAGTGGATACATCATCGTCAGGAAGGATATTGTCTTTCAAGTAGCTCCGGATCTCCGAGATCCATGCATCGGAGCTTGCTTGAGCATTTGAGTCTTGCGTGCTGGGTTGCTCGGAGCTTCCGGCAGCACCTATGACCCTTGATGGCTACCATGGTAACAGGGCCATCGGGATCACCAGCTTCGGGATGCTGGTCTTGCCCACTTCGCTCAGTTCGGCAGGCTGAGCTGTGGGTTTTGACAGCCTCCGGACGAAGGTTCCGTCAGGAGCCGGAGCTTCGGTTGACGCTTTCGTCGAGAGTTCGTCAGCTTCAGCGTTATGGATACGCTGGACATGGTGGAGATCCAGGACTTTGAAGTCCTTCTGAAGCCTCTGGAATTCAAGGAGATAAGCAGCTAGTTGAGGATTGTTACAGGAGCATTCACCCTTCACCTGTTTAATGATGAGATGCGAATCTCCCTTGACCAACAGCTGCTTGACACCGTATGATATTGCCATCTTTAGTCCATAAACGAGTGCTTCATACTCCGCCATGTTGTTGGTTGCCTTGAAGTCAAGGTGGACCATGTATTTTACCTTCTCCCCGGCTGGAGCGAGAAGAAGGACTCCAGCTCCGGCCCCCTGCTTTTGCATGGAGCCGTCAAAGTAGAGGGTCCAGTGAGGTTCGGTGAAGACCGGAGTCTTGAGTTCTGACTTCTGCTCACTGAGGCCCCTAGGGTTTGATGGAGAGGGGGTCCATTCCGCCATGAAATCTGCCAATGCTTGACTCTTGATCGCTTGTCTTGGGACGAATTCAAGATCGAATTCGGCCTATTCCGCTGCCCACTTTGCAATGTTCCCAGTAAAGTTGGGATTATGCAAGATCGCACACAGTGGGTAAGAGGTCACCATTGAGATCTTGTGAGCTTGGAAGTTGTCGGTGGTTTTGATCCGGCAGATCTCCCGACACTACTAAAGTGTTAGAGGAGTTTGAGGTTCGGTGTGGGCGCACGGAGATTCAAGAAGGTGAAGTGTAAATGACACAGTGGACACGAAGATTTACGTGGTTCGGGCTGCCTGAGCGTAATACCCTACTCCACGGGGTGTGTTGGTGTTGTATTCGCTGTATCCAGAGTGTGTCCTAAGAGTGTATCCCGCTTCTCCTATGTATCATCGGTCTGTCCTTTTATAGTATAAGGGCAGGCCGTTACAAGTTAGCCTGGCCCGACATGTGGCCCCGGCGGTTACTAATATTGATACACATTCAACACGTTTAATTGCCCTTAATGACCGAGTAATGGGCTTTGACAGCACCGTTACTGGTAATTAAGGTCGTCCGATCGTGTGTCATATTAATGACACTTGATCGGGTCTTAAAGTCCTTGATTCCCCTTTGAAGATCCGGAGCCGTTGTGGAGTCTTCCGGAGGTTAGAGGCTGAAGATCCGACGGTTGGACACGTGGCAGCTCCGGAGCATACTGTGGGAAACATACAGCTCTGGAGCTACCTGACACGTGTCAGTTCTGGAGCTTCCCTCGGTTTTGGGTTAGGTCCGGGGGTGCCATTTCGGTACATAGCCCGGAGGTTCCCCCTTGTGGGCGGTAGCTCCGGTTTGATAGTACACGTGGTGACACTGGGATTAACCGTGTTGGAGAAGCGGGTCCGGTTATGTCTGACATGTGGGCCTCCGTAGGTCTTCAAATCAAGTATATGACTTTCCCTTGAGATCTTTGTAATCTCAAGGGGTGTACGGTTCCCAGGATACCGAAAGTGGCCCTCTGGGACCATCTCTGGGGAAGACCCCTTGGGTGAAGTCATTCCGCCGGAGGTAGGACCATCCTCGCGACTTTTGAACTGAGTCTTTAGAGGTCTTCGGATATGCTGTTGGCAATGGTTTGGAGTTCAATCTTCGTCGCGTGGCGTATCCCGTGTGCGGCAGATGAGATCTTTGGCGTGCGGATCTCACACAATTGAAGGTCGCTGGTTCCCGATACGAAAATCGTATCGGTTCCGCGCGCCTTGTCAGGCCGCCGCCTTCGGGCTTCCTGCCTCATGATGACAACCATTCACCTGGGTAAGAACCTCGACTTGATCGTCGGAGTGGTCCCGGGCCCTCTTGTCATCGGCAGGGTAGGATTTTTGAGTAGTATTTTCGACTTCCTTGCGGTTTCCATCCAAACATTGCAAGGGCTTACTTAAGATGGAAGGCGCGCACCGTCGGGAGTTCTTTATGCCTCTCATCTGATCTTGCGCTCAAACTCCCAACTAGTGCTCGCTTTTCCTCTCTTGCCTTGTTGTGCTGCAATGGAGTTGGGTCTCCGCGAGAGCCGTTTGAAGACCGACGGTGACCTAAAGAAGGTCCGGACCCTCATGGGATGGTCCTCGGACTTCTTCAACCGCCTGGTCAGAGGAGAGCTCCCTTTTGAGAAGGAGCACGCCGACGAAATGGTGTACTTCTCTTCGTACGCCATGGTGGGGTTGATCCCACTTTTTTCCTCCTTTTTATTGATGCTGCTAGACTTTTATGGTCTGCAGCTATACCACCTTGGCACTCACTCCATTCTTCTTGTGTCTATCTTTGTCCACTTTTGTGAGATGTGGGTGGGCATCCCCCTACATTGAACTCTTCCGGACCTTCTTCACTGTCCATACCACCGGTAGGAGCAATGAGTACCTTGGCTTCTACTACTTCGTAAAGCACAAGAAGTGCCCATTCAAGTACCTCTGGTCGTTTCCCTCTGGGAAGTGGGATGATTGGAAGAAGGACTGGATAGTCATCCGGGTGGAGGAGCACGAGAGGCTGGAGCTGCCTGAAGGCCTCCCCAACATTGACACAACAATCTGGAGTGAAGCTCCGGTTCTGGCGGACGCCTTCAACCCTGCTCTGACCAGGATCTGCCAGTGCGCGGAGGGAGGATTAACCCCTCAGGCGGTGTTTTGTAACTTCCTGGTCAACAGGTGGGCATCGCTGAAGAGGAGAGAAAAACTCGCTTGGGCCCTCAACAGCGTGATGGACGACGACCGGGTCGAGACCGGGCTGAAGTCCAACATGGTGGGGACAACCTTGGAGTTTCATATCAAGAAGTTCCAGCACGGCATCGATGTTGCGGGTGATGACTTGACTCTGCCATCAGCTTTTCTTCCTGTGAACGTGGAAGTATAGTTCAGCAGGGAGCTCCGGCGGAAGATACATGTGCTTGACGACCTTGGTGTCGTCGAGAGAAGATCGATCTCCAGGGTGGTGATCCCTGGGGTTTCCGAAGGTGGCTCCGACCCTGCCCCGAAGCCAAGGGTCGAGGTCGTCGGCAAGGGCAAGGAGCCGGCGGACGAACCGTTGAGCCGGAAGAGGAAGCTGCAACATGCCGACAGAAGGTCCGTCAGGCCTGCCACCTCTGCATCGGCTCCTTCTCCCCGAAGGGGGAGGTCTTCTACAACCGCGGCGACTGTACCCACAGCGGCGTCCTCTCGGGGTGCTAGTTCTGGGCATGCGACTCCAGCACCAGGGCCGGTTGAGGCCTCTAGGTCCGGAGGTTCTTCTCGATCGAGGGGGGCCTCGACTAGGGAAATGCCCGTGGCTGCAACGAGTTCCGGGGGGCCTTCCGGAGCTTCCACGCCGGCGGCGGCTATGGTCAGCCTAGAATGCCCGGGAAAGAGGTTCCGCGCAAGCTGGTGCGGAAGCCTCCCAAGGTAATTTTTAATCTTTACCTCATACAGTTGTATTGCTGTAGTAACTGTTTTTTAAGTTTCTTCATCCATCATCTGCAGCGTTCTCAAGAAGAGGAGTGAGGCTCCACCCTCAGCCACAGCAGCTGAAGCTATGAGGGTGGAAGCTTCTGCTCCAATCCCAGTGCCACCCCAAGTGGTGGCTGAAGCTGCGACAGCTCCGGCGCTAGCTGTCGTGGTCATGGACCTCGACTCATCCCCAGAGACTCCTGTGGTAGCGCCGGACCGCGGGAGAGAAGATGCGCCAGCGGCACCTGCCCCGGAGGTTGAAGCTCCGGGTCCTGGTGTAGAGATGATGGAAGCTCCGACCGTTGAGCCGGAGGAAGCTGTAATTCCGGCCCAAGAGCCGGAAATTGTCGAAGCTCCAGCGGTTGAGCCAGAGGTGATTGAAGTCCCAGCGTGCGCGCCGAATGTTGAAGAAGTCCCGGCAGTTGGGCCGGCTACCTCAGAAGCACCGGCCGCAGAGCCGGTCGTTGTTGGAGCTCCGGCCGCAGGGCTGGTTGATGTTGAAGATCTTCCGGCTCCCGAGCCAGTTGTTGCAGAGGCGTCAGCGCTCGAGCCCCCAGTAGGGGAGGTGCCCAGGCCAGAGCCAGAAGCAACCCCTGCTCCGGGAACGACAACGCTGGAGGTTCCCGCGGCTGAGCCGGAGTGCCCAGAAGAGGTTGCTGGCCCCCTGCCTGAGGGGGCAAGTGAAGACCTGGCGGAGGGGCCTTCGGAACCACTTCCAGAGGTCGGAACTTCATCGGCGGGACCTTTCTCGATGGCGACTGAGGCCATCCTGGAGGACAGCCCTAGTGCCATAGAGGCTCAGGGGACCACTCTTGTGGAGTGGGACCCAATTTTTGTAACTGAAAACTCACTGGAACCAGCGGAGGAGACCCCAGCAGGTCCGGAACCTATCCCGTTGTCGTTATCTATTGACAACGCGTGCTCCAGTCTGCGTTACCCTTAGGAGCAAGCTGGTGGCGCAACAGCAAGGCTCTTGAAGAGGAGCGCCAAACCCTTAGGAGGTGGCGTAACCGGCTCTACTTCGAGACCAAGCTGGTGCAGCCGAGGCTAGCAGATGACAAAGAGTGGATTAAGTGGGAGAAGGTCTACCTGGAATACTAGGGCAAATTATTGGATGACAGGGAGAGCATGACTCATGCCCTCGACGCTCAATCCCGGGCCATTTATGAGCAGGCCAAAGCAGCTAATAGTGCGGTTGATGAACGCCAAGAAAGGCTGGAAGCCATTAACACTACTCTCATCAAGCACCGGGAGGCACTTGAGGAGAGGGAGAAAAGGCTCAAAGATGAAGAGCAGAAACTCCTTGAGCTGCGGGATGACGTTTTGAGGAGGGAGGAGGAGCTCACCGAAAAGGTGGCTCTGGCTGACAAGGGCCTCGAGGAGCGCGCCAAGAAATTGGAAGAGCGCTGCACTGAGGAGGAGGAGAAGGCCTGGGTGCGGGGGCAGGAACTCTACGAGCAAGAGTGTGCCATCGCAGCCAGGGAGAAGAAAGTGAGGGGCAGGGAGAAGGACCTGGTTGACCGCCGGAACAAGATCCACCTCCGGGAGGAGGAGCTCGGAAAACTCGAGAAGCGAGTTGCTGAAAAGATTCAGCAAAATGCCAAAGAAGTTGAGCGCCTCGCTCGCGAGAATTCTGAACTGGTGGCGGCCAGGAGATCCTTGGAAGAATTGAAGGGCTTGAGGACTACAGACTCCCTACAGATTTGGGAGTTCCTGGGCAAGGCCAACGACGTGCTGACACCGATGGGCTTCAGTCCCGTGCGTCCGGATGATCCGGAGCCGGAGCCGGACCTAGCGTTGCAGGCGTTGAGCTCGACAGGTAGCAAACTCTCCAAGGTGGGCGACATCATCGCGGACCAATTGGAGGTTGAGGGGCAATCCCTGGCGAAGAACATCGCAGAGTATGTGCTGACGTGCTACACCAGCTGGAATCCCCAATTCCCTCTGGACCCGGTGCTTGAAGGTCCCGTTGAAGGAGAAGGTGAAACTGCCCGAGCCAACGTGTCGGAGGTTGCCCAGAAGGTCGCCCAGTTCTTCTATAGGATCTAGGACCATCTCCGTAGCTCCCACTTGCATTCTCTCTTTATCTTCCTCAATTTTGTAATCCCTTGTCTCTAGATGAATGAAATCCCCAAATTTTTGTGAATGTGAATTTCACTTTTTGTCTTCAACACTTTTGTCTTCACTTGGCCCCCTGGTAGTTGTACACAATTTGATTGTGAACATGTAACAAGAGGATATTGTGTTTTGTTGAAGACTCATTTGCTTCGAACTTGTAGAGTATAGGTCTGAAGTCTTCGGTAGTGAAGGCCCCCTGAGGTTGTCGAAGCTTAGAAGCTCCAGCATTGTCAATCGTCGGAGCTTAGTAGCTCCAGCAATAGTACCTATCAACGCGTAGAGCATCGATAGTTAGTCCTCCGGGGTGTCAGAGCTAGTAGCTCTGGCAGTGACCTTTGCCAACACGTAGTTTGCCGGCAGCGGACTCCGTTTGTGGGGTCTTCTCACCATCTTTTATTTAGCATCGACGGCTGGCCCCCCTAGCTCTACCGGAGCTTGGTTGCTCCGGTGATGCTCGTTTTCAATGCTTAACATTGATTACAAGCCACCTAGGGGAGTTGGAGCTTTGTTAGCTCCGACTTTTCTCCATCAACGTAGATTTTTTATTTTTCCTGCACACTGAAGCCAAGAAAAATAGTAAAATTCGTTTCTTACCTATAACTTCATCGCAGCTTACGATTCTCAAGAAAATTTTAAGTCAAACGCGATTCTAAATACAACCGAATGCATTGTCTTTTCTTTCAGATCCAATTGTACTTGGACCCGCCTTACTTAAGCCTGCCGGGGTGTAGGTAGAGTGGCGTACTTAGGGTGCTTGACCAGGCTAAGTCGATAGCACACTCCGGCCCTAGGTTGGCTTGGCGGCATTCAGGCGAGTGGGCCATGAACAATATTTGAATCCAAAAGAATCGACAATACAACTCGAATCGTATATGAACCGGTCGAACTAAAATTTCTTAAGAATTGCACGTCTTTGTTATAGACAAGAAAGAGAAAAATAAAAAATGTTGAGCCTGTACAAAATGAATGCACGTGGGGTCTGTTTCACATGAAGATGTCTTTCATTATAGGTCTGAGGTACAGGGGAAACAAGTACACTCTTAGGGTACGGAACTAGGCTAAGCGTGATTCATTTCTCGTTTAACCAAGGGTAGCTAGCCACACTTTTAGTCCTGAGACTGTGACAAGTGTTGCATGAACTTTGCAAACCTTCCAGGAAAGGTCCGGCTGTTCTCCCGGAGGAACTACCCGACTCTGTACAATGACTCTATAACATACACCTCAAGTTACTACAGACTCACCTCCGTGATGTTAAGTGTAGAACTTACAGAGGTGCTCAATGTTCCAAGGATTTGGGAGAGGTGTCCCATCCTCGGTAGCCAAGCGAACGCTTCCGGGACAGGATACTTTAATCACTCAGAAGGGTCCCTCCCAGCTGGGGGAGAGTTTGTTTAACCCTTCTTTGGATTGTATTCTCCGTAGCACCAGATCGCCTTCCTCGAGCTATCGGTTGTGTACATACCGCTGATGATAGCGCCGAAGGGCTTGGCAGTATCTGGCATTCCGAACAGCTGCTTGGCACCTTCCCTCCTCAAGGAGGTCTAGGTCTTCACGCCGGAGCTGGTCCTGCGTGGCTTCATCGAAGGTCCGGACCCGGAGTGACCCCAAGGTGATTTTCGGAGGAAGGATTGCTTCAGCTCCATACACCAGGAAGAAGGGTGTCTTTCCAGTTGACCGGTTTGGAGTTGTCCTGTTGGCCCATAAAGTGGGCGGAAGCTCTTCAATCCAGTTGGTTCCATGTTTTTTAAAGCGCTCATAGGTGCGCGTTTTGAGTCCTTTAAGAATTTCAGCATTTGCTCTATCGGCTTGGCCATTGCTTGCTGGGTGAGCTACGGAGGCGTAGCAAACTTGAATGCCGAGGTCTTCGCAATATCCTTGAAATGCAGAGCTTGTGAATTGGGTCCCATTATCAGTGATGATTTTTTTTGGGACTCCAAATCTGCATACAATGGACTGCAAAAAGTTGATAGCAGATTGCTTGTTGATTGTCACAACTGGAGTTGCTTCTGGCCACTTGGTGAACTTGTCAATGGCAACGTACAGGAACTTGTAACCTCCGATGGCTCTTGGGAACAGTCCCAAGATGTCCATCCCCCACACAGCGAAGGGCCATGTAGGAGGTATCATTTTTAGGGGCTGAGCCGGTGTGTGAATTTGCTTCGCATGAAATTGACATGCTTCACATTTCTTCACCAGCTCAGTTGCATCCTAGAGTGCTGTAGGCCAGTAGAAGCCATGCCGAAAGGCTTTACCAACCAGCGTGCGGGAAGACGCATGGTTCCCACACTCGCCTCCATGGATTTCTGCGAGGAGCTCGCAGCCTTCTTCCCTTGTGATGCACCGCATTAGGATGTCGTTGGCACCGTGTCGGTAGAGATCCCATTCTACCAACATGTATCTTTTAGCCAATCTGACTACCCGGTCAGCGGATACATCATCGTCAGGAAGGATGTTGTCTTTCAAGTAATTCCGGATCTCCGAGATCCATGCATCGGAACTAACTTGAGAATTTGAGTCTTGCGTGCTGGGTTGCTCGGAGCTTCCGGCAGCACCTACAACCCTTGATGGATGCCATGGTAACAGGGCCATCAGGACCGTCAGCTTTGGGATGCTGATCTCGCCCCCTTCGCTCAGTTCGGCAGGCTGAGCTATGGGTTTTGACAACCTCCGGACAAAAGTTCCGTCAGGAGCCAGAGCTCCGGTTGATGCTTTCGTTGAGAGTTCGTCGGCTTCAGTGTTGTGGGCACGCTGGACATGGTGGAGATCTAGGACTTCGAAGTCCTTCTGAAGCCTCTGGACTTCAAGGAGGTAAGCAGCTAACTGGAGATTGTTGCAGGAGCATTCACCCTTCACTTGCTTAATTATGAGCTGTGAATGTCCCTTGACCAGCAGTTGCTTGACACCGTATGACAGTGCCACTTTTAGTCCGTAAATGAGTGCTTCATATTCTGCCATGTTGTTGGTCGCCTTGAAGTCAAGGTGTACCATGTATTTTACCTTCTCCCCGGTTGGTGCGAGGAGAAGGATTCCAGCTCCAGCCCCCTGCTTTTGCATGGAGCCGTCAAAGTAGAGGGTCCAGTGAGGCTCGGTGAAGACCGGATCTTTGTGTTCCAGCTTCTGCTCATTGGGGCCCCCAGGGTTTGATGGAGAGGGAGTCCATTCTGCCACGAAATCAGCCAATGCTTGACTCTTGATTGCTTGCCTTGGAATGAATTCGAGATCAAATTCAGCCAATTCCGCTGCCCACTTTGCAATATTCCCGGTTGAGTTGGGATTATGCAAGATTGCTCGAAGTGGGTAAGAAGTCACCACTGAGATTTTGTGAGCTTGGAAGTAATGGCGAAGCTTCCTGGAGGCAATAAGAACTGCATAGAGCAGCTTATGCACCTCTAGGTATCGAGTCTTGGCATCATGTAGTACTTCACTGATGAAGTACACTAGGCGCTGAATGGTCCGGACCCTCACGGAGGGGCCCGGAGCTTCCTCTTCACTGACTCGGATCCTCCCGAAGGGATCCGGATTTTCTTCGGGGACCTCCGGGTCCTGGCGGGAGGAACCCGAAGCTTCTTCAGAAGCGACCTGGACCCTCCCGGAGGGGTCTGGGCCTTCTGAAGTAACTTCTTGTGGATTCAAGTCTGGGAGCTGGGACCCAGACTCGCTTTCAGGAACCTCTGGACCCTCCTGAAGGGGTCTGGATTCCTGAGTATGGGGTAGTTCTGGTCTCTCCGCGACCAGGACCATACTGACGACTTCGTCAGTGGCTGAAATGTAAAGCAGCAAAGGCTCACCAGGGTTCGGAGCTACCAGAGTTGGTAGGGTGGTGAGGAACTATTTTAGTTCCTGGAATGCCTTTTCTACTTCTTCAGACCATTGGAATGGTTCGGACTTCCTCAATAACTTGAAGAAGGGGAGTGCCCGTTCCGCCAGTCTTAAAATGAACCGGCTGAGGGCTGCTAGACATCCGGTTAGCTTTTGGACATCTTTGATGCGGGCAGGTGGCCGCATGTCTTCAATGGCCTTGATCTTCGCCGGATTAGCTTCTATGCCCCGGTGACTTACCAGGAAACCAAGAAGTTTTCTGGAGCTAACCCCAAAGACACACTTGTCCGGGTTTAGCTTTGTGCGGGTGACCCGCAGCTTATCGAAGACAGCCTGCAAGGTGTCAAGGAGTGACTCCTTGTTCTTGATCTTGACCACAATGTCATCGACGTACACTTCCACTATGTCTCTAATGAGTTCTTCAAAGGTTTTGTACATAGCTCGTACAAAGTTTGAAGCTACATTCTTGAGACCAAATGGCATGGCTGTATAACGGTACAATCCATCTACTGTGATGAAAGAGGTATGCTCTTCATCTTCCCTAGACATTCTGATTTGATGATACCCAGAATATGCGTCTAGGAAACACAGTAATTCACACCCGGAAGTGGAATCCACTATCTGATCTATTCTAGGTAGTGGGAATGGATCTTTTGGACATGCCTTATTTAGTGTTGTGTAATCGATACACATCCGAAGCTTCCCACCGGCCTTGGGCACAACGACTGGGTTTGTCAGCCATTTTGGATGGAATACCTCTCGGATGTATCCAGCTTCGAGCAATTTCTTCACTTCTTGTCGAATGAAGTTTTGTCGCTCTACGGATTGTTTCCGAGGCTTCTGATGCACAGGCCGAGCGTCGGGGTAGATCTTCAGATTGTGCTCAATCACTTCCCTGGGGATCCCAGGCATTTGTGACGGTTGCCAAGAAAACACGTCGACATTAGCCCGGAGGAAAGTGATGAGCGCGAGTTCCTATTTGTCGTTCAATCCCCCCGATATACGGGTGGTCTGAGCGGCATCGGAACCGATTTGGACGACTTTGACGGTAATGTCGGTGTCGCCGCTTGGCTGCACACGAGGTGTAGAAGTCGAGCCTCGCTGACGAATGCTCAGGGGTTTTGGAGCTTGCTCCTGCGTGGAGTCCTCCTCTTGCGCCGTAGTAAGCGCATGGAGTTCTTCCAGAGCAGTTACTCCGGCAGTACGATCTCCGCGGATCCGGAGAACGCCTACTGGTGTTGGCATCTTTAACACCAGGTAGCCATAATGAGCAGCTGCTATGAATTTGTACAAGGGAGGCCTACCCAAGATGGTGTTGAAGGGTAAGTTGATCTGAGCAACGTCAAAGACCAACTTCTCGGTGCGATACTTCTCCCGTGTCCCGAAGGTAACGGGGAGGGTAATAGCTCCGAGTGGGGTAATGGCTCCCGGACCTACTCCGGAGAAAGGTCGGGAGGGGTGGAGATCCGAAGGTCGGAGCTGAAGCTTGGTAAAAGCTTCGAAGCTTATGAGGTTGAGTCTCGAACCTCCGTCTACCATGACATGGTGGAGTTGGATGTTATTGATGGTAGGAGATACCATCAAAGGTAACTAACCTGCTCCAACCATGCTTCGAGGGCAGTCCGAAGCATCAAAAGTGATGGCTGTGTCCATCCACTTCCGATGAGGCTTCGCCCTGGCTGTAGGAGCTACAGCAGCCATGTCCCAACGCATAGTCTTGATGACGCGGCGGGAGGTGATGTCCCATGATCCACCAAAAATGGTGTTCATGGTCTTCCGACGCTCGTTGTCGGAGACGTCAGAATCATCGTCGACGGAGGTGTAGACGGCCTTCAAGACCTTTTTGGGATCCTGAAAACCTAACTCCGCTTCAGCCGGAGCTTCGTCAACTTTTTGTTTTCCTTCCCTCTGTCGGAAAGGAGCTTATTCTCGGCGCTTGTTGTAGCACTCAACAAGGTTTTGGACCTCCCGGCAATCTTCCAAACTGTGGCTGTTCGTTTTTTGAATTGGACACCACACTTTGGGTTTGCCACCGTCTTCAGAAGACGGTCGAGGTCGCTTCTCGGGGCGTGGACCCCGGCCACCCGAAGCTGCAGCACCTGCAGCAGCTGCAGCATTGGATGCACCGGCCGACGGCTTCTTCTTGCCGTTGGTCTTTTTCTTCTTCTCGCCACTCCCGGAGGTAGCGGCTTCTCCTTTGGAGGATTTATTGTGATCCTCCGGAGTTGGTTTGGAGTGCATTTCACGGCCCTCCGCAGCTCTAGCACATTTGTCGGCCAAACTGAAGAGTTCCGTGACACTGGTGATCTCCTTGATCGCGAGTTTCTCCAACATCTTCTTATCTCGTACATCCTATCTGAATGCCACAATGACAGAGGCGCTAGAGATAGAAGGGATAGTGTTTCGTACCTGGGAGAATCTTTGGATGAATGATCGCAGGGATTCTCCCCCTTTTTGCACGACTGCAAAAAGGTCCAGTTCAGTGCCTGGTCGGGTGTATGAACTCCCGAAGTTGGCGGTGAACTGCCGGCATAGCTCCTCCCAACTGTTGATGGAGTTGGGTGGAAGGCTCATAAACCAGGACCTGGCGGTCCCAGTCAAAGCCACTGGGAAATAATTGGCCATTATAGCCTAATTTCCTCCAGCTGCCAAGATAGCAGTGGAGTAAATCTGAAGAAATTCGACAGGATTAATGGTCCCGTCGAACTTCTCCGGCAGGTGAGGCCGGAACTTCTGTGGCCACCTGACCATACGCAGATGCATGGCCAGGGCTGAACAGCCTCCTCCTACTCCTTCAGGAGCAGGAACGTCTTGAGCTTCTCGTCTTTCACGAGCACGCTCAATATGGACTCGGCCATCTTGTTGGTGCTATCGGCGATCAAGCTCCGCCCGGAGGTCATGAGTTGAAAGCCTTGATACCGTGTGAGTGCGTCGTGCCCCGGAGGACAATGACGTCACCTGCTGTGATGCAGCATGTCTCCTGTTGTTGGAAACGTGCGGACCAAGTCTGCCAGACAAGGTTTGCCGCTGCGATGGGGCCCGTCCTGAAGGAGGAGGACCCTGGTTGCTGATGTGGTCGGCTGCTGCTGCAACCAAGTGTTCCACATCGGCCCTCCACTGCTCCCTGCATCCCGGGATGCATCTGGAGGTGGTGGGCGTTGGAGAAGAGCACGTGCTGCATGGAGCGCGTGTTCCGGGTTGTCATGATTTGCCGACGCAGTGATGGACGCCGGTGCACCATCGCGTTGTCCAGCTTGATTTGCTGGTGGAGGCGGCGGTGGTGGAAGTGTGACTCCTGCTGGTGCTGAGGCTCCTGCTGGTGGCTGCATATTGGAGGGATTGCCCCCAACAGCTTGAACAGCAGGATGACCTTTGGATGATCCAGCAGCTGAGTTCACCATTCTTGAAATCTCAGGCGCCCCCTATCTGGCGCGCCAACTGTCGGTGGTTTTGATCCGGTAGATCTCCCGACACTACTAAAGTGTTAGAGGAGTTTGAGGTTCGGTGTGGGCGCACGGAGATTCAGGAAGGTGAAGTGTAAATGACACAGTGGACACGAAGATTTACGTGGTTCGGGCCGCCTGAGCGTAATACCCTACTCCACGGGGTGTGTTGGTGTTGTATTGGCTGTATCCAGAGTGTGTCCTGAGAGTGTATCCCGCTTCTCCTATGTATCATCGGCCTATCCTTTTATAGTATAAGGGCAGGACATTACAAGTTAGCCTGGCCCGTCATGTGGCCCCGGCGGTTACTAATATTGATACACATTCAACATGTTTAATTGCCCTTAATGACCGATTAATGGGCTTTGACAGCACCGTTACTGGTAATTAAGGTCGTCCGATCGTGTGTCATTAATATAGTATTAATGACACTTGATCGGGTCTTGAAGTCCTTGATTCCCCTTTGAAGATCCGGAGCCGTTGTGGAGTCTTCCGGAGGTTAGAGGCTAAAGATCCGACGGTTGGACACATGGCAGCTCCGGAGCATACTGTGGGAAACAGACAGCTCCGGAGCTACCTCACACGTGTCAGTTCCGAAGCTTCCCTCAGTCGGGGGTTAGGTTCGGGGGTGCCATTTCGGTACATAGCCCGGAGCTTCCCCCTTGTGGACGGTAGCTCCGGTTTGATAGTACACGTGGCGACCCTGGGATTAACCGTGTTGGAGAAGCGGGTCCGGTTATGTCTGACATGTGGGCCTCCATAGGTCTTCAAATCAAGTAGATGACTTTCCCTTGAGATCTTTGTAATCTCAAGGGGTGTACGGTTCCTAGGATACCGATAGAAGTAATGGCGAAGCTTCCTGGAGTCTATGAGAACTGCATAGAGCAGCTTGTGCACCTCTAGGTATCGAGTCTTGGCATCATGTAGTACTTCGCTGATGAAGTACACTGGGCATTGGACTGTCCGGACTCTCCTGGAGGGGCATAGAGCTTCCTCCACATCGACCCGGACCCTCCCGGAGGGGTCCGGACCTGCTTCGGTGACCTTCGGGTCCCTGCTAGAGGAACCCGGAGCTTCTGCTGGAGTGACCTAGACCCTCCCAAAGGGGTCCAAGTCTTCTGGGATAACTCCCTGTTGATCCAAGTCTGGGTGTTGGGACCCAGACTCATATTCAGGAATCTCCGGACCCTCCCGAAGGGGTCTGGATTCCTGAGCTTGTGATGGTTCTGGTCTCTCCGCGACCAGGACCATGCTGACAACCTCGTCGGTTGCTGAAATGTAAAGCAGTAAGGACTCACTAGGGTTCGGAGCTACCAAGGTTGGTAGAGTGGTGAGGAGCTTCTTTAGCTCTTGGAACACCTTTTCTGCTTCTTCAGACCATTGAAATTGGCTGGACTTCCTCAATAGCTTGAAGAAGGGTAGCGCCCATTCTGCTAGTCTTGAGATGAACCGGCTGAGGGCGGCTAAACATCCAGTTAGTTTCTAGACATCTTTGATGCGGGCTGGTGGTCGCATCTCCTCTATGGCTTTAATCTTCGCCAGATTTGCCTCTATGCCCCGGTGGTTTACCAGGAAACCGAGAAGCTTTTCGGAGCTAACCCCGAAGACGCACTTATCTGGGTTCAGCTTCGTGCGGGTGACCCGCAGCTTGTCGAAGATAGCTTGCAAGGTGTCAAGGAGTGACTCCTTGTCCTTGATCTTGACGACGATGTCATCAACATACACTTCCACTATGTCTCTGATGAGCTCTCCAAAGGTTTTGTACATAGCTTGTACAAATGTTGAAGTTGCATTCTTGAGACCAAATGGCATGGCAGTATAACAGTACAATCCATATACTATGATAAAAGAAGTATGTTCTTCATCTTCCCTAGGCATTCTGATTTGATGGTACCCAGAATATGCGTCTAGGAAACACAGTAATTCACACCCGGAGGTGGAATCCACTATCTGATCTATTCTAGGTAGTGGGAATGGATCTTTTGGGCCTGCCTTATTTAGTGTTGTGTAGTCGATACACATCCGAAGCTTCCCGTCGGCCTTGGGTACAACGACTGGGTTTGCCAGCCATTTTGGATGGAAGACTTCTCGGATGAATCCAGCTTCGAACAACTTCTTCACTTCTTGACGTATGAAGTTTTGTCGCTCTACGGATTTCTTCTGAGGCTTCTGATGTACAAGCCGAGCATCGGGATATATCTTTAGATTATGCTCGATCACTTCCCTAGGGATCCCAGGCATTTGTGATGGTTGCCAGGCAAACACGTCTTAGCCCGGAGGAAAGTGATGAGCGCGAGTTCCTATTTGTCTTTCAGACCTCTCGATATACGGGTGGTCTGAGCGGCATCGACACCGATTTGGACAACCTTGACGGGGATGTCGGTGTCACCGCTTGGTTGCACGCGAGGTGCGGAGGTCGAGCTTCGTTGAAGAATGCTCGGGGGTTTTAGAGCTTGCTCCTGCCTAGATTCTTCCTCCTGCGTTGTAGCAAGCGCATGCAGTTCCTCTAGAGCAGTCACTCCGGTAGTACGGTTTCCGCGGATCCGAAGAACGCTAGCTGGTGTTAGCATCTTCAACACCAGGTAACCATAATGAGCAGCAGTCATGAATTTGTACAAGGCGGGTTTGCCCAGAATTGCGTTGATGGGCAAGTTGATCCGAGCGACGTCAAAGATCAACTTTTCAGTGCGATAATTCTCCCAAGTCCCGAAGGTCACAGGGAGAGTAATGGCACCGAGCGGTGTTATGGCCCCCGGACCTACTCCGAAGAAAGGTCGGGAGGGGCGAAGGTCCGAAGGTCGGAGCTGAAGCTTGACAAAAGCTTCGAATCTTATGAGGTTCAGCCCCGAACCTCCGTCCACCATTACATGGTGGAGTTGAATGTTATTGATGGTGGGTGATACCATCAAAGGTAGCTGGCCAGCTCCGATCATGTTCTGAAGGCAGTCCGAAGCATCAAAAGTCATGGTAGTGTCCATCCACTTTTGATGAGGCTCCGCCCTGGCTGTAGGAGCTACTGAGGCCATGTCCCGCCGCATGGTCTTGAGGACACGGCGGGAGGTGATGTCCCACGATCCACCAAAGATGGTGTTCATGGTCTTCCGACGCTAATTGTCAGAGACGTCAGAGTCATCATCGACGGAGGTGTACACAGCCTTCAGGACCTTTTTAGGGTCCTGGAAGCCCAACTCCTCTTCAGCCGGAGCCTTGTCGACTCTCTGCTTTCCTTCCCTCTGACGGAAAGGAACTTCTTCCCGGCGCTTGTGGTAGCGCTCGACAAGGTTTTGGACCTCCCGGCAATCCTCCAAGTTGTGGCTGTTCGACTTGTGGATTTGACTTCACATTTTGGAGTTGCCACCATCTTCAGAGGACGGCCGAAGTCGTTTCTTGGGGCGTGGCTGTAACACCCTAAATTTTCGCATCCTGCACTGCATACATGATCATGCATTAAACATTAGTAGGAACAAAAAAAAAGGATAATAAAAGGATAAAACATACATATATGTGTAGCAAAAGAAGAAATAAAAAAATAATAATTATAGCCTAAATCTTGTATTAGAGAATAAATATAAAATAATAATAATAATATATAAAAGAAATATATATAAATAAATTTTATAATAAAGAGTAAATAAATAAAATAAATAAGATATAAATAATAAAATATATTATAATAATAAACATATATAATATATATAATGATATATAATAACTGTATATAAAAAAAGAAAAAAAAACCTCAACCGCCGGCCAAGCCGCCGACCGGCCCAGCCAGCCTCGCGGCCCCGCTGGCTTCCGCGTCCCGCCGCCCGGCACGGGCCCCACCCCGCTGCAGCCGCCAGGCGCCAGCCGGCCCCGCGCCAAGGCCGCGCGCCCCGAGGCCCGCACCCGGCCGCGTGCCCCGCTGCCTTGGCCTCTGCGCCACCCGGGCCCTGCCGCCTGGCCCACCCCGCCGCCTGCGCCCCGCCCCACCGCAGCCCGACCCGCCCCGCCTGTCCCCCCCCTGTAAGACCTATGTGTGCTGAATACATTGGCTTGTAGTGAATACACTTGGCTTTGATGATAAAAGTTTTTAATATCACCAAAACACCTTTTTATCAAGGTCCGACTCTAGCTCCGAGCTACATCAAGGTCCGACGATAGGTCCGGCTTGCTTTGGGTAGCTCCGGTTACGTTCGAAGCTAGGTCCGGCTTCTTGGTAAGGTCCGACTAGCTTTGGTTAGTTCCGGTGAGCTTTATGTTTAGCTCCGGTATGTCTTTGATAGCTCCGGTATGTCTTTGATAGCTCCGGCATGTCTTTGTTAGCCCCGGCATGTCCTTGATAGCTTCGGCGTATATTTGATAGCTCCGGCATGCTTTTGCTAAGCTCCGACTTACTTTGTTCTAGCTCCGGTTTTGGGTTGACTAGTTCCGACTAGTTTTGATAAGCTCCGGATCCAGGATCTACTAGTTTTGGTAAGCTCCGACGCTAGGTTCTACTAGCTCTTGTTAGCTCCGGCTCAAGCTCCGGGTTGCTCTGGCAAGGTCCGGAACTTGACCGCAGTACTTCTGCTTTGCATTTGCAATGTTTTGTATTTGCTTTACTTGATTGGAAAGATTGCTTAGTTTTCATTTGCTAAGTTTTTGGTGCGTTTTGGATGATACGGTTGATATCGTTTCTACTGTGGTTTTGCAACATGCTTATGTGAGGTTCTCACGTAAGGTGTTGTGTTCGGAACTAACGTGAGTCAAGTCGAGGACTTGGGCTCGTATAGATTGGTTGTTTATTCATGTGCAGGTGTTGCTTGAGTTCAAGTCATGGCTGGTGACGGGATCCATTGGACTAGTCTCAGGAGGAGATGAGGTTCCAACAACCAAGTTCGGGAGGAACTGTGGTTGAGCGGGTCAGGAGGTCGCGCAGGATGATTGAATCAAGGGCAGTGCATATGAAGGTCGAAGGAAGGTGTTTGCACGTATGCATGCGGTGCATGACGTGGCAATATGCTTCTAGAGACGGTTTATGGAAGGAATATCTGATCGGAAGGATCGGATCGTATCGGTTGAAGACTTTGGCTGCGGCAGAGTCGGTTATGGCTCGGTATGGGAGGTATCGAGTTGGTTATGTTAGGATTTCGTGTGTATCACGAAATTGAGTTGTTTAGGAATGTGGGATACGTTCCTAAGGTGTTTGGAAGTCTTAAGATTGCTTCTATCTGCGTATAGAAGAATCTTGAGCAGTTATGGAAGGTTCCGATTGTGATCGGATTAGGATTGGAGTCCTAGTTAAGATTGGGATGGCCTAAGGGCTGGTTATATAAGCAAGGGAAGACAAAAGCTCATTGAGACAACTTTGGGGCTGTTCCTCTTGTGTTCTATTGAATAAAATTCATAGTTTGAAGTAACTTTTGTGCCTTGTTCGTCCGACTTGTTCCAGACAAGTTTTACTCGTCGAGTTTCTGGACAGCACTACCTTTTGTCGGTGGTTTTATCATAACTCGAGTTCTACAGATCCAATTGACGTGATTCTTTTTGGGTTGTCTTCACAGCTTGATTATCTATCATCCGTAAAAATTTCACGGTCATTGGATTTGTGGTTTTTGATCTACACGAGTTTCTTTGCAGCACTCCAGAAACTGTTTTTCTCGGGTAGGTCAGATTGACCAGTGTTTGATCTTTTGATCATAACTTGAGTTGTTCTCGACGGAGTTGAGTAATTATTTTTGTGTTGTCTTCGTGACTTGATTCTCTCTGATATATATCACTTTTGTCACGGTGAAACACGTTTAGATTAGTCTTATACACGATTTCTTTAACAGATCGTTTTTCTACTGAAGGGATTAGGGTTTTATTGTTTCCGCTGCGTAAGATTTTTAAATCTACCATTCACCCCCCCTCTGGTAGCTTTTCACGTGCTCTTCGATCCTACAATTGGTATCAGAGCCACGGTGCTCTAATCTTTGTGATTTGCACGTGTTTTTGACTAATCATCAGGGAGAAGTACTCCGTCAAACCTTGTGTGTTTGCTGGTATTGATTTTCAGGTTTGGAAGGCACGCATGGAGGCTTTTATCCAGGCACAAGGCTTTGCAATATGGGAGAAGGTGTATAAGCCTTATGAAGTTCCACCCAATGATCAAGTCACGGCCACGAACCTCCGGGACGTCGACAACAACAACAAAGCCCGAAACTTGATCATCCAAGGACTCACTCAAAGCGACTTTGATCGTGTCGCGCACCTCCGGTCAGCATACGACGTTTGGAGAGCTCTCTGTGATTATCATGAAGGCTCCAACACAATCAAGGAGGTAAAACAAGATATGTTCAAGAAAGAATATATGCGTTTTGAGATGCAACCAGGTGAGTCGATCGATGACCTCTTTGCTCGTTTCAATAAAATTCTCAGCAACTTACGTAGTGTCAATGTAAATTTTTCTGATGCTGTGAATGCTAGACAACTTCTTAGTGCATTAGACATGACAATTTGGGAGATGAAAGTAACATCTATTCGTGAATCAACTGTCATGAGTTCTCTTACATTAGATGTACTTTATTCTAAACTAAAAACTCATGAAATTGACATCCTAGCACGTAAGAACCCAAACAAGTCTATTGCATTTGTCTCACAACGTGATATGTCTAGCTCCGGCCAATCATCATCCTGCAATACTCTTGCTTTATTGTCCTCACTAACCCTGGAGCAGATCGAAGAAATTCCAGAAGAGGAGTTGGCACTCATCTCTACTAGATTCTCAAAAGCATTGCAAAATGTGAGAACTAGAAGGAGAGGAAGCTCCGGACCTCAACGCTGTTTTGAATGTGG
Source organism: Tuctoria greenei (assembly GCA_036927565.1). NCBI lineage: Eukaryota > Viridiplantae > Streptophyta > Magnoliopsida > Poales > Poaceae > Tuctoria > Tuctoria greenei. The sequence goes on along the minus strand of JAYESD010000003.1, from coordinate 30,261,156 downwards.
TAAAACAGGACACTTTCGTACAGAATGTCCTAACCTTTTAGGTCCGACCACCCGGGAAGAAAAACAAAGCAAGATCCGGACCTCCTCTGGAAATTGCAACAAGAAGAAGAAAGGTACCATAGGACGCAAGATGATCAACAGCTTCATCACCGCGCTTCAAGAGCTCAGTTCAAGTGATGTAGACTTTGAAAGTGATGAAGATAATGATGATCTGGCCAACTTATGCTTCATGGCGGGCAAAGCAAGATCAAGATCAAGTCAGGAGGAAGCAGAACACAACAGTGACGATGATGAGGTTACACGCTTGAGGAAGGAGAATATTTGGATTGTGGATTCAGGTTGCTCACGCCACATGACCGCCCAGGTACTAGCTCCGTTGTTGCAGGACCAGATTCATATTCTCAGGGGGGGGGGGGGGTATTTTCGAAGATGAAGAAGAGCCGGTGATACTGCCTGGTAGTTCCGAAGTTGACACGTGTCCAGCTCCGGACATTGAACAAGCTCCGGCTGTCACCTCTGCTGGTCCTGATCGTCCACAAATCACAAGCTCATCAATCTACAATGAACCTAATGAAAAAGAAGCTTGTGAGACATCTGTTCCCCTACGTTTTTACAAAGATCATCCCCCACAACAGATGATTGGAAGCTTGCATGAACGAGTCACACGGTCCAGGTTTTGCGATCCAAACTCTCATGCTCATTCTGCTTTTGTTGCTTCTTTTGAACCCAAAGATATATCACACGCCCTCACTAATGAATCTTGGATTATTGCCATGCAAGAAGAGTTAGAAAATTTTGAAAGAAATAATGTTTGGAAACTTGTACCTCCACCTCAAGGCCACACTTTAATTGGAACTAAATGGGTATATAAAAATAAACAAAGTGAGGATGGGGTTGTGATTAGGAATAAGGCTAGGTTGGTTGCTCAAGGTTTCACTCAAGTTGAAGGTCTAGATTTTGATGAAACTTTTGCTCCTGTCGCTAGATTAGAAGCCATAAGAATTTTGTTAGCTTTCGCAGCATCTAAAGGTTTTAAGCTATATCAAATGGATGTTAAAAGTGCTTTTCTTAATGGCTACATAGATGAGGAGGTTTATGTCAAACAACCACCAGGTTTTGAAAATCCAGATTTTCCTAATCATGTTTACAAACTGTCCAAAGCCTTATATGGTCTCAAACAAGCCCCTAGAGCATGGTATGATAGGTTAAAAAAATTCTTACTTGAAAAGGGGTTTACAATGGGAAAGGTTGATAAAACTCTTTTTGTGCTTAATCATGGCAATGACTCATTATTCGTTCAAGTGTATGTGGATGATATTATCTTTGGTTGTGCTTCTCATGATCTTGTGTCCAAGTTTTCAGCAATGATGAGTTCCGAATTTGAAATGAGTATGATGGGTGAACTCACTTACTTTTTGGGGCTGCAAATCAAGCAAACCAAGGAGGGTACCTTTGTGCATCAAACAAAGTATACCAAAGATCTCCTAAGGCGCTTCAACATGGACAAAAGCAAGCCTCTTCGGACACCAATGGGAACAGCAACAACACTTGAACTTGATGAAGATGGTGAATCCGTGGATCAAAAAGATTATAGAAGTATGATCGGATCACTTTTGTACCTTACGGCATCAAGACCGGACATACAATTCAGCGTATGTCTTTGTGCACGGTTTCAAGCTTCCCCACGTGTTTCACATCGTCAAGCCGTCAAAAGGATTCTCAGGTACTTACATGGAACTCAAGAATTTGGCATTTTTCTTCCTTCTTCCTCAATCGTTTCTTTGAAAGCATTTTCGGATGCTGATTTTGGGGGTTGTAGGATTGATAGGAAAAGTACTTCTGGTGCTTGTCATTTTCTTGGTAATTCTCTTGTTGCTTGGTCCTCTAGAAAACAAAGTTCAGTTGCACAATCCACAGCCGAATCTGAATATGTAGCTGCTGCTAGTGCTTGCTCACAAATTCTTTGGATTGTTCAAACACTTAAGGACTATGGGGTTGATCTAGATAGTGTTCCACTATTCTGTGATAACACTAGTGCTATTTGTATTGCCAAAAACCCCGTGCAACATTCTAGAACTAAGCACATTGATATTAGGTATCACTTTCTCCGAGATAACGTTGAAAAAGGAAATATTGTGCTTCACCATGTAGATACCGAACAACAATTGGCTGACATTTTTACAAAACCTTTGGATTTCACTCGTTTTTGTTACATTCGTAGTGAAATAGGGGTTATGCACCCTCATGGCTTAAATTGAGGGGGAGTTTTTTGAAACTTGGGAAGTCTATGTGTGAATCTGAAATTAAAATAATATGAACATAGTATTTCATACATATATGACTCTGTGATTCCTTTTACATGCTGAAAGTTCTTACTACATTACTCGTGTTATACATTTTGTAGTTTTTGCCATGTCTAGTAATTGGAATAATTACTTACACTAAATCTGGTCATGGTCGAACTTTCTTGCTGTTTTGAACTTGTTGCATGCTCACAAATGCTTTTAATTATTAAGACTACATCAAGTAATCAACTCACATGTTGGAGTTTTTATGAACAAATATAATTTGAGAAAAGATCAAGAGAATATGCATGCATCGCACTTCTTCTTTTGAGATGGCTTGTCATTGCACTTAGATATGAACTTGGAAGAAGTTGTGTATGAATAAAACCATGTCCTTAAGCTTCTGATTGTCAAATGACATAGGCTTGGCTTGGTTGGTTAGAATAAGGCAGATGAGCATATAATCTCTTGCAAATATCATATTATCTAAATTTATGCTTTGAAAAATAATAAGATGCAGCAACAAATGTCATGCTTTCAGGTTTTGAAATAGTTGAGTTTGTGAGATCATGACCTGCTAAAATTGAAAATCACACTTGCTTTCTAGCATGGCTTACACTACATTATGTATCTCATTGATGTGATAGTGTAAGTTACTTGATAGTATGACTTGGGTGAGCTTTGTTTATATGTATATGTTATAATATGCTCATAACAACTAAAGAAGGAGAGATATTTTGTTTATATCTCATAACAATTAAAATTTCTCTTTTACCTTGCTGAATACATTGTCAAAGGGGGAGAGATTAATCACACATTCAAAAAGGAAGAGATAAGCATGAAGAGAAATTGTGCATAAGGAAAGTTAATAAAGGGGGAGAGATAATATGGGATATTTTTTTCCTTCTCATTTTATTTTTTATTTAAACAAAAAGGGGAGAAATTGTTTTCAAAACTTTTATTTGAATAAGCCAATGTTCGGAATTTTAAATGGTGTTGCCAATGCATTCATCAAGGGGGAGATTGTAAGACCTATGTGTGCTGAATACATTGGCTTGTAGTGAATACACTTGGCTTTGATGATAAAAGTTTTTAATATCACCAAAACACCTTTTTATCAAGGTCCGACTCTAGCTCCGAGCTACAGCAAGGTCCGACGATAGGTCCGGCTTGCTTTGGGTAGCTCTGGTTACGTTCGAAGCTAGGTCCGGCTTCTTGGTAAGGTCTGACTAGCTTTGGTTAGTTCCGGTGAGCTTTATGTTTAGCTCCGGTATGTCTTTGATAGCTCCGGTATGTCTTTGATAGCTCCGGCATGTCTTTGTTAGCCCCGGCATGTCCTTGATAGCTTCGGCGTATATTTGATAGCTCCGACATGCTTTTGATAAGCTCCAACTTACTTTGTTCTAGCTCCGGTTTTGGGTTGACTAGTTCCGACTAGTTTTGATAAGCTCCGGATCCAGGATCTACTAGTTTTGGTAAGCTCCGGCGCTAGGTTCTACTAGCTCTTGTTAGCTCCGGCTCAAGCTCCGGGTTGCTCTGGCAAGGTCCGG